>VZSZ01002948.1:104852-401178 GCA_013398815.1 Ibidorhyncha struthersii | reverse complement strand
ATATTATCATAGAGGTGCTGCCCCTGTTGCTGCTGGGTCCATCCTTGGTCAGCGGCACTTTTGTCTTGGAGCTGACTGGCATTGGCTCGATCAGATGTAGGGGTTGTTCTCACACAAGCTACCCCTGTAGCTCTCCTGCTGCCAATATCTTGCCATGCAAACACAATACATTTGTTTAGGTGTCTTTCTCTGGATACAGAGAGGCTTTGCAAAGCAGGATGTGTACAGTTTTAATGCATAAAGCGATTATGTATCGACTAGCATGCAAGATGCATAGGATTTATTCGGTTAAGTGGAAGCACCACCAATGAGGCCCCAGAGAACCTGTCCTGACCTGGCCACACACCAGTCAGTTGAGGAAGAGTCTGCCCCTGTGGCTCCCAGAGGCGGCTCCTTGGTGTGGTTGAGTTGCTGTCTTCCCCCAGCTCTCTTAGCATGGGTGACAGTCACAGCTGGATCTGATCTGTCCTGACTATCCCTGGCCACTGCCAGCCTGCCTCCAGCGTGTTGTCTCCTGAAGGGTTTTATACATTTCTGTGCTGATGTTGTCCCTTTTGACATGTTCAGCTACTAAATCCTCTCTGAGCAGTCCTAACGCTGTCTATACTTTTTACTTCTCTTATCTTTTGGCAGACATTTTCTTGTTTTTTTTCTCAGTAGTCTAAGTCTGTGTGGCATAGCTGTGCCACTCTGGGGCTGTCTTGTGCGGCCTTTGTGCCCAGCTACCTAAATCTGTGGTGGGGCTGGGGAGAGCTTTATGGCAGAGGCTGCGCAGAGGAGGGGTGTACAAGGGATAACTTCTTCACTGCTCTTCAGTTTGGTGTTGAGTAATTGCCAGAATGTTTTGTATCATGTTAGACATGACAGGATCCATTGCTGGATGTTGATAAGAGAATGTAAGGTCCACGATGCTACTCCTGACCAGAGATGCTCTGCCTCCCATTCTTATCCATAAGTTTCTGAGTCTTAAGGTAGATTTGAAGAACATGGTGTACATAAAAGATCTTTTCTCTTGGCTATCCCAATGAAAGCGTCTTCTAAATATGCTGCATAAAATCTCAAGTCAGAGTTTGTTCCTAATTTTGATGAAAGAATATTTACTGGTGCCTCACAACTCAGTCTTGTCCCAGAGAAACCTTGAATCCTATTCTTATACTTTTTTTCTTTGCTATTTTAACTCAGAACTCTAGCCAGGAGTATAAGGGTGTGAATTTCAGCAAAGTTTAAGTCTTTGTACAAAGTTCTTTATTTATTATCTCTTGTCTTTTTATTATCTGTAGCTTGCTGTTACTCAGAAAGTTTATATTGTTGTATTTTCATTTTTAATGATTGTTTGGCATATTTTCTTATTTGGGAAATGCCAGTGTAGCGGCATGGAAGAAATTATGGTGGTTTTTTTATTCTATGAGAGTCAAAATCACTGTGAAACATATCCTGCCATCTTCTCTGCTGTTGTAGAAGATACTAGAAAGGGAACTTAGTGTGGGTCTTCATGATAGAAATGAGTCAAAAGGTGGGAGGAAAAAGGTGGTTTCTAAAACCAATACTGTTGAGGGTTAATTTCATATAGTATTACAACATATAGTTGCAAAAAAGGTGCCAGCAAACTTTCCCAAGTGTTGTTTTTTGTCTTATGGTAACGATCTCTCATACTGCAGAAATTCCAAGATGAATTAGTAGGCAAATGCTGCTTTCCAAGATTTATTCTCACTCATCTTTGCAGTATCTAGTTTTAGTGAGCGTTGTTTTCGTACTGGTTTAGATCACCTTCTTATTGCAATATTTGCATTAAAAATGTTTCCCTTTCATTTCTTCTTTAATCGTAGGTAGCTTTGCTATAAAATTTAAACTGTGACTAACACTTCTTGTTAACACTTAATCCTTTAAATGATACTTTGAAATTGTTTAAATCAGTATTTTAAATTGAACAAGGCCTTAGAGCCACTCTGTAGGACTGTATCATTAACCTGTAATTGTATATTGCATGAAGTACTTTGTTTTCATTGCTGTGGAAAAAAACGTAATGACCTTGCAATTGACTCCTCTATTTAACATTTTCATCTGAGCTTTAACTCCATTAGAAGTAACTGCTTGTGTTGACCACAGAAGGAGCCAAAGAAGCAATGTACTGCAGTCAACCTAATTCAGCTTCAGGCTAACAAAGTTAATATTAATTGGTGATTTACCAAGTCAAAGGCCTCAGTTAAATAAAAGTCAAGACTGTGAAGCTCCTTTTTTCTTTTCATAGATTTTCAGCCCTGGATTTTAAAATATACTGTACTGAATTTTGATTTTCACATCAGGATACCCAACACTTGAATAGCCAGTAGGTCTCTGCTGCCTTAAATATTAATCTAAACTGTTTAAAGTGGGTATTGAATAGGGAAAGTTCTTGTTAGTGAGAAAGTGCCATTTTGTGCAGAAGGTATTTGGGAAATATTCTAAAAAATACTTTTTTTTCCTTATTTGCCTAGAGCGTATTTCTCTTCAAAGCCTGTCAGTACTAAATAATCATCAGGCCCCACAGTCTTTACTCATGTTGATAGGCAGCTCGAACAGCCGGGTGTGCCTCCCATTCATCTGTTCCCAGTATCATCAGACACAAGGAAGGCAGAGCAGACTGTCCAAACTGGCTGTCATTTCAAGAAGACTGGGACACATGAAAGCCGTAAGTCATAATGACTTAGCTGGGGGATCGAGCATTCTGTACCACATGAAAAACGTGCTCCGCTTAAAACCATGAAACTTGGCAGATAGGCTTAGGATTTGCTAAGGCACAGAACAAAAGCAAATATGGTGCTTTCTGATTGCCTGCTGTAGAAAACTGAGCTCTTCAGCAGGAACTTGTTTTGATTCCAGTTTTCCAGAGGTTCTTAAACATGGAAGGAAGAAAGTTTTAGCAATGTTATACAGATGGCAAATGTCAGATTTTTTTTTTTTTCCTTCTACAAAGTACAGCAGGATCTATTTGTCCTAATCTCAAAAATAAGAAAATAAAATGGCTAAGATGGTTATTTTTAAACCTCATGGGCTGAGTAAACAAAAAACAAAAACACAAAAATACCCCAGAAACCATGGAGATTAAGGGGCAAAGGGGCAGAGCTAATTTTTTAAATATCTTCAAGATAGATTCAGCTTGGAAAACTTGTCTGCAAATACATCATCCAGAAAGAACAGCAGCTGAACAATCTATAGAATTTCTTCTTTATTTTTATGCAATACATGTGCTTTTAAACAAAACCGTCAGGAGATGGGGTAGGAGTAACTCCCAACATAATCTATCTGTTTTGGCACATTTACTGATCATGAAATATAAGATCAGTAACCACCAACTCTTAGAGTGAAAACTTTGTAAACACTTGGTTGTGTTAGTGAAGTGAAGTTAGTGAAGTCTAAGCCATGCTGTTTTCCTTTGAGCGGGCTTGTGGCACAGTTTGTTTCCCCGGGCCTGATCTAGTTATTCTCACTCATCTCAAGAAACTTCAGAAAGGGCAAGCTGCCAGCCGGGCTCAGGCAGGCTCAGGAGGTTAAGAACAAGTGCCAGTGTCTGCTTTCTGAAGCGGTTTGAGAGGGAAAACAAACGAAAATTCCTTTCAATAATTTGGAATAGGCTTGTGCCTGTCTTTTGAGCAGTCAGCTAGAGCAAATTTGGGTCATCAGTATTCCAGGTACAAGGAGAGGATACTTTCATTTTGCACATCTTTAAAAACAACGTGTTGTCTTGCTCCCTGTTGTTTGTATTTTTAACTGTTAATTAAATGCACTGACATTGCAGCAGTTTAGATTATTAATAGTATCCCTGATATTTGAAAATAATTAGATTGGTAATATTTTTATGATCTCACTAAAGAGTTTTCACACTGGATTAAAACATGCTCTGCTTAAAAGTCAAGATGGTATATTCAAGTCATGAATGTTTATTGTAATTAAAACATGTATTTCATAGTTAAAATTTTGTTTTGAATTTTGATATAATGTAAGAAACGGAGGATTTCAGAGTCAGGGTTTTTTTGTTGTTCTTCCATGTAGTTCCGTGTTGACGTGTTCATAAAGATCCACAAATGTCCTTTACAGCCTGAGGGCAGGCTCTTTGAAAGTTTGCTTAGCTCAGTGATTGCACGCAGATATATCACCATATAATTGAATGGAGGATATATTGGGGAAACGTTGGCCTGCTTGAACATTAGAAGACAATCATACACTTATGCAATGTTTGGGAATTTCTATCATAATCTGACAGATGATGAAACTCTTAGTTTGAAAAGTCTTTTAGAAAAATACTTGTAACGGTGCTTGCAATTGTGTAGTTTCTTTGAAAGGAAACTTTGTTTGTGTGTTTAATGTATTGCATCTGATAAATCAACTATTTTTTATAAGTAGCTTTCTTCACTGTCATTTCCTAATGAGCTGCTTCTGTGATGCCACAGCCTAATCTTTAAGTTGTTCCATTTCAATAGCGAAGAAATCTGGTATTGTCATAAGCATTATGCATTAAGCAAATGGATGAGAGTGACATAGCTGCTATGTGTACACAATTTTCTTTCCTGTCTCATCATGTCTTTGCTGATAACAAATGTAGAAAAGCTGTTTGAAAGGACAATTGATTTGTAGTAAAGCTGTTAGTTGTATGCTAATGTAGCACAGAATGCTTATAAAAAGATTTAAAGAACTTAGTAATGTAATACACTTATTCAAGCTTGTAAAAGGGAATTTTGCAGTTCCAAATATATTCTAATACTTGGAGAAGACCAAGTATTGGAATTAGTTAATACCGATGGTGTATTTCTATTTCTGGGAGAAGCAATAGATAATTGTCATGTAATTACAGAGATGAGAGCACTTCATACCCATTTCAGTTCTTAAAGGCTGACTCTTGTGATTCCCACAAGACTTGAAAGAAGGTTGTATCTGTCTGGCCAGCATGGTACCTTTAAAGCAAGACACTGCCAGGATGTTGAGACTACTTTTAAGGAATGTTCAGTCTTGATCCAGTAAGATATTACATTGAGGAAAACGTGAAGTATTCTCTGTTATTATGGTATTGTGTTTGTTATCTCTGAGTGTTTTATATAGTACTTTATGAGGAACCGACCCAAGTCCTTGTGCAGACTTTCAGCTCTAAAAAGACTAGAGGAATGGATTGTGGCAACAGTTGAAGGTCTGTAGTCTCTGTGTTGGGAAACAAGACCACCGTGCTTTGTCATTAATTTTTTTTTTTTTTTTGCACAGCACTCCACCTCCGCGACCAAATAAACGCTCTTAAGACTAAACTGAGAAAAGTTAGGCTGGATCTAATAATGGAATAAAATATGCAGCTTGGGAGGAAAAACCTGACATGTTATTCTAAGATGCTCATTTCTTTGACTAACTTTATGTGAATCCTATTTAGCTTTGGATTAGTATGTATTCAATTACAGATGTTTTAATTGCAAGTACTGCTGGAAAAGATCTTAAGGGAGCAATCATAATGCAAGAAAAAAATCAGTTTCAGGAGCTGACCATAATGACTATAGACAGCTTAATGTAATGAATAGCATACATTTTCCATATATAAAACCACTAGCATTATACAAATGAGAATCATCTGGTGCAAAGCCCATAAACTCTACAGAAAAAGCTATACAGTAACTTCTTAAATAATTTAATGAACCTTTTGTAAACAAGCTGCAGTGAGCAAGGCCCTAATGGCTCTGCAAATATGAGGTTTTCTTTGGATAAAAATCTACTGAACCTGGAAATGGTTTCATATGTAGACTTACAAAAGTATCTCTATTTTTAATCTGAAACTTTAGATAATACTGTATTTCACTTACCTTATAAGAAAAGTTACTGTTTCTCTAATAGCCTAAGATGTTATATAAAAGTAAATAATTGTAAAAAGTAAACTTAATTAGGCTTATGCCATAAAGGAAAACAGAAATTTACAATACCTCCAGAATTATATAAAATACCTTTGTGGCAAAAAGAACCACTTAATATTAATATACCAGGTCTCTGTTTAACCCATTTATGTGAAAATTTTGTTTGTGTCTATATATCAATTCTGAGTCTTGAGAAGGACCAAAATCTTGACTCTGTAGACTCATAACAATCTTCTCTAAATAATCATACTTTATGATTTTAAACATATTTTTAATAAATAGAGTAGATGTTCCTATAACTTAATATTCTTGCTCCTGTGCATTTTGTTCAATCACATTGTAGTTCACTACAGAGAGCAAAAGCAGTTTTAGTGTTGAAAATCCATTTTCCTGCTCTTTACTTAGGAAGGTCAGTCACAACACCAAAAAAAAAAGTAAGGTGTCTTTCCTCATCTGCTGCATTTCGGTGCTGTAGTATCACTTTATCACTTGTATTGGTTCATTATAAAAAGTAAGAAATTTGGTTTTTTTAGATCAAACATTTGTGCAAGCTGTGTCATCAGATTAAAATGTGTTTTCGTTTCTGCCTTTTATTTTTACCTGCTTTATTCTTGGAGCTGTTACCATGTGTGTGTTTGTAAATTGCATCTGAAAAGCTTTATTAAGAGTTCTGTTAAAGTAGAGAAATGAAGTGCTTAAAAGTTGTGAAATACAAGAATTAAAGCTGCTTGTATAATCTTAAATTTGGCCTGCCTATGCTTATGCACAATGGCACAGTCTCTAATTAGAGAATCACATACTGGCTTTTTTCCCCCTAGGAGTTACAATTCATTCAGTGCACAGGAGGGATAATGCTTACTTGATGATTGCTGCCATCATCGTTTTGTTTCATTCTCACTGTTCTGTGTGTGGCCATAGGCTTTGTTTACTGCACCCTAATCAAAGCATGCTCTGATGACAAAATTAATAATTTCCTTTGGGCTTTTCTGTAGTTCTTATCCCTTTAGGTCTGAGTAGTTCACAAGTGTTATTCATTGTCTTTACACTACCCAGGTTTCAATGTGGAGACAGTATTTCAGGTGATCAGCTGAAGTACTAAAAAGCAAACATAAAAAAGTATCTGCTGATTTTGGATGTTACGGTTGTGATGAGTTGTGCCTGATAGTTCAGGAGATTTTTTATTACATAGCACGTTATCTGTTCCAGGCAGAGATCCTCTTTGATTCTAACAAAAGTGATGCATTTTCAACACTTCTTCAAATTCAGTACCCAAAAGATCAAGAGCGCATAATAGTCACCCTTAGGGGGCTGGTTTAAATGATGTAATGTGCAGGAAGATAAGAGAGAGAAGCCAGTCCCTCAAGGCAGCACTATCTGTAGGATTATTGTTTCATTTCACATTTGCCACATGGCTTCCACCCCCAGCAACAGTTCAGAAAAGGGCACTATGGAAAACAGCTTTACTATGTAACCTGGCATTTGTGTCCAATTGGATGCCAAGAGTAGATACATTCTGTTCACTGATTGGGGAAATGATGTGAGGTTAAAAAAAAATTCACTTTAGGGCTGTATCATGATGCATGACTGCCCTGGCAGTGCGCAGTAATAAACATTCTGCTTTGAATGCAGAGTGGGAAAAAAATCAAACGGGAAAGAGAGGAGAGAGAAAGCGGGACAAGTTTTACTAGAGTCTCCTTAATTGACAGAGAGAAGAAAGTGGGACTGTGTGTATGAGGGAAGGCAGATATGCAGTAGTTAAGCAGAAGAGAGTTACGTGAAATGGTGCAAGTATTAGGGTGGTCTCTGTCTGTACCCATCAGATAGTTCAGGCCCATCTTCCGAGGACCTCCTATGGACTTGGTCTACTGGTGCCTTTCTGTTCATTCTTAAAAAGAGGGCAGTTCTTTCTTTTCTTTCCAAGTTTCCTATCTCACCATATTCCTCAACCACATATTTTCTCTCTGTCTTTTTCTACTTGGACAGTTGAAAGAGACGACTCCCTTCTTAGTTCAGCGTGGGTGTTGGAGGATAGACAGGAGGCCTGCTTTCTGCCCGTAGTTTCCCACTTGGTTCTGGTCTGGCTCAGAGCTGCCGGGAGGGATTCAGAAATGCCAGGAAAAGCCTTGCTAAGCTCCTGGACTCTTGGGCCAAGAAGCATTTAGTTTCTTTGTGTTGCTGGTAGGTGGGGTGTTAATGAGTTTTTGAGAAGTTTAGCTATCTTGACTGTGTGTTTTAAAAATATGATAAGCCTTTAAAAATGATAATTTTGAACCTCAGTTTGGCAAATGTGGACAGATTTTCATGGCTATATGAAAAGCCACATTCACTATACAAAAGTCTGTAACTCCCTCCTGCCTAATCTCCCTGCTCCAGATCAGTGAAACAGCAAAGCTATTCACCAGCCATTTTTTAACATATGCCAGGTATTTCTCAAGACCAGCAAAGCTGTTTGACAGAATGATTTCCCTTTCATTTTTGCCTTGTTCAAACTTCCTTTACTCTAAACCAGACAAACAAACCGAAACAAACCCACAAAAACCCACAACGTTCCCCTCAGATAGGGGAAAAAAAAAAAATCATTAGTACTGCAGTTATAAGCAGTTAAAAACACATTAGTAAAACACAAAATATCACATATACTTAACAATAACCAGTGCTCTCAATATTCTTATAGTATAACTGAAGTTTTTATCTGAGATTGTGTTAACCATAAATGGAGTAATAATACATGAAATACTGAAGTATGTACCAGATATGAAAGTGGAATAAGTCTATGGGATTTCCCACTATACAAGTTTTCTTAAATAACACATTTATTTGTATTATTTAAAAACTTACTTTCCCGTTGAAAAAAAAAACCTCCTTTGAGCAGCTTCATAGCAGTGTTTCTTCCTGATATACTTCATTCTTCAAATAGCTGCTCCTTATCCTGGTATCTGACATTGGTAAAAGTTGAAGAAGGAAAGGGAAAATGTGTTATTACATACAAAATATGAGGAGGGGAGGAAAGCCAAGTAGAAAGTTTACTATTCTGTTCTTTCTAATCAGTCTATCAGTATTCTATTAATGTTGCATGGAACATAGCGCAAAGCAAACTGTTTGGATTTTGGTTTTGGGGTTGTTTTCTTTGGTAGAGTTTTCCAAACAAAATTATACAGTACACTTTGGGTCTTCTTCTCTTTTCCATTATACATTGCATCCCCTGTAAGAGAGTTGAGGTGATACATAGCCAGTATAACAGAACAGGAAAGCAAGGCTGGTTTGGGGTTTTTATTCGGTTGGTTTGTTTGTGGGGTTTTTTTTTTAAATTCTGGTTCTCTTTAAGTTTATGAATTAACTTAGGGGTTTTTTTTAGTTTCTTTGTTTTCTTTTTAGTACCTGTTAAAAACATCTTGAATTTTAAAAATATATTTAAATATATTTGGAAATGCTTTAGAATTTAAAAGATTAATTTTACATCAACCAAAACACATTTGGGTTTAGATTTACCAGGGCGTGGTGGTGGCTTATGCACTTTCTCCCCGGCAGGACAGGGAAGAGAATCAGAAGAGTAAAAGTGCAGAAACTCATGGGTTGAGATAAAGACAGGTTAATAAGTACAGCAAAAGCCGTGCACACAAGCAAAGCAAAACAAGGGATTTATTCACTTCTTCCCATTGGCAGGTGGGTGTTCAGCCATCTCCAGGAAAGTAGGGCTCCATCACACATAATGGTTACTTGGGAAGACAAATGCCATTACTCCAAATGTCCCCCCTTCTTTCTTCCCCCAGCTTTATATACTGAGCATGACGTCACATTGGCATAGAATATCCCTGCGGTCAGTTGGGGTCAGCTGTCCTGGCTGTGTCCCTTCTCAACTTTTTGTGCACTGCCGGCCTACTCACTGGCAGGGCGGTGTGAGGAGCAGAAAAGGCCCTGAATGCTTAGCAGCAACCAAAAACATTTGTACGCTATCAACAGTATTCCTATCCCAAACCCAAAACATAGCTCGATACCAGCTGCTAATAAGAAAGTCAGCTCCATCCCAGCTTAAACCACGACACAGGGATTCTGTAAACTCACATTTTTTGCTTTGAATTGATCTCATTTGTAGGTATTGGCTATCTTGGAAAGACGAAAAGCTAGAAACTTACAGCAGAAACTCTGAGACATCAGCTGACCTGACCTGTGGGTTTCAGTTTTATGAAATGTTGGTGTTGCAAAATCTGAACTTCAGCTGAATTAGCTCAGCTTTTAACTGCAGCCCTAACACTCAGCTTGATTTGAGTCCGTATCCCATAGTTAAGGGATCCAGGCCCCAATTACTGAAAGTTTTTCTGTGAAAGTGGTAGTATACTCCCTGGTTAGGAGGGGAAGAAAAAAAGGGGAAAACAGTTAAGACACCCGTAACAGCTAGGTTTTCTCTTGCAGCTGGCCAAAACATAATCTAACTAATGATCTGAGAAAAACAGTTTTCCTTTTTTTTTTTTTATTTTTTTGGCTATATAGCTCATTGGCAAGCTTCCTGCAGTAGCTGCATTGACAGATCTAAAACTGCCTCTGTCTTTATTGCATGGTCTAGCTGCTGCCAAATTCCTGGGCCTTTCTTGTTCCAGTAGACATCATAATGTTTTACTGAAATCTGAGGAAGCAAAATTCACCGAAGAGGACATACCTGAAGTTAGGCTTGAATTTTTCCAAACATTCACTATGCAGTGGGGAATAAAGTTACCATATTCTTCCCAATATATTCCTTTTAAATAATTTGTATTTCTACCGTCTGTCTATTTCTTATGGTCAGCAAGGAGTGATCTCAACACATCCTTTGCATAGCATGTTTTGTCATATGTGAGCATTGAACTAAAAATAGGATGCAGGAAGTTATGAAACTTTTGCTGCTGTTCCCTATTGAAGTGCAAGTTGTGTTGAGGATCATATGAAAAAAGAGCAGATTACCAACTGAAAACTGGAACTGTTGTGCCTCTGTGGTAGAGGCAGAGAGAAAGGCACTATGAGGTTTTGGTCAGGTGCAGTTTGAAAGATGGGAAAGTAGCTGTTTTTTGTGGGGTGCAAAATGAAAATAGGGGAGAGTAAAGAGCTCAGCTAATCAGGTGGCAACTCTACACTGCTTACTACCCGCAATCATCATTAAGATGCTTGCACATACAGTCATCTGGCTGATTTGTCTCACTTAGCTAGCCAGCAGCTTGTTTATGAGGCCAGAAAATGATAAGAGCGATGGAAAATTAGCAAAAATAAAGCAGGAGAGTTGCATTTCTGTAGTGCAGTTTTGGGAGTCTGGGTAAAAGGACTCCATACCCAGCAAAACTACATTACTTATTTTTATGGCATTGATAGTTATGGAAATCTAAGAACAGCGTGTTCTTCTAGATAGTTTAGATGTGTCCTGTTACTGCTTCAACACCTGAAATAATAGAGAACAACTTTGCAAAAGCTCCAGGTGCAAACACATTTTTTTGCAAGAAACAAAGACCTTGTCTTTTTTTTTCCCTTCTTCGCCTGCCACCCCACTCCCCCCTGCCCCCAATAGCTGTTTGCTTATAGTAACTGCTCTCTACTGCTGAAAACTCTGTCAGTGTGGGCATATATCTTTACTATACTTACGGTGAATCCAAACATAATCTAAAAAAAAAGAAAAGAACTGTTTGTTACTGAATGAACAAGAGATGGACCAGGAGATGCAGTAAGAGGGGGAATGTAAGGGATTGGGATGCCAGCTGAAATAATGTTGAGGTAGACTAGGACTGGTATTTGGGAAGGGAAAAAATGGAAATTGATTGCCTCAGATGAAGCTGGGCTGATTGCTCAGAAGATTGAGGGACAAAGAAGGTGAAGGTGGCTCTTACTAGCTTAATGAAGAGATTTGAAGGTGGCTAGGGAAAAGGAGTTGAGAGAAGGCATATCGCATGAGAAATTGATATGCAAAGGGGAAATGAACACTGTAACCCAGTGTCACAGAGCCCAGAGTGGCACCTACTCGAGTCTGATGGGGTGTCTGTGAAAGTGGATTTTACATTGAGAGACTGGGATCTAGAGAATATACTGGGGGGGTTGTTCCATGGTCAACAAAGCAAGTACCTAAAATTCAGATCCTTTGCTTGTGTATCCTCTCTCAGAGGAGCCTCCTTTTCTGCCTCCTTCCTCCTCTTTCCTCTTCCAGTGCTGAAGTCAGCTGTTGAGGATATGTTATTTTGTTGTCAATGGTCTGATTCAGAGCCTGTTCTAACACCAGCTGGAGCATGGATTGTTTCCCAGATAAATTACCTTTCTGTCAAGTATTGTTTTTCTATATCAGTGTTCAAAATTGCTATTTGGTTCATATAGGTTTTACTGTTTCTTCTTGTTACATTATTTTATTTATGTTTTTTAAGCATTTTTGCATCCATGATTAAACAGGACTATGCTATGGAAAGTATTAGAGATACTAAAAGATTAACATTAAAAATGAGCAAATATTGGCCTTACAGGCAATTGAACGGAAAATATTTCAAGATAAAGATTTTGTGTGTGGGAAGTCAGTATTCTTATAGCTTAGAAAACTATTGTGGAATTTTATTAGAAATCATAGGTGGCAGATTAAAAATTATAAAAATAAAATTGAACTTGCTTCTATTACATTATCACAAGAGTCTTAGAATTGCTTGCCCTGAAGTTACCTTTTTAATTAAACTGTACATCTTTCGTATAAACGTTGGAATGTGAAAATTAAGTGCAATTCCAATTGTTTCAAGAGTAGACTTAGACAATTGAAAGAACAGTCATAGGAAATACAAGATTTTTTCTATCGGCCTCATTATATAAGGTCAGCTAATATCAACTGAGTTAATAATAAAGGTGGTGTGCACATTGATTTTAAGGCATTCCTGTGAAAATAGTTAACATTAAAAATAATGTTGAGATACAATTTTATAGATTCATTAAGACTATGGGGACCTTGAGAGTCTTTGTAGTCTACTCTCCTGCTTGAAGAATGATCAACACTGAGTTCAGACGAGGTTGTTCAGGGCTTTGCCCACTCAGGTCCTGAGAACTTTCAAAGGACAGAGATTCTGCACCTTCTCTGGGCAGCCTGATTGAGTTGATCCTCTTGGTCTGGTGCTTAATTGTCCTCCTAGGGAGGCTTGTTTCCTCTTTCATTCAGTTAGAATTCATGAGTTCCCTGCTCAGCCAGGCCAGGCTCCTGATGCGTTTACTCATCTGCCGGAGCATAGGAATTGATTGCTCTTGTGTATGCAGGAGATTGTCTTTAAAGACCGCAATCTTTCTTGCCCTGTTTTGCCCTTCAGAGCTGCCTCCCTACAGGATACCTGAATTAGATGAAGTTTCACTCCTTAAATTCAAAGTGTGTACTCTGCTACTTGCCTTACTTAAATCTGTTGAGGTCTTGAACTCCACTACTTCATGGTCATTACAGCCAAGGCTACCATTGATGATTACATCCCCAACCCTTTCTTCCTTGTCTCTTGGCATATCCAGGAAAGCACCTTGAACATCTGTGTTGAGAAATTGTCCCCACACCCTTCAGAAACCTCCTAGATTCCTTCCATCCTTCCATATTGTCCTTCTAGCAGATGTCAGGAGGCTTAAAGTCTCCCATAATAATTAAGATGTGTCACCTGAAGATGTTCTTAAGTTTCTTAAACACTCATCATGCAGACTGTAACAAACTCCTAACACAAGCTGTCAAACTGCTATAGAAGAGCTCCATATGTTTGAGCAGCTCCTTCATGTATAGTGTAATCCACTTCCCCTCTTCTCTGCCTGTTTTTCCTGTAGAGTCTGTACCTGTCCATCATAGCATTGCAGTCCTGCAAACTGGTCTGCCATGTCTCAGTTATGCCAAAGATGCTGCAAACCTGTGTCTGTTTTTGAAGCTCTAGCTCCTCTTGGTTCCCAGCCTGCATGCATTTCTGTACAGGCACTTTGAAATGGTTTTGTCCTTTGTAAGAGCTCTTTCTCTCTATTCATCCTGCTAACAGGCTTACCAAACATTATTTCCATGACTCTCTGAGCTGGAAGCTATTATCATCCCTTGAGGTACCTCTTTTAAGGCCCTTTCAAACAAATTCAGGTGAAAGGAAAGTTACCAGCAATGGCAGTCATATTTTATTGCATTCTCAGCCTATATTTTGCTGGTGATAAAGTGTGAGTAAGTGGGCCAATGTAGCAGTCTTGGACTAATTCACTAACTGTACATGAAAGAGCTAAGTTTCTCATTGTGGGGATTCCAGATATTCATTATATTCTACTAGAAGCAAAAAGGCTACTCTAACGAAATGTGAAAATGGATTTAGAAGGCAACTTTTAAAAGTTAATGCTTTTCAGGGCTTGATCACTCTTGAGTAATATCTTTGATTATATTTGAATGAAAATGTTATAGACTACAAAAAAAAATTAGTTATCCAATTGTTGTTAAAACCTGAGTTTCATTCACAGCATCATGATCGTTTGAGATGCTGTAATTTGAACTCAATTTTCATGTTACTCTTTTAAATTTGCTTAATAAAAAACTGACTCAATTTTTTAAGATTTTGACATCAAGAGAAATTTCGGCTTTCCAGGTTGTTGACTAATTAATTAATTATATGTTCAGTACTTTATAATCTGCTTTGCTCAGTTGCCACACTATTGAAAGATTTACAGAGATATTATAGAAGAGATTATTTGAATAATTTCTATTTGTTAGTGATGAATAAAATTGCCCTGTTTTCACTTCTGTAACCTTTTTAAAAATCTACACCTTTTCTGTGTGTATTTAGTAGTTGTGGAATCCTCAGCAGGTCTGCTGAGTACAGTAAGATTTGTGGCCTTTCTGACATTATCTCAGATATGACTAAGTGATTATGACCAAATTTTATTTTTAGGACTGAAAAAGTGACAGAAATACTAACAAGAAAAAAATATACTGTTACGCTCTTTCCAGTATGTGTTTAAGATTAGGAATAATGATAAAGAAATTTATTTAATGTCAACTTATTGGTAAACTATCATTCATAAGTATTGGTTCTGTTTCAGTTAATTTCGAATTTTGCTAATACAATAATTATAGACTTCAAGGTTCCTGTCTGTTTCTAGGAAGTCGCTGTAGGTTTTTGTTGTTAGACAATTATTTAGTGTTTTGTGACTCATGTCTGAAAGTTCTTGGTAATAGGATATATTTTCATAGCATTATGATGAACAATATAAATATGTCAGTCACTGTTTTTGTACTTTTTTCAGTGGAAAGATGCTTTTTAATTAAGCATTAATTAACATTGCCTGCATTTTTTTTTTATTTCCCTTTTAAAAAATGTAGTATTAGAAATTATTCAATGTCAAAAAAGAGTTTTCAGTATCATTTCTATTACACGTAGGTCAAAAAACTTTGTAACGTTGTTTGCCCTGGTGGAATAGTGAGAAAGTACAATTCAGTAGTTTCCACAGGTGAAAAGTCATTTCCTTCCAATCACAGCATTTTATTCTCTGGAAGTTTATTTTGTCTTTACACATGTTAGGCTTGAGTCAAGCTGTACTTGCAAATAGTAATATTTGATTAATGTATCTGTTCCTTCTGTTATTATTTTAGCTTTTATGTTTCACATATTCACAATGCAAACTGTCATCAATAAACAGAGCTAAGACTGTCACAGTTATTACATCATTCCAGGAATTAGAATTCCAAGAAATATAATTGGCAATACTCACAGTAATTCTGAACTGTGAGAACTTGTAAAAGTAGCAGGGGATCTAAGGCTGTAATAGATTTTAGAGACTGTACTGTAATCCTGAGGTTGCAGAGTTGCTTTCTTGTGCAAAAACACTCTGCAACCTTGGCATGTATTGGAAATTTTCTGAATAAACCCCATTTATTCAATCTGTTTTCAGGGATCATTATATATCCTTAAGCTTGAATGTTATCCTATTGATTTATTAGGTTAGTTCTTGTCTTAAACAGAAATAAACGAAGGGCATGTCCCCCTGTTCTTTTAGCAATAGGCTTTTTTTCTAATATATATTAGACTCTTTTTAAACTGTGGAATTTATATTTTTTATTTTCTGGAGTTTATAATATTTAAAAGTGCAATAAACCTTTCAGACGCAGAGAGGTTTTTTGTGTGTGGAAATTAAAAATTAATTTCCAAGTAAAAGATTTAGACTGATGCACCTGGAAGACTTTAATTTTTTTAATAGCTTTTTGTAACAGCTTAATTTTCAGACATTTAAAATCATACATTTTAAAAAATTTCGTATTAAAACAATCTATGGAGTAGTAATAAAAAGTAACATAGTTTCATGGTAACAAGTGTTCATAAATTGCATGTATCAAATAAGTCATCTGCAAATTGAAAACTTAGGTTAAGTTCCAATGAAGAAGGGATGGTCAGCTTGTGCAACTGGAGATGTTAAATGTGTTTTCTCTGCCAGAGCTGTGTCTTGTAACAGAGTCTGCAGCTGGTACATAATCTGAATATCAAGTTTAGGAAGACATAAATTAGACTGACATCACTGAATAACATGGTAACCACCTGGAAACTAGGTCATACCTGACCTAACCTAGTCATAGGATTCTGAAAAACACCTACCATATTCTGCTTGTGAACTCTTGTCAGAGCTTCTTTGTTCTTTTTTTCTTATGGCAAGAAGTATGTTTAGTAGCTGTAGGTCATGTGAGTATTTTGATGTGCTGATCATAAAGCTAGGAAGGTTGATGACAATAACATTTAAGTGATGTATCTCCAAATGTAGTAGCTGAGATCTGAAAATTCCTCGTATCACACGTGAAAAAAGTTTCAAACTGAGACACAGCTATTCTTGATATTTTTCTCAAGAACAACAGAGAGTAGGTGTATTTTCAGGGATGCTGCTGCCCCAAAATACTTTTTGTAGAATACCATATCTGGTGTAAATGCTCAAAGGGGCACCAGCACCACCTTCAGAAAATAAATAAAATAACTATACAAAACACAAAGCCTCATATACTGCAGTGAGAGTGACTGTGAGGTTATATGTGTTGCTGCTTTGACCTAGAATGAATCCTGAAATTGTGACAACACAATTTAACAACGTGACTTAATACATGTCTCAAAATCTAATAATAACAATAAATGTGACAGATTGATTACTATTTATTACACAGTGTTTTTCCCACTAAAAAGCATTTTACTATAGAAGATTTAGTAGATGCATATTTCACTTCTAAGCACTGAAATGTAATCACCTCAAAGAAAGAAAGTAGAAACTATTTATTTGTACGTCAAAGTACTATTCACTACTTTTAAAAGATGAGAGTCAAATAAACTATATTTTATAAGTGTTTCATAGGTGTATCAGCAATTTCTTACTCTTCTACATACAGGGCACGTATCTGAGGTACGTTGCCTTTGCAAAATTCTCTGACAGCAGCAATATATGAGAGTAAGCAGTATAGTTGTTTCTTCCATGAGTATCATTAAAGGACTGATTTGTTAGTACTTTGAAATAACTGTATTAAGACTTCTGGATTGCCCTGTATATCCTACAAGTGAGACACAATGCAGTGTTTCTGATCATAGGTTTTTTAATTCCGAAGTGCTGTGCCAGTTCTACCAAATTTGATTCCCATTGAAAATTTGTGTTTTTCAAATGAAAATGACCAAGTGGTAAACTAATAAGAATCGTAGTGAAAAAAGAAAAAAGTGTATTTTTAAGAGAAAATGAGATTATAGTGATGTAGGCCTAACTTGAAATTATTCAATGTGGTTATGCAGAAGGGAGGACTTCATAACTTGGGATAACTAGTTTATTATTGAGGTGTCCCATAAATGACGGAAAGAAATCTTATTTGTAAGAGAGATTTTGGATTTTTGTTTATGACTGAAGGGCAAGGAGGAGAAATAAATAGTTAAATGGAAAACTAAAATAATATCTAGAAACCAAAATAACATACCAAAATATAGAAAGTCAGTCCACATATTCGACCAGACTTTATGAAAGATAAAATCTAAGATTCTTAAATGAAAAGAGGAACAAATACCCCTGCTTCCTCAAATTATTGAATGAGATCCAAAACAGGAAATCTGAAAGTGCATCCATGAATTGTTTAGACTACTATGAAGAAGCAAAACCCAAAAGTGTATAGCAATCTATACATTAACTTTAAGGGAACACTTACCACTGAATTAATCTGCTAGAAAAGACAAAGTTTTGCCAGAGCCTACCATAGTAAGAGGAGAAATTGAGGTGGTTTAAATAATTTAAATTCAATCCACTTATAATAACGGATATTATGTCACCGAGGTTTATCAGGATACTAGGAGAACAAAGCACTTTGGTAATCACTGTGTAATGAGAGCTAAAACAATAAAAAGGGTGTTCTTACCATATATTATGATCTGGTGAACTGGAGTAGGAAGCATTGTAATAATGTTTTTGTATTATACTCAGTAGTCTTGTCTATATAAAGGACATCAATCATAATCGTTAAAAATGGTGACTAGCATTTTTGTAAGCAGGAGATAAAATGTTGGAAAAATAAACAATTCATTCATATCCCTACTAAGACATTTATATGAATATTATGGAATAAAAGCAAAATACTATGGCTTTCTTGGAGGTAATAATAGCTAAATACAAGTCTTCTAAAGAATCAGTTCAGTTCAAAATTAATTAAGAATAATTCATAGGTAGAGTTCATTTGGACTTCTGTGAAACACAAGATGTCTTATGAGCTTTCACACAGATAAGATCCTTAAATAAATAAATAAATAAATTATTGGTTGATAAGGAAACTACTGTTTATACCACTGACGAGTTTTTGCTGTTAGTCCATTAGTACTTGGAAAAAGCAGGAAGTTATATGATTCTGGAGCCAAATAAAATTTTGTGTACCGAACAAGCTGCACATTAAGAACAATTCTCTTTATAGAAAAGCTGTGACAAAACCAATTAATCTTAAATATTTGTTTTCAATGAATTTTTAAAATGCAAGTGGAGCTAGTGGCATGTTGGTGGGCTTTCTGTAAACCGTGCCTGAAGAGAATAAAAATGAAATGAGTCAGTATTATGACTCTTTACAACACACAAGATTGTTCTGAACACCCAGTCTTTATAGAGTGGCAGTTAATAATTTTCTCTACAGTTAAAGTAACATATCTTCCATTTTAAGCAATCTAATAATATTAATAATTTATCCAATATATTAGACATTATTGCAGGCTTGAAAATATTTTTACAGAGTTTGCATATATTTTTATTATCTAAATTTACTGAAGGATGTATAATTTTGAAACATTATTTTTTAAAACCACATTTCAAGTTTTTAATAATTTTTCTCTTGTATTTTTATTGTATCTACAGTACATTCAGTAAACCACTTTATAGTAGCATTGGCTGGATGGATGTTTGAGCTTTCAGAAATTTTCTCTGTTTTCATGATGTCAAAGCAATTTCCATTTCATAGGACTTTAGTTCCTGTCTCCATGTGTGAAAATTGTAAATCAGCCATTTTGACAGAAATATTTGAGCTGTAAGTAAAAATAAAAACAAGCCCAGGGCAAAGACACATGACCCAAAGGTCTTTATTTAGCTTGGCTAGCTGATCTTTTGTCAGTCATACATTGCTGAAAAGAGCTTAATAATAGAAAGTGATGAACTTAATGCTAAGAAATCTGTATTTTATGGAAAATTCTATTAAAAATTAATTTCTTGTATCAATCTCTTTAGTCACACAGTATATAATCTTCTTTCCTATTTCCAGAAATTGCTACAAATTCATGTTATATACTGGTTGAAAGCTTAAGAAAAATATTACTCTCTCTCCTAATTTAGTTCTGAAATATTTTTTTCCCTGTGTACTATTTCCCAAACCTAGAATCAGAATAATTTAGGTTGGAAGGTTCCTCTGGAGGTCATCCTGTCCAACCTCCTGCTCACAGCAGGGCCAACCTCAAAGTTGGATCTAACTTCAAAGTTAGATCATGCTGCTCAGGGTCATATTCAGCCAAGTTTTGAATATACAAAGAATTTTTAATAGAATTTTCTTCTTTACTTTCCAAGGATGATTTTTGCCTTAGTGCATACTTTTTATTGGTTATTATATTTTTTTCTGAAAACTGTGGGGTTTTTGATAGCTAATTTCTCAGGATGATCAAGCCTGCACGGAGGTATATTTTACTGTTTATAGTGAAATCTCCTTAAAGAATGTTTGATTAGATTTCCTTTGGTGACTGCAAGTGAAACAAAAAATGCAGAAGTAACGAGCTCCAGTTACTGCAATTGTGGTCAATTATTATATAAAAGCTAGAAGTTAAAATTATCTGTTTGCTTCAAAATGTGGGACAGTGTAATTTCGCAGGCATCTGAAACAGCAGCAAAATGCCTTAACTTATAGTTAATAATTTCATAGAAAATACACTTACTGATTTATATTTCATTTCATTCCATGAATATCTAGTAAGATATTGAGACCTAACAAAAATAATGAATCTACTGAATATCAGTTGTTTTAAAGCCGCAGATATGCTAATTTAATATCAAAATCAGTAATGAAAAGTTTAGTTTTGCCTTCCTATTTTTCTGAACCATATCAACTGAGCAGCAGGTATTTTCATGCCAAGTATAGGTCTTAATTTAGCTTAATTATCACCATAAGTTTTTATTTTAATTATTTATTTAGTTAAATTCATTTATTTATTTACTTAAGATTTCAAAATTTTTACTTTCTTTCCCAATAAGTATCACTCACCTCTTAAAATATGATCTATTTTTTATCTAATTATCTTTTGAAATTTGTATTTCTAATGACAATGATACATGTTGGCCTCTACACTTAATTTTATTAGTTAAAAAAAACTATCAGAAAAATACTTGTTACCCAGCAAGAAGGACAAAGGATTTAAAATTGCACGTTCATGTCTTCGCTTTGTAATGACTGGGTTGCCACAATACTTGGGCTTCTGAAACTCTAGCATATTTTTCTGCTAAGATGTCTTTTATTCAAAATACAGATACATCATGGCCTTACCCTTTCACCGAGGTGTCTGAACTTGTATTTCCATTAAAAACCAAAACTATATGCTTGTTTCCTGTATCTTCAGGATCACTTGTAATGTTTTTTGTTTGTTTTTTTTTAGCATCTTCACAAACTTGAACAAATGTATTTTAATGTATGTGATACACTTGCTCCTATTGTATTTTTGTTGTTACTCATTTAAATGTCTGGGCAAAATTGTACTGTCCAAAACATTGGATGCTGTTACAAATGGTTTTAGGAATTTTTCTTCCTCGCAAGTCTTTCTCGTCTTTTCATCTGTCCTTTTTATCTCCATGTTGAAGTCCCAATAAGATTATTAAGTTCTACCTGTTGGCACAGGAATCCGTAGAAAGTGACAAAAATGAGAGTGGTGGATATAATTTACATTAATGTTTAGCAAGGTTTTGGGCATGGATTCCTTTGTCGAAATAACCAGATTGGTGAGATAGGGGCTGGAAAAGTTGACTATAAGATGAGTGGGAAACTGATATATGACCGACAGTGGTCAACAGTTCAAAGTCCAGCTGAAGCAGCCTATCAGTGGTATCCCTCAGAGATCAATATTGGAGCTGGTACTGCTGAAAGTCTTCATTAATGACCTGTTTGTGGTGACACCAAATTTAGGGGAGCTGTTGGTACACTGGAGAGCCGAACTACCATTCTAAGTGATCTTGATGGATGGAGAAAGGGTTTGACAGAAATGTCACGGAAGCTCAGCAAAGGCAAAGGTTAAGTCCTGTACAAGCAATGGAAAAACTCCATACATCAGAAGAGGCAGAAGAGCTAAGAAGCATCTTTGCAGAAGAGGATGGGGGAGCCCTTATGGGCAACAAGTGGAACATGAGCTAGCAGTGTGCCCTTGCAGCAATGAAACCTAGCCACCTTACAGGGCTTTGTTAATACACTCTAGTCGGCAGGCTAAGTGATCCTTCCCCTCTCTTCAGCACCCATGAGACTGCATCTAGAGTATTACTTCCAGTTGGGGCTTCCTGGTACAAAAGGACATGGACGTATTAAAGCAAATCCAGTGAAGGACTATCAAGGGGATTTAGAAACTGAAACATATGACACAAGGAGAGGCTGAGAAATGTGGGCTGGTTCATCCTTCAGAAGAGAAGGCATTGCTGTCTACAACTACCTAGTGTGAAGGTGAAGCGATGATAAAGCCAGACTCTTCAGAGGTGTATAGTGACGACGCACGTCAACAAGGACAAGTTAGAACACAGGAAATTCTTTTTAGACATAAGGAAAAAATTTCTTCTCAATGAAGGCGGTCAAATACTGAAGCAGGTGCCCAGAAAGGCTGTGGGATCTTCATCTTTGGAGATCTTGAAAACTTGACTGGACACAGCCCTGAGAAATCTGGCCATAACATAAAGCTAGCCCAGCTGTGGACAGGGTTTGATCCAAAGGACATCTGATGGGCCATTCTGACATAAATTACTTCATGATTTAAGTAACTAATCATGAAGTAAATTCCCTTGAAGATTTGCAGAACTTCCTAGTGTTTTCACCTCAAGTACTTGCTAACCCAGACCTGGTTTCTATGTATCTTGTAATCTGCAAGAGATTTCTCTTTCTGTCTGGCTTACTCTTGCAAATTCTTAGCTTCCATGGTGCCGAGAAACAAGGGATTCAGCATCTTGAGTGCACTTCATGTGAGGAACTCCATTATGTTTCATTTTAAGTTTGTTGCTTCATAGCTTCTTTTGATGCCTGTAGTTCCTGGATTAGGAGAAGTAGTAAATGTTAATAATTATCTTCTGTCTCTGTATTGCACAATTTTCTAGGCCTTGTTCGTACCCTATTAACAGTTTTCCGTCTCCGGTGGTACAGATTCCTAGCATGTCAGTTTGTTTCTATACCTTTGATCATCCTTGCTGTCCTTTGTTGGACCTTTTCTAGTTCTAATATATCCTCTTTGTTACAAAGGGGATGAGAAGTCCACATGACATTTAATAAGCAGGTCACACTATGGAGCTAAAAAGTAAGATAATGTTCTTTGGGTTGTTTTGTCTGTCTTATTCTAAAAACCAACCCACCTTCATGATCACTAGTCAGTATTGAGCTGATATTTTTAATTATAACTCCTGGATCTTGTTCCTGGGTAGTAATGGTCAGGTCAGAGATAAATATTTTTACAGGACTGGTTTTTGGGTCCGTTTTTTTTCATGTGCATCATACTGAAGAACAAAATTGTGTAATGACATGAAAGAAGGCTAAGATTTGAGTTACACAAAGATAGATGGAACAATTTGAAAACCATGTTGATGAAAACTGACTAAAGCCAAATAAAGCTGCACCTGTTTATGTAGAGGAAGATTAATATTAAGCAGTTGCAATATTTTTGGTTTTTCCATGTTCCTGAGAGTAAATTCTCAGGTTAAAAACTTTGGTTTGCTTTCTTGCTTACTGATTTTAAATACAACTTGAACTTATGCATGTTGAAGTGATTTCTGTGCAATCTCTACAATATATATATTTTTTAAAAGGCTTTGAGGTTTCTTTAGAAAACAATATACTATGTTTAAATACCACTTTTTCTTCATTAATTTTTTTTCCATTAAGGTCTAGCATTTTATAAGGACAATTTCTGTTCTGATTTACTATGTATATAGTCCTCTGACAGAAACATGGAAAAATTTCTACATAATTTTCAGAGTTCTTTTTACTACTTTCTATTTATCAGTTATGAATTTTACTCTGAGATTTACATTTACGGGTACAGAAGCACTATTCTTGCTGTTTGTCAGCTGTGATTGGAAAAGAATTTGACTAAATTATTATACTGGAAATAATGCAGTGTTACAGTATATAAGTTTTAAAGCAATAAAAAAAAAATCATACTTTTAAATTGAGTGCCAAATACAAATACAAAGATTCGTAGTTCCGATCACATGCATGAAATATATTCAAACAGAAATAAAGTCATGTTACTTTTTAAAAGCTTTTGTGAACTTTCAAAATTGAAAAGAAGCTTGGATCTAAAAGCATTAAGAGACAATTTGTAATGTGAAAATAAAAAGTTTACTATTTTCTGAGCCAGTCACATATACATATAACATGTTTTAGATCACACCCTTCTGAACTAATTTAGTAACACAACATAAAAGTAGGAAAATATATCTTGGTGTTGTAATGATTGTGACATTGAAAGCTCCCACAGAACAGCTACTATTCTTTTAAGCAGACTGAAACTAGAAACTCTAACCTAAAAGATGATGCTATCAGTGAAAATGAATTGCTAGATTACAGAGGTGCATTTGAGACTGCTTCAAAATTCACTAAGGGGAAAAATTATAAGCTTGTAAGTCTTGATAGTGTTGAAAAATTCTTTAAGCTAGTATATTCTGGGAAAAAATGCTTCTGTATATGTCATGGTAAAGTCTAAACTCAACTTCCGTCATGTTCCAGTAAGAAAAAGACTGATATTCTATGTATCCTGTGCTTGTTCTTAAGCTTCTGTTCTCAAATGCTTTCATTAATTAGTGAGATATAAGCTGGGAAAATAAATTTGAAGATTTGAAACCTAAAGAAATTTTCTAATTTTCTCTTCTACAGGCAGAATGAAGTGTAAAACTGACCCCTTTTTTAAACCTATGTTAAAATATTTTCTGAAAGGGGACATTTTAGTATAGTTTTTGGCCCTGTACTTTGCTTCTCTTTCAAATCTAAAATACAGAAGGAAAGTCCCTGCCCTTATAGGACAGGTATGTGAGAATTTTATTATGCATAAGTATTGAGAATAATGACTAACAAAGAGTCCATTTGAATCAAAGATAAATGAGAAAGATAATTTTATTTCTTTCCTCAAGCTTTGATCCCCACCGTTTCATCATTCCTCTTGCTAAGTATGAAAAAGTTGTCCTAACCAGTCTTACTGTTGAATGTTTCCATGAGCATGTGCAGCAACTACAGCAAATTTCACCCAATTGTTTGGTAAGGAATACTCAGCCAGTCAAGCAAACTGCAATTTGCATTTTGGAGGTTTTTGCTTCACCAAAAAACATTGGAAATTTGTCTTGGCATAGCAAATATGTGTAGGATCATGTAGTAGTTCTGATGGTATGTTTTTACTGCTGCAGTCTCTCTAGAGAAGTGACATTTTCATAGTTCTTTTTAGCACTTCTCCTCATAAATAACTGAGAAGTTTATCTGTCTAGCAATAGCTCAAAAATCAAATTCTGCTGGTTATTGAGGAAAAATTCCAGCATTTGTTTTCCTATAATCATGTTTGAAAATTTTCTTGGGAAGTGTAACACTTATATTTGGAAATTCCAAGGAATGATTACTTTTTTTCCTAGTTCCCCCCTCATTGATTAGTCATCCACAGTTTTCTGAAGAAATGTTTGAAAGTCTGGGAGTGGCAGTAAACGTGAGCAAAATATCTGTCATTTCTGTTACTTTGCAAACAGTTAAGTCATTGAAAATTTGAGATGATTTTCCAAGCAATAATCTTTTCTCCACCAAGGACAAAATATTCAATTGCCGATGTAGCCTTATCATATTCTTAAACAGTTTTTCATGTGAAAAGCCCAGTATTATTTTGAGTAGGATCTTTGGACACAATCATGTATTTCATAATTCTTCAGGGAAGTAGTGGGTTCCCCAACATTGGACACTTAATATTCAGCCAGACAGGGTGCTGGGCCATCTTGTCTAGACGCTGCTTTTGCCAAGAAAGGTTGGACTGGATGATCCTTGAGGTTCCAATATGGATCTCGGATCCAACATGATTCTCGGATTGATAACAAAAGTAACTCTTGTAGTGATGATTTGGTTGTATGCTTCATGATTTGTTCTTTTACCCTCTGAAATTTGGTAAGGAATAGAGGGTTTTTTTTGTGTGAAAAGTTTCTCCAGCTTAAATAGAAGGAAATGTTTACACAAAGTGTAAATATTTTTTACTATGTGAATGTTATATGTCTGTTTTTTTTCTGCACTCCAAAGTATTTCCTGTAGTTGAATACTTTCTGTTAAAATTCAGAAAACACTATGAGTCAAGGTTCAGATGCCTTTACCTGCAGTTGAAAAAGACCATCAGATACAGGAATACAGTGGGGTATTTTCATAATGTTAAAAGAAGTCATTTAGAGGTTTACAGTGAATTACTGTTAAATTTAAGAATAGTTTTACTGAACCCTTATTAGTTGCTAGGAAATGCAAAACAGTTGGGAAAAGAGATGTCTGCATTTGAAACAAGTAATGACAGTAAAGCATAAGCAACTGACCTAAACTTGGACATTTAAAATATTTCAAACAGCAAAATATGCATGTATAAAAGCAGGTACAAATGTACAAGGTTGCTTGATAATTTTCATGTGACTGGAAGTCTGGTCAGAAGTAACATCCAATTAGTGTTTTATAAGGAATGCATCTTCAGTTATGCTAGTAATAAGCAGTGCCTTGAAGTGTAGTCAAAAGAACAGATTTTATTGTACTAAATGCTGATACATCAGAGTATAAACAGGTAGGTCACCTTGACATTTATATTCTTTTTTTTCCTAAATGAAAGTTTGAATTTTATGCCAAATGTCTATAAATGTATAGAAACGTGTAATTTAGAATGAGTTGGGGAGGTCCTGATTACCAGGGACTACACAGCATCCAGGACATCAGAGGATGTACCTGTCCTAAATAAAATAACTGATTTTTAGCAAATATTAACTCAGGAAAAGCTGAATCTACATCTTAACTTTGATCCATTGATTACCTTTAGGGTGAAATACTTTCCATTGTATTCCCTTAAAACACATTGTCTGGTATGTATGCAATGATACATCTTATAAATATTTTTTATAAAAAATGTGGTGTCTGTGGTAAGACTGTTCACTAAACAGGCAGACCAGATCTTTCTCCACTGATTTTGTTTTCAAATTAATTTGAGATACAAGCAAAGTAGAGCAATTTGAAATTCACTGTTCCTCAGTCAGCAATAAAGAAAATGACAGAAACTAAAATTAACTTGGTGATGGGACTGAATCTCAAGCTTAGACAGTTGCAATCTGTGTGGGATCTGTGTTTCAGTCGGTTTGGTCTCTGATAGCTTTCTTATCATCCACAGTTACTTTGGGGGACTTTTAAAGGATATTTTTCAACAGGAATACCGGAAATTATAAGTAATATGGAGTTCAAAGGAACACACTTGTCATTAGCCCTGAGTCTCAGCAAGTGAGACTTTGTTACCCAACATCATTCCTCATCACCATTATAGGCATATATTGCATGCAATTAATTGGCAAATTTCCAATTACTTTGATTTTGTGTGTGTCATGGCATTTCGGTTAAAAGAAGTTCAGCTTCCCTAAAGCTGGTGTAAGGCAATGATTAATGTGTGAGAATGATGAAAGAACACTATTTACTTTGAGAGATTTTTGTTGAAGTATGTGTGATGACTTCTATGATTCATATTACTATTTAAATGTAAATGCCTTATAGGAAATCCCTATGATTTTTGTAATTTAATTATCAAAAATTCGTTTTTTGTTTTTGTGTCCCTCTGCACAATGAATTGAAACCCTGTGTCTAAAATTATGTGGAATGGCATAGTATTCAGTGTCAGGATGTGAGCTGTTTGTGGCTATTGGTGTAAACCAGGGACAGCTCAATCCCTAATCCTTTCTCTCATCCTACTTTTCTGTTTGTAGGATGAAAATTTATTTCCATGTGCTTTCCAGTAATAGTTGCTAGATTCTTTTTAAGCAGAATGCAGACTGGTCAATGCCAGGGATGTAGGAAATAAAAACTTCATAAGAAATTACCATAATGTAGTCTATGATTGCGCTGACAAATATAGGGATAAATAGCACCAGAATTATTTTTAAAGGTTTTTTAATACAATTTACCAAAGTAGGATTAACAGTAAAGTGGAAGCTTAAAATATATGATATTTTACTGGTAGATGGGAAATCCAGACAAACAATATATGTGTATTAGCTTCAAAATGTCAGATACATATGAGTGTTATCTGTATAATCTTTGTTGTTTGAATGAATAAGTGTGCAGATTGGTTTCTTTCCCTTTCATACGTTTATTTAATCTGATTCTCTCAAGGTATGGTCATTAGTAACCCTGCCTGATTTTAAAAAAATTGTAAAAAGGCTTTTCTTTTACAGAAATTAACACAGTATTAGTACAGCACAGGAAAAAATAAGAAGCTGTCTTAGAGTAGTGAATTTTAAAGACAATCTCTAGTTTACTGTAGTTTATTAGAATAAATTATTCTTTTATGTGAATTGTTGCAGAAAGACTCAATAAAAATGTCTGGTTTACTTTTTTCTCCATTAAGGGAAAATTGGATCGAGATTTACTTCTTATATGACCCTTAGATAGGTCCTTCTAGAAGCAGCAGTATTAAGTAATGATAGCAAGCGTGACATTGTGATCTGGGGCAAAAACACCTTTGTGCTCTGTCTGCTCTTATAAATTCTTCTTATTTATCTTAGGAATCAGCTATATCAAAGTAGGAAATAATTGAAAAGAATTTGAATGGAAAATTGCACAGGAACTGTCAGAACAAACTCCTTGTTTTCTGCCTACCCACTTTTATCACCTTTCACTGTGCTAAACATGGAAATTGTAGCTTGCAATATTTTAGTCTCAAAATACCACTTTACAGAAGCGATGGTGTCTTCTGTAACCTATAGGCAGATGTTACACAGGTAGTAGGTTTTCTGCTTCTCTGTACAGGCAGTACACAGCTGATGTGCTCTGCTTCACTGCAGAGGGGCGTCATTATTACAAACAAAACATCAAAGGAAAACACTTAGGGGTTTTCCACATTTATCAGTAATAGCTTGAAATGGTCATTCTGACTAATACAACTTTCATACAGTTTTTACTGCTGCTGTTATGAAAAGCCAAAAGTAACAGCCTTTAAAAAAGATTTTCGGGCAGACAATTTTTATTTTTTGTTCATGGAATGTTGTCATAAAGATGGAACTATGACACCATTGCTGTTTCCATACCAATGCTGAATGAGGTATTACAACAGAAGTCACTGTGCTAGAGGACCAAGATAGGTAGCCACAGAGGCAAAGACGCAGTAACAAATCAATAACTATAATACTATAAAGATGTAGTAAGTACATTAAACTTTCAGTGGTTTGATAACTTCTGTTAACGTATAGTAAACTGGCTTGCCAAATCAGCTATCAGGGTCCATTACTGCCCAGGAGCTGTCTCCTTGGTGGGATTGCAATAGTCAGTCATCTCTTTTTATTTTCTAGCAGATATTTATATAGTTTGGATGCCTTTGTCTTTACAGAGATTTTTATGGTCCAGGGGTGCATATGAATGATTACTTCTTTTCTTCTTGGGTCCTTCACTTTTCACAGCAAATAGGTGTAACTTTGGTGGTTTTGGGGAGGCAAGGAGGGGTTATATGTACACCCTAGGTGTAGACATTAATTCGGATACACATGATAAAGTTTGCCATAACACTGTGTCTGGCAGTGTTGGGTGACATGCTGAAATACTTGCAATCATCTGCTTCCTCCTTAGCACTACTCTCATTACAATATCATACCAATGCACACATGCATATATATATATATATTCAGATGTATTTATAGCAATTGCTGTTTATTTGTTTTGTTACTTTTATGCTTAATGTGTGTATAATCAGCATGGATCTTTGGAGTACTGGTTGAGCTCAGAGTACTAACAACAGGACTTGACATCAGAGGTCATAAACCAAGCGCTATCTCTTTACTGTTTTGGCATCCACTGTTCCATGTGGAAAAAAGGCTGGGGCAGAAAACCCCCAGATGTGCACAGACCCACATTTTGAAAGTTGGTTTCACTTACTGCAGTGACAGTGTAAAATACAATACTTTAGCACGTGACTGCTAGGTGACAGTTGTAAAATATTACTTTTTTGTTGAAGGATTCATTTAGCTGGAATCTTGGAAATGTTTCTGAGGTCATTATGTCAGTGAGGTTCAACACAGGAGCAGAGAGCTTCTCATATGCAACAAGTTGCCAGGATACAGCCTTAGTTATTACTTGAGTATTTACACCATTTAATTTGCAGTTCTGGCAATAAGGCGACTAGCTTGTAACAAATTTCTGTTTACACTTCTAGATGGAAGAAGGTGATAAACTGCATTTGTTCTTAATGTCTCAGCACTGTTCCAGAACTTTCTTTAGATTTTATAAAGAGCTTTCTTTAAATGCAAAGTTTAACTGACATCTGTAAGAATTTTTCACTATACCTGAGCTGAGCCTTTGCTGTTCTGAATTATTTTGTGAGACTAAAGCAAGCCTCGCTTTGCATTCTTTTTTGACCATGCAGGAAGAATCCACACATCTTATTTGTATGAAATCGCTAAAAAAGCCTTAAGGTGTTTTGTTTGTGTAAATATATTTTAGCGAGTTATACATTTACTGTCTCTCTCTTAGAGTTCCAAACTTGAGTCACAAGAATGTTTTTATTATCAACCTTGTGCAGACTGGTCTGTTACAAATTCACTTATGTTATATTTTGGGTGAACAATCTTCAGGCATATAACAGCAATGATTTTGATCGACTGTTTCTTACTGCAGTTTATGATTACTTGCAAAGAGTCACTCTCAATGGAATTAGATACTTCATCTACTCATTCTTCCTCAGTTGGTCCCCGAGTTGCAGTAACACCACAGTTGACAGCAAAATTAATATCTTTCCTTGTCAACAGAGATGGCTGTTTCCTCATGCTTTCTCTTCCAGAGTTCATACAACCTGCTCTCCATTTTACGTTGGGTTTTATTCGTGCAATTTACTTTGTCATCACCCCAGAGTTCTGAAGTTCCTCTTCTCTGACACAAGGAGAACATTTATTACTTTGCCCTTTAAGCATGAATTCTCTCCATTTATTGTCAAACAAGATTGTACTGTTGGATTCTGGAAACCATACTAGTAATTAGCTCCACAATTTCCCTTCACTGATACTCACATTGGACCAAATGGAGAGCAATATAATAAATATAATGACCTAGAAAAAAAACCTAAAACTAATTACTTTCTGTTGGAATTGATAACAGATGTCTAGTAATAATAGGCAGTGTTGCCACGTTTTAATGGCAGTCCTTGTACAACATCACAAGTCTTTTCCACCTCTTCTTCAGTACTTGGTAAATTGAGTTTTCCTTTCCAGGAACTTTGGTATTTACTTAGAAATAAGTGCAAGGCCTTTGTAGACTTCCTGCCTTCCTACCTGACATGACTTTTGTGTACAGCATTCAGAAATCATGTAATTTGATGGAATAAACCAGCCTTTAATACTTTCTATTGATTTTATGAAAAAGGACAAGAGAGTAAATTTGCAATTGTTCAGGCATGTAACTGAGCAAATTTAGTCCAAGTTCTGAAAACTAATAAAAGATACAACAGTGCAGTCATCAGATAAAAGTTGCAATTATGAGTAAATCAATAAGATTTTTCAAATTATCTGAGTCTTATTAATAAAACAGATAATCATAATGTATTTAAGAGGTTGCTTTTAGGGGAAAAAAAGTGGCAATTTTCTGTTGAGAATATTCAATGGGGAGTCAGCTTGCTTTCAGCTTAAGGCCTCTGCCAGTGTTTTAGTCAGTCAAGCTTAAAGACCTTTCTAGTGAAGCATATAGTTAATCCACAGAATGCACCTGCTCCTGCAGTCTAAGTGTCCATTATTCCTTAGATATGTCCTGGAGGAGGCAGCCCAAAGTGTGGCTGTCCTCTAGAAGTGTTGCTATAAATGTGCTTGATTCACTCCACTTTAGTTTTACCTTTGACGGTATTTACTCATATATGTTATCAGTCTTTCCTTTGTCCTTGTGAACACAACAGTGGAGACATTTTTCAATAAGTGAATGTCATAATAACACTTCAGACATGCACAACAGAAAAGTTTAAATAAAACAATTTTTTAATCTCAAACAGTCTAGGAACTATTTCAATGACTCCATGACTAAGTCAATGTCGTTTATAGTTACAAACCTGTGAAAGATGTTTCGCCCACAAGCGTGTGCACATCCCTACAAAAATACTTATGGCAAGTCAGGTAGGATGTTTCCTCCATAAACCAAAAGTACTGATTAAAAGGCAACATATCACATGATATACACACAAAAATATGTAAATCACAGGGTTATTGGTATCTGGAACCAGCGAAACCCACCAAGATGAGTCGACAAAGCTCTCACCAGGATGGTGTGCAAACTGAAGGGGGTTAATGGCTTCAAGGGGTGTAGGGCTTTGGGTTGCAGGTGAGAGGAGAATTTTGGGATGGTGCCAGGTGTTTTGAGAGGATTGTGGGAATGTGTGAGAATTATTATGGGATGTTTTAGGAAAGGACCGAAAGCAGGGAAAGGAAAGGATCAAGGTGGATCAGTGTAGCAGCATACAAAAAAAAAGAGGAAGAGGGAGGAAGGGTCTGGTTGAGTGTAAACAAGTTGCTGGTCAGCATGCTTTCCTGACCGAGCCCTGTGCTTGATCACAGCAGTCTATTGTTTGTGGGGCTGTCTTCTTTATTCCAAGTGTGTATATGCGAAGGGTAGTGAAATTCAAGCCTGGCTAGCTGGCAAGTAGGATACCGGCCACTAGAATGTGACCACAAACCTCAGGGACTCATAGATCCAGGGGCCAGTAACTGGAGGGGATTGGGGTCTCAGTGCTGGTTACTGGATAAACCGGTCAAGGACGAGCTACCAGGAAGATCCATATCGTCTGTATATATTCTACTAGTGGCCTTAAATCTCAATCAGACAGAGGAAAACAGGGATTGTACCATCTGTGCTTCATGTTTACATGAGTGTTGGTAGTGCTTGTGCTGGAAAAGGCTCTTCTCTCTATCTGTTTAGATTTGCGAGGCCAGTCACGTGAGCGTGCATGTGTGTGTCCATCCCCATGCCCTTCAGGAATGCATACTCAGTGTCACTAGTGACTAGAGCTGGTGACGGAAATCCCCCGCTCCCAGGATTTCACTACCTCTGACAGGACTGGGTCTTTCTATAGATCCCCTGCCCAGAAGGAGAGGGAAAAGTGGCTTTGGGTGGTGTTGATGGTGCAAGTGAGGTAAAAGAACTGTTTTTCTTCTGTGTGCACTTTTCTTGTAATGGATTGTTTCTTAAAGGAAAGCTTATCTGACTTTGGAGCCCCTTACCTGGACCCAAAATGCCTGTGTAGTTGCTATGCCCAATCCTTTGGCTGTAGACAGTGTTTACCCCTTAAATTACCGTAAAGAAATTTTATTTAATGATCTCCTATTCTAAAAAAATCAGAGAAGCAAAGTATGCTCCAGTAATTATCTAGAAATGCAAGACAGATGATGGGTGTAGGTTAGCAAGAACGGAAATTTTGACCAAGTTGATGATATGAAATCATCAAAACCTTTTCTAAAACCATCTAATTAGTTGTTCAGTGCCTCCTGTCCACCCGCTCATTCGTCCTTTCAGTAGCAATTATTTGTTTTCACTATTTCTTAAATTCTGTGATAATGCCAGAATAAAGACTTGGAAAACTATAATGAGAATATGTTTTACTTTAATTGGCTTTTGGCCATAAAACACAATTGGCATGTTTTCTTAGAATAAATAATGAATTAAAGTTCATTGTGCCCAGGACCTATGTTTATCAAATGTTGAATTATTAACTTTTTAGTTTAGGAGTAGCTTTTACTTAAAACTATTATAATTTACCATTTAATCAGGTAATGTAACTCTTCCAGATATTTCACGTGGAAAGCTGTACTATTTGGTAAAAGAGGCCACGGAGGCCAGATTTGGCTTTCAATGGTAAACTTCAAATAGTTAGAAGGAGGACGGCTAGCATTATATATAAGCTACATATTAAATATTTGTCCATCTCTTTGAACCTTCTTAACATAGATCTCTATTCCTGAAAATTTCAGCAATTTGGAATTAAAGCAGTGACTGAATATTAGCTAGTTTAGTTTACCTTAGTCATTGTAGATAACTATTCAATTCCAATGGTGCATTTGGTTGCCAAAATAAGGACAAAAAGAATTCATCACACAGGGTTTTTTTGATTTTCTGAACACAATAGCTAAGCCCTACGGGTCATAATTGTTAAGAAGTTCAGTAGAGGTTGTTGTCAACTATCATAACTGTGAAGAAATTACCAGATATTACTTCCTCATTATGTGAGATTCATATAAGAAGTATTACAGTTGTTAATGAAAATATACTGATGTAGAAAAGGTAAAGGAAGAAAAGTAATAAGTAAATGCAGTTACATGATACTTATTTTCTTTCAAGCTACAAACTGATCAGCTACATGAATCATCCTATCGAGTATTTAGCCAGTAGCTCAAGAACACCTTTACATAAATACATAACAAACCCAGTTCAGCCTAGAGGAATTTACAAATTGAGTACGAACTTATATTGCAAGTTTTCTATACTAATGATAAAACTAGACCAGAACATGATCCAGTGTAAGAGGCATAAAGCACTCTGGTACACAGCTGACTAGTCAATATCCAAAGGAGATAAGAACAAAACAAGACCAAAAAAACCCCCAATCCCACCCCTCCCAAAAAAGCCCCCACCCTGTAAAGTATACAGTTTTAAGCCTCTAGTAAATGACAGCTAAATAGATTTTTTTTTTTTTTCTGCTTTTAGGCCATAGTCTTACAATGAAAACCAGTTGCAGGTAAAATTACCTTCATATTGGTTACGTTTTCTTCCATTTTGTCAGCAAACTCTCGAACTGGATTACTCACTTCCAGGGTGCCACAGAGGCTTAACTCATCCCTGTCAAAAAGTATTTTATGATGAAGTTATCTTTGTAGGAATATGCGTGTCTATGCTGGGCAAAAAATATAACTGAAATATAAAATTATTATTCTCAGTACTGAAAAAAAACCCATTACTGGTAGTGGAACACATAAGTAGAAGCTGCTGGCAAAATTTACAGGGAATCACTTCAGTGAAGGAGGCAATTATTTTTTTCTGTCAGGATAAGAATATCTTTCATTCAGTGTGTTGTACAATGTTCCCTTGATCTAACTGGTCATGCTAATACACATTTTTACATTTTAATTTCGCGATTGTCAATGATCACTATTTTCCATAGAAGCAAAAGGGTTTTTAACTTATATTTACACATAAATCTATTATTTCTTTGACTCTTGTCTTTTCATATTGTTGCAAGCAAATTATTAAAAAACATTGTATTTCTTCTATGTATAGTGCAGCCAGAGAAAGATTTGAACAATTTTGTGACTGTATTAAAAAACAGTGAAAATGTTATGAATCTGGATGTACACCAATAGCATTTTCTCTTGCTGAAGTTCTAGCTAACATGGGAATTCTGCTTACCCTGTCTTCTGCCTTGAGTTACTCTTTAGTATATAGCCATCACAGATTGCTCATCTAAAACACATAAACCCAAAATATAATTATTCAATCCAATATCATTATCATTATCAATAACTTATTGTGATTAGCTGTTCTTCTAATGCACTTCCTTAACCTTGTGCTGTATTGACTTTGCCACTCCTGATCACTAAGCTTGACTTCCATTGTGCACATAAATTTCAAATTCATAATTTGTGTTGTAGAATCTGCAAGGATTCACAAATTGTTTGTAAATGTCTTCTTGCTTATGTGTACATTTACCTAATTTCACTAAGCAGCCTTTCAAGTTTCCCCAATTTTTGTTTCCCCAATAAACATGGAGAACACCTGGTGGGGATGATTAGATATGTCTTACCCCCACCATCCAGCCTACTGCCCTAACTAAGGCTAACCTTTAACACCTGGAATGTGTGATCCAGGGGAGTAAATAATATAACAAAAGGAAAATCTGCCCCTATTATTTCCTAAGTCCAGGATAGTTAGTTATGTGTGTATGGGCGGAAGGTAGGGATGGAAGGGAAGGGTATAAAAATCCTATTGTATTCAGAGTGCTTCCAAAGCCCAGTGAGAGGACATCTGAATATGGTTGCATGGAGACTTTTTCACTCCATGGTCATGTTGATGATAGAAATTAGAATCCTAACCTTGTATTTTTCTTGAAGAAAAATTTTAACCGGGATGACTAGAATGCAAGGATAAAAGAATAAGCATCCAATACTGTATGTTAGTCTGAGATTTGTCCCAAAAGCTTGTTTAAAGTCTTTGGTGTGGTTTTTGGTGGTGTGGGGTTTTTTGGGGTTTTTTTGGGTTTTTTTTTTTTTGAATAGTCAATATCATTTTGAAGACCTTGAGTGATGATGATTGCATAGCCTCTTCTGATGAGCTGTTTGAATGCTTGTTTAAATATTTAGCTTATGAAATAATTTGCATAAATTGTAATAAGAGGAGCTACAAAAACTTGGGTATTCTCTCTTTCTTCAGAAAGAGTACATTTTCTTCTTTTCCTAAAGAATTTTTTTAATTCTTATAAACACAGCTCTGTTTTCTTGGAACAGGAGCAAGAAGAGAAGTTAACTCTCCAAAAGGTAACAGCGTAATTCACACTGGATATCCCAGGGTGGCTGAGGTTGGAAGAGACCTCTGGAGGTCATCTCATCCATCTACTTGCTGCACATGCAGTAGTGTTACTTTGGGGATGCGTGTACACGTGCAGGATGATGATTGACTGGTTCACCTCACTGGTATCAAACACGCAATGCTATGTTGAAAACTGTTCCACTTGTACCTTGATGCATATTTCACTGACTGCAATAAATAAGACATAATGATGAGAAGTTAAAGAGCTTGAAAGGATTCTTTCTTCACTTATAGTTCATGTGTCAACTTGAAACAAATTTCTGTGATGTAATTTGATGAGAAGTATAAAGAAATGTGGATGGACACTCCTAGACTCCATGCATGTTTCATTTTTTCTCTTATTAGTTTATCCATTTCTTACTGTTATTGTTATTAAAAAACATTATTGCTTTCATACTGGTATGTCTCGAAGGCCAAATTAACTGCAATTAGCTGTAGATGTAAAGTGATTTTTTACTTGCTAAAAATAATTATAATGTAACATTGAGTTTGACCTTGGAAGCTAATTGTGTCATTTTAGAAATAACAAAACCCAGAACTCTAACACATTAGCCATAATTTACTCCCCTAACACTTAAAAATTGAAATCTTTTAAAGTCTATTTAAATGGACTTCTGATTTTTTTTTTTAATGCCATCTTATGTGCTTTATTAGAGAGCATTACGAGATCTCAAGGCCAAAATTGCTCTGAAGTATATCAACAGAAACACAAGGCTAATTTTAAAAGGTTTTACTATATTTCCTAGAAGAGGTTGAACTATTTATAAAACCCTATGATTCACTTGTAATGAAACTCTATCATTTCTGTGTAACACCTCTTACACTTTGTTACTACACTCCTCTTTTTTTCTTTTTTTTTCTGGTGGTTTGGGCAGTTTGTTTGTTTTTTGGTTTTTGTTTGTTTGTTTGTTTTAACACTTGCTACCTGCTGATCTGGGAAAGGTTGCTTTTCATTGCATGTTTACAGAAGTGAGAGAACTTTCATCCTGGCTGGAGGCTTTGAATATCATTGAGCGATAACTCCCAGAAAAGTACTGAGTGCCAAAAGCGGGGGGATGGAGGCGGACAGGTGTCAGTAAGCAGTGGTGTAGTGGCACACTGACATGGGTTAAAGTAGTAAGAATTAAAACATGGGGAAAAATAGAGAATGATCAAATACAGAGTTTGTGTGAAAGAGATAAGGTGTAAAATTCTTGTAATGCTGAAATTGGTAGAATGTCTTGTTTATTAATGTAACTGTCTTGCAGTAAAACAAGCAGTAATTTACAGTGTGGAAATTTTCATAACCAGGTGTCATTCTTTAACCTCAGCCAGCAACTAGAACCACGCAGGCACTTGCTCACCCTCCCTTTTTCCCCTCCAGAGTGTGGGGGTAAAAGGGAAAAAAATGGAGGGGAAAAGAAGGAAAAAAAGCCCCTTGTGGGTTGAGACAAAAACAGTTTAATAGAAACTATAAAAGCAAAGGAATAATAATAGTAATAATGACATGGGTTATTCTCACCACCCGCTGAGTTAACACCGTCCCAAGCAGTGATCACGGATTCCTGCCCCCTCGCTAACTCCCATTTTTATTCTGAGCATGCCATCTATGGTATGGAATATTTCATTGGCCATTCCATCGTTCCATCTGTGCTTCTATCAGAGGCTGAAAAAGGTCCTCGAATAGTGTAAACATCACTTAACAACTAAAACCAATAGGTATTATTGACATTCCTTTCACAGCAATCACTAGAAAGAAACTTAACTCTTTCACAGCTGAAACTGGGACTGTATCCACCTCTTATTCCATACCACTTAAGTCATGCCTCATACTTTTCATCGTCACCACCACTTTTCTGTCTTTGACATATATATATACACACACACACATATACAGATATCATTCCCTTAGTTTGTGGGCCAGCCCTCTAAAATGTCCATGGAGTTCATTTAGTCCATAACTTTGGGCTCCATCTGTCCTAACAGTCTTTCAGGGCAGGAGAGATGGTGGGTGTGGTGTTGAATTGTGGTATGCTGCATCTGGAGCTTGCAACTGATGTATCTGGCACAGTCTGTGCCTCTGGTCTGCAGGTTGAAGATGTCAGTCTCAAGAAAGTTGCCGGGCGCCAGTTGCTGAAGCCAGTTCTGGTTCTATCACGGCTGCACTTAGCTCAGTTTCATCAAAGTTCATTCTTTGTTAATTTGGGTAATTCTTAAAGTAACACTATTGATATAGCAACCATAGTAGTGATGACATATAGTGGTAAATTAGCAATTAACATCATACAGTTTAATTCATTGGCTATTCTCACCCAAAATCAAATCCCCATGAGGTACACATTGGACTTCCCCATCCTCTTGCATCACCCACCAAGGGCACCCAGGTCCTTGAGCAAAAGCAGTCCCATGGATGGGTTTTTCTTTGCCTGTGGCGGGAATAACCCAAAGTATTTTCCCTTACATATTTTTCATGTGCATTACGAGAATTTTATCTCCTTCCACAGTACATAAAAGTTCTGATTCTGCAGGGCCAGCTCGATTGGCAGATCCTCTTGTGTCAACTAACTGGGTGGCCTCTGCTAAATGTGCATCCCGATGTTTTAAGGTCCCACCACCCTTTGCTCTCAATGTCATTTTTAAAAGTCAGTTGTACTGTTCAATCTTTCCAGAGGCTGGTGCATGATAGGGGATGTGATATACCCACTCAATGCCACACTCTTTGGCACAAGTGTCTATGAGGCTGTTTCAGAAATGAGACCCATTGTCTGACCCAGTTCTTTCTGGGGTGCCATGTTGCCATAAAACTCTCTTTCCAAGGCCCATGATAGTGTTCAGGTGGTGGCATGGGGCACAGGGTATGTTTCCAGCCACCCCGTGGTTGCTTCTACCATTGTAAGCACATGGCACTTGCCTTGGCGGGTCTGTGAGATTGTAATGTAATTACTTTCTGAGCCTGGTGCTGTGACCCCTCACCATCGTATTATTGACACTATCATCAACCCCAAGGAGCCATGACTCTTATATAATCACTTTGCATAAATAAGAGTATGAGTACTCTTATTAATTGGCTGTGAGATTTTTCATGCCTTTCTCTTCAGTTGGTGATTCACCAACACTCATCAGTCTCATCACTAACTTGAGCTGGCTCTTTTCAGACACATTGTGAATGAGTAAGAATAGATGTTTTGTCAACAGCAACGATAAATTCCTGTATTTTACTTTGCTGATGTCGCTAATCATAACACTACTGTTTGAACACAAAAGTTGATTATTTTGTGGCTTTAATTTCTAAGCAGATTTTTAATTCTCTCAATTCTTCTGTGCGGGTATAATCCACTTGCAACTAACAATATATCATCTTTGATATGATGAGAAATTAAGACTTCATGTGTTGTTAAACCACTGTGTAATAAAGGAAACATGGGTTTGTATACCAGCAATATTTGAGCCAGTTGTCTTCCTCTCTGTCATGATATGAGTAGAATTTCTGTGCTTGGCTTGTGCTATCTATAAGTTAGCCCAATGAAAATCTGATATTCATGAACTTCAACAATGCTTTAGAAAGCAGTGAAGGAAAGCCTGAGAGGAGAAGGTAAGCATACAGTGCTGGGCTGAGAAAATGATCGTGTCCATTGCGTTTGAATCTTGAAAATGGATTATGTTTAATGAACCTCTGCAAAAAGCTTAGGAGCATCTTTCTTTACAGGGTACAAATCTGAGGACTTCTCTAATAAGAAAACTCCAAGACATTGCTAAAATTAATAGCAATAATTCAGCAGTGGTATATCTAGTCTTCCTAGTCTAAATCATTGGTATTCACCCCGAAAGTCTAAAGGAACTCAAATACGAAATTACTGACTGCAAGGTGTACTGTGTAATGTATGACTTAAATTAACTGTGGAGCCATAAATGAGATGCTATGTTTTCCTTTTACATGGCTCCAGGTGTAAATCAAAAAGTCATATAGAATTTTTTTGACTTCTAGAAAACCAAAAGAAATTATAATAAAAACTTGAGTTGGTAAATTAATGGAAATATATTATTATGAAAGAGGCAATATAGTTTTAGCAGAAGGAAGCCATGCCTCATTACTCTGTTCAAATTCTTTGAAGGAACCATTGAGCATTTGGATAGCAGGATTCCAACCAGGTGTGTCTATGTCTTCATTAGTGTTTTGCTTTGGAGCAGAAGTAGTATTTTAAAGAATTCTTTGGTGCTTCTCATTTACTGCTTCTTGGTTGAGCTCTAAGAATGGTTTTGGGGAATTTAAAATAGATTTCATTTTGGAGCATACAGAAGCTCCACGCCAGGTACCATCAAAGACAGTTGCACCCCAGATGGTGAGGTGAGCTCTACGTCCAAAGCTGTGTTAGGTCTCACAGATAGTTTTAAACTATGTTGGAAGGCCTGTTCATTCTGGGGGCGCTAGTTTAAATTTTATCTGAAATAAAACTTTTGAACCACATAGAGTGTAAGTGTAGGGACCATAGCTCCAATTGCTTTAATCTGAGCAAAAGACATCAGTAGATCTTTTCTCTTTTTTTTTTTTTTTTTTTTAATTTACTTACTAATGTGGGCATAGATTTGGAATACTTTCAACAAGGTCTGTCAGTAAAAATGCTAAGGAAATTTGTCATAAGAAGGAAGGTCTTTTTTGAGATTATTAATTTACAGACCAAACATTGTTGAGGAAAAGTGGGCCAATTTTCACAAGTGGAGGGGACTACCAGTAGGATTCACTAGATGTCTGTTACAGTACGAGCATTATTTGACATATTAGTAGAAGTTGTGGAAAAGCATTTCAGTGACAAAGTGTTCTTCTGATGCAGAGTTGTTAAAAGCATTCAAAACGAGAGCAAACCATAAAGGATGGTACAGATGTTTCTTAAAAGGAAAAAGGTAAGGGGAAGGATAGTGTAACGTTTTCTACATTAGGGTGACCACAATTATGGAGCAGATTATATACAAGAGTCTGTAGAAGAAAGAACTGGTTAGTCTAGGAGTCTTTCCATGAGAAAGACAGATGAAGGGAAATATCATCAAGGTCTATAAAATCACACAATGTACAGAACATATGAACAGAGAAAGATTATTCACTCTTTCCTACAGCATCAGAAGAAGGAAAAACTTCAGAAAATAATTGAGGCAGATTTAAAAAAAAACCTATGTATTTGTAATCACCACATATTTAAATCGTTGCCAACATCATTCCTGAATGCATTTTTCTGTATGAAAAATATTCATAATATAGGAAACCATAAAGGTTGGAAGCCTGACAAGAGTTACTAAACCTATTAAGGATGTAGAATTCTGGCTCGAAAAGTTTCTTCTCAAGGAATATGCTGGAGTTCCCCTCTCCATCCTTCTGCTTTTATGATCTTCCCAGCTGCCTGGGCAAAGTTGTAAATATATGGTGCTGAATACTGAACTGAACCTCTGTTGGCTTGCATCTCTCCGCTGATGCCAGCAAATTGGCTCACACTAACTCTTTCAAAAAATGTAGTACTCTGACTTGTACCCAGCAAGAGGCACTGAAACGAAAAGTGGAAAGCTCCTTTTCCCCACCACAGTGTTCTTCACATATAATTGGATAATTGATCTTGCAGGCATGTCTGCTTATGTTTAATGTTACATGAATTCAGTGAAACTACCCATTATGAAAATTTGAAGTTCAGCTTTCAAACTGTGAGCTGGCAAATATGTCTGGCAAGCCTGCAGTTATCAGGAGTTAGGCACATGAGAACCACTCTCATAAAAGAAAGAAGACAGATAGTGAAATAAAAGGATTGAGTATAAACTCATCTGAAACATTTTTTGATTTTGTTTTAGTAATTGGATCACAGAATTTCCATACATTTTATATTTACAGATGTTCACAATCAAGTAAACAGTCACAGTCAAACAAGTGTCATTTATTTGTTTATACGGTGTGGTAGTCTCAGGAACTTTAAAACTAAATCTGAAAGATAATTTGTTGTGTTTCAGCTCCTGCTTTTAGTGATTTTGATGTGAAAGTATGTATAGACTAGGTCCGTTAAAGCATTCATTATTTTGTAATTATAATTTTGTTGACTGACTGCAAGGTTTGTGTTCAGCAAAAAACAATCTCAATGAAGTGATCTACTTCAGTCCTGAATATTGGCTGCCAAGATTTAAATTCTTATGAAGGAAAAATGGTATTTAAAAAAAAAAAACTTAGTGTGAGGATACTATAACATTAAAGAACAAAGTCAAGGGCTGCCTTACCCTCAGTTTCATGGGTCTTGTTTGTTTTTTTTTCAGGTTTGTGTGCCTAAAAATGTTTAATCTTAATGCTAAAAATGTGCATTATAAAAGATTACTTTCTTAAATTGTCAATGTAATCTTATCCAGGAAAATTGTTACTTCAGAACAATTTAGAGCCAGCACTTGTAATCATATTTAAGATACTGTCATGGGAGGGAGGGATCCAGACTCTGCATTCGTGGTAAATAGGCCCATGGTTGTGTCATTTTTTCAGAAGAAAATATAGGAGATAGAAATTGAAAAATTATAGGCAGAAAGGTAATGTTATTAGCATCTTTTTTAAAGATTTCACTACTTTGGTTGCATAACAGGCTTTGCATTGCAAACTGCTGCATGTTATGGTTTTCCCGTGCATTTCGTGTCATTTATGTAGCTCTAATGCTGCCATTACACAAGTAGCTGTGAATATGTTGCTATTTATGGTCCCAAAGAATGTGAGGCTGTTCATATAATAAAGGCACTGCATACAGTGTCTCCTGTAAGTATTGCCCATGCTCTTTTTTTTGCAGAAAGAAGAAAAGTTGACAGAAATTTGTGTAAGTCGTTGAATCCCATTACTCTCCTCTAGAATGCGTGGCTCTTGGTCTTCCTGTTGCCTTTATTCAATTTTTCTCAGCTGTTAGATTTGTCCTTTTCCTAGAAAAATAAACTACTTGATGTAAGGGGAAAAAAGGCACTAACAGGTTATCCTAGCTGAATTTTTTATAAGTGATTTACTTTCTGATTCCTTTCCTCCCTTACAGGAATAATCTGTAGAAAATGCAATGTTACAGCCCTGAAGTTGATACATAGCATAATCTAATGGATAAGGTGGCTATTTATTGGTTGAATGTCCGCAGTGGCAGAAAGTCTGCCACTTTCTTTACTCAGCTGTCATGTTCTTACTGATTCTTACTTCTTTCCATCGTGAACAGGGCTCACTGAAGTAACACTGTTCAAATGTTCCAAAATAGGAAAGATATTCACACATGGAATGTCAGGTTTTTATCTCTATGATACATATAGTTTATCTCCTAACCGAGATGAAAAGTACCATTACCAGTATCTTCTTCCAAAGTCGATACCTAGATTCTGAACCCAAGAACAGTACAGATGCAATGAGTATGGTAGGTAAAGAAAGCTAACAAGACAGTGGGAGAGAATAAAACTAAGAGTAATAATTTTAAAATTCTTATAATCACAATATTAAGTATGGCAGAGAATAGGAGAAAACACCTCGAAGCAAAAATTTTCATGATGATAGAGCAGCAAAATCATTGGTATCTGTAGACTTACTGAATCACATGCTTTCTGTGACTGAACATACAGATGTTTTACCCTTGAACTATTGTTCTGAATATAAGCAAAAGAAAATTAAAGAGTATTTACCATAAATACTTCATTTTCAGAGCAGTGGAGATACTTCACATGTTGAGGGAAATACAGCTGTGCAAGTAGAGCTGAGCTTGTTTATCCTCCCTCAAAAAGCTTTAAAAAAATCCCAAATGCTTTATACAGCTGAGGACAGTATTCCTTTGCTTTTTGGTATTGCAGGCTTTGAATACAGAAAATAATACAAATAGCATAATCAAGAAATATCTGGGTTCTATTGAATAAAATAGATTTATTACCTCCATCTGTCATTGTCAGATGTTTTTTTCAAGGTGTATCGCTGTCATAAGACTTCCCTGAGTCTTTTCCAATTTGACAGTGTAATTTTTCCAAAAAGGATACTGAATTTGGAGACTTAAAGATGGATGCAGCTGCAGTCCAGATGTGGCATTTAAAGTCTCTCTCTTCTGTGACACATCCAGGAGCGTACAGCTGAAATGAAGGAGAGAAGGAAATAGTTCCCTTAGCACTTTTGATAAATCTGTCTTTTGTGTTCCCATAATAGTCTTAATAATAACAAGTGCAGATGTAATAGTTTCTTTATTCCTTGATATTATCCCATGTATGAAGTCAGGGATGATATTCACTGTCTTAGCTATAGCAAAATATAGGAACCACATATATACTGTGAATCCTAAATACTTTTTTTAATGTCCCTATATTTCTCAGTTCCATATTCTATTTTGTAAATACAAGAAATTAACTTCTGTTTCCTAGGTACATGACCTTGCTGGTTTTATTAAAATGCACATTTGTCAAATGAGTCCATGATACTGACAAACTAGATTGGGAGAATACCTGGAAGCTAAAGTTAAGACTAAAATTTAATAGATTATTTTAATTTTATTGTATGTTGGATTTCAATATTAGGTTTGAACTAGCTTATTACTGTTTTTTACCGTGTAAATGATTTGATTGTTTGTGAATTTCATCTGCAGTGATTTTATATTCTCATCAAAGGCAAAACCAGTTGATATGCTAAACCATAAATAACTGTCCAAAGGATCTTGTCTTTATGGGTTGGGAAAATCAAATAGCCTAATTTTCCTTCCATTCAGAATTTGCTATAAGAAAATTCTGGGCAAAATATCGAAGAGATTTCTAGTTTGGCTGTGCTTTACTTAAGGATTGAGCATGTTGAGTAGAAACTGCCGTACCTGGTTCAGCCAAGATTCTCCTGTTACTGCTGTGGAATTTGGTCCACTAAGACACCTCTTACTACCTTGTGTTTGAGTAATACAGGGATGCAGCCACTGTGTACAGAGCTGCAAACATTTTTAGAAGTTATCCATTCACAAGGCAATTGATAGAGGCTATTGTCTCTTAGCTTTCCAAGAAAAAAAAAATCTTGATTAACAGGAATTTGATCAGACCATGGAAATTATTATTAAGGTTAATATAATATTTACAAACATAATATGCGAACACACGAAAATGTCTTATTATGTGAGAGCTGTTTGACACCGCATTTCTTTTTTACCTACTTTGCCCCTGTGCAAAATAAAAGAAGGTAATTCACTGAGAGTCAAACCTACAGGACATGCTGATGATGAGCTGAGGAGATCACTGATGATGATATTTTCACTGTATGTCTTAATGGATGATGGGTAAAATATCTGAGCTTACTTACAGTATCTCTTGTACTGAAGTCATCGCAGAAAGCTCTGCAGTTTATGGTTCAGCACTTGCTTATTGGAAAATACACAGATAATGTATCATGCCTCTGTTTTTTTTTTCATTAGGGTCTGACAGCACCACAAAGTTCTTTTGTGAAATAGTTTCACAATTAATTGCCTTTCCAGAAAATCTAAAATAGAAGCTTATTATTTTATAATTTGACAAGCCTAAATGCTGGCATTTTCTGTAATATGTTGTCACCTCTGCAACACTTTAGACCTCTTGTTTGAAGTATTAAATATGAATAGCTTTGATTGTCTTTCAAAGTGTTTTGTGTTTTCCTTCCAGTGTTGTGCATTTTAAATGAAGGATATTAGGTAAGCGTATTATCCTGCATACATTACTGCTTGTCATACTTAAGTTAAATTCACTGTCTCTGTTCCTGAACACAGTCTGATCTGTAGTACACCCACCAAAAAAAAAAAAAAAAAAAAAAACACAACAAAAAACTGATAGGCACAGTAGCTGCTAGCTTGAAACAATTAACTTCTTGAAAGTCAGGCTTCTCTCACCATCACTGAACTTGGAGGTAGAATGTCTGTCTTAAATGTCAAAGAAAAAGGAAAAAAGAAGCTAAATCTTATATCCTATTGAAATGTTGGTTTGGTTTGGTTTTTTATCTCGAAATGCAACTCAAATGCTCGAATCTATTCCATTCCATCTGCATGGTCATATGTTCACATGAAGCTTGACCTCATTAAATTCAAAGGCTTATCGTTTCTTATTCTGTATAATGGCCAAAGAAATTGCTGAGGTCACACATATGTTTTCAGATATAGCTGCCTCTCTGGCAAAGGTCTGTTTTGTGCTGGTGTAGAAAACTATTCTTCCTGAGTGATCCAAACAATATTTATAAAAGCTACACTTTTGTTGAGACAACTGCATCTGTTCCCTGTGCTTCTCTGGGCAAACTTATGAAATTAGGGCTTATGCTGCTTTGTATCCATGGTCTGTGCTATGCAGTTTCTGCACCATGGAATAACTTGTTATTATACCAGTAAAGCATTTGTGCTGTATGCATAATGGGGCTCCTCACTAGTTTCTTATTGATAAGAAACTCTTGACTAGTTTCTCAGTGATGAAAAAACAGTATTTTGTGGTCAGCAGAATTTTCCCAGTTATCAGCATCACCAATTGGACGCATACAGTAAAATTCATATTATAGGTATAATAATAAAAGTAAATAGCTTTTATATTATATAATAAATGTATGTATAATACAATAATATGTAACAATAAGTACAATAGTAATATATATAATATAAACTTTACATATATATTCACAGAATTGTCTGGTTTGTATTATTTATTGCCAAGGCAGGAGTCATCACTAAGGTGCTTTTGGTAGCTTAGCATTTGAGAAAACTGGCATAATGGTAGCTCTTCTACTAAGTTATATTCTGTCATTATTATTTTTTTCCAGAGAGCTTTAATTATAATCCAGACATTTCAATTGCTGTGGGTGGAAACTTGGCAGGTAGAATATTACTGCAGGATCAATTTACTCTTCCAATTTTTGAAAATATTGGTTTAGATGCATTTGTTATATTGTGGAAACATCAGTTTAGTTTGGGGTATTTTAATATCATGTTATTAAAGTCTCTTTAAAATGAAGAGGCAGTACTTAGAATGTCATCTGAACGACTGAAATTTGTGCAAAGTAGTGAGGAAGTGGAGAGTATTGATTCTATATGGAGTGGTGGTGTCCACTAAAAACTAACTTTGCTATAAACCTCCAGAAAAGATAGTACAGAGGGTTTTTTTTCCATGTATTCACCAAATATCCATGTAAGACTAATTTGTAATTCTTACAACTTGGGACTTTCAGTGCTCTAAGGTAGGGAAGATTATTACTGGAAAAGTAGTTTTTTTCTAGGTGTCTGGGTCAGAGGATTCATCACTCTAGTGCATTGCTCATTGCATAGGCCTATATAGAAAGAGGATTTCTCATCTTATGCAATAAGATATAATTTAATAAGACCAACTAACTTGTTCAGTTGATAATTGGAGTGCATGTATAAGGATAAGGAATTTGGTTACTATCATGGCAACATTAATTTGAGCACTTGGAACTAGCCTTTCTGGGGTAAAAAAGAGAGAAAATCATCGGGAAAAAATCTAAACTTTACTAATTGCTAGATGGATGGTTTAGTTTTCTTCATCCTCAGTAACGCACAGTATTTGAATATGTGCTCAAATGATTCATGTACCAAAAAGAAAAGAAAGAATATTCTTCTTGTCAAGTATTATATATCAACAGTCATCCTTACTCAGAGCAGCCTGGAGAATCTACCGCAGTTTCGACATGCCAACTAGAGCTCATGACTCCTGTGCCTAACTTCCAGCGCTATGGGGAACTAATGGTGATTCCAGTCTCATTTGTCTTTTCATGAGTCTTCCTGAACATCCTTTAAAAAAGATTCTTGGCTGAAGCATACACATTTTCTTTTCGTGGACTTCTCCAACACGGTCAAATGAAATTGCCTGGGATCTTTTAGGGGAAGGGCATTCACATCTGTGTCATGAAGTGGGGCAAGATCTGTCCTTTTGCTGACAGATCTTCCATGGGCTTCCCAGCAGTCTTCAGCTAAATCTTTTTATCCTGAACCCATTTTCAGTATCACAGTGCCTTCGGTAAAGATTTTGCCTAAGGCTCCGATGTGTTTCCAGCAGAGTTTTTTGAGTTATACCGTTACTGCAATCCCTGAAAATAGTGTCAGTGGTGTACTTGCTTGCTGATTATCTATGACCTATACCAATATCAATGATGTGTCTTATTAAAATAAATCCTTGTGATTCTATTCTTTTGGAAATGTTTCCATTGAGATTTGCCCATTAAAATATGAAAGAACTCTTACATTGGAATTAATGAGGCTGAGTCCTTGTATGCAGGCTACATAGTTTTGCAAAAGCAGTTTCCGGAGTCTTTGCTTCATTAAGGACCTTTAAAATACTAAGCACGGACAGAGTCCAATCTGAATATCTCAGAGGCACATGAATTTGTATTAAGACTAAACTTAAAACCATCAAATGGCTTCTTCTACTTCCCTATAAAAAGAGATCCAACACATAAGGCCAGATTTAAACTTAGGAAACAAAAGACTTCAATATAAAGATTTTCACCATACTTCGGCTAAATTTTTTGCACTCTAGATTGCATCATAATTAGGGGATGATTGATCTACAGCTGTATTATCCTGACTGACTTAGCCTTTGAAAGATGTGAAGTTTGCCTGGTAGTGTCATGGTGGGTTTCAAGTGAGTGGATTTAATGTTGTATATGACAAAAAAATACACTCAAAAAACTACCTCATGTGTATGTGTGTAAACCACACAGTAGTATTTTCAGTGAAATATTATAGACCCAAAGAATGCGTTTCCTGAAGCCTTCTCAAATTTCAAGTTTGTTCACTAGGCCATGATGTGCTAAGCAACCAGCCAGAACTATTTTTCTTTCCATTCTCAGAAATTTTGTTGTTGTTGGAACTTTTTTATTGGGGGAGGGGATGACAACTGTGCAAGTTAACATAAAAAAAAAAAATGTCCTTCAGACTAACACAAATACTCTGTACCTGCTGCAGACTTTGTACTACTTATCAACACCACCACCATCTTGTACTTATAAAGAACAGGCTGTTGTGTTCTGTATCATTTCTTGATCAATTGACTTTTATCATTTTACTGTCTCTTAAAAAAGTAAGACAAGCCTACATATTGTCTTGGTAGGTATTTGCTGTTCAGTTAGTTTTTTAGGTTAGGATGTTTGAAACAGTCCAATCTGACAACAACTGCAGTGTATAGGAGAGGGCTGAGGGATATTCTTAAGATATTTTTCTAAGAAACTTTATCACCATCATGAGCAGTATTTGATTCAGCCAGACAATAGGCAAATTGCCTTCCCCTCATCTAGGCAAAAATAATCATCATTTCAGTTTGCTCAGTATTTTAAGGCCTGAATTTAAAAGTCTAGTTACCTCCAGGTTTTGCACAGAAGGAATTTTAAAGCATTTTGAATTACTGGGAAGCAGAGTATACATATAAAAGGTATTTGCTTCATAAACTGCTGTAATGAATGAGAAGAGAGGAAGAAACACTATTCAGAGCATTTTTTGTTTTTCCTCAAAAATTTCAACAAATATTGGAAGGAAATGATCCAGAAACACTCTTTTCATTTTTAAAGCCCTTGCAAGACTTAATTTTCAAGGATTTTAAAATGCTACATCATGCAACCAATTTGTTTATTTACATACAGCTCCTCCCCTTCCCATTTTTCATGGTAATCCCAGAATGTTTTTCTTTTACATGCAGATCCACTGGTATTTTTTATTATTTTTTTAATTCTGTGTTCTGCTGTCTAAAACAGGGCTGCCAGGTTATGAGTTTGAGCTGCCAAAGTGCTTAGGCAGCTAAAGTCTGTCTCCAGGGACCAGGCTATGGCAGGTATCTGGTGGAAGAGGACATTAGTGGGGGGCTTTTGAATCATTTGAATCCCCAGCAGGTGATTCAGCTCTACAGCTCAGCAGCATTCCCATTTTATCCTCATAGTCCTCTGCTGGGGAACCATATACACAGCTTTTAGACTCTCAGCTCTGTTAGGTACATAGAAATGATACTGAGATGCCCAGCCATATAAAGACTTTGGTATATAATTTACAGATTAAGGTTATATGGCCATGATGATCTTGAAGTAAAAATTGTGAGAGTGAATTGGGTGTTATCTTCAGAAGAATGCTGCACAGGGAGAAGGATAGGTTTCACTTTCCACTTATAAAATGATTTTTTTCCAGAAAAGATAGTATGCCAGTTTCAAGTGATATAAGGATTGGCTGTAGTTATAGGAGTGTGGTTTTGTGTGTGTTTAACCTGCTTTCTCTGTAAGTAGATATATTTTAATGCTATTAGGACTTTCTGGGATGTGTTTTAGTAGTCCTTTAATGCACACTGCAGATGCTGATGACCCAAGAAGGCTTTCAGGGCATCTGAGGTGTAGACTTACATTCTGCCAGAATACACCCTAGTGGGTCTTAATGCTGTAGTATAAGACATAAACAGGTATTATCTGCATTTTAATGTCTAACCAATAAAGTGTGAATTTAAGGTAAAGAAACATCTGTGGAATTCTTGGGCATTTTGAATTTTTATTTAATTCATCATTGGTTTTTTGAATCTACTCTTAGTAAACTGACGAATGGAACAATACTGTCCTCTCTTAGCAGCATTACTAAGAAGTTACCAAACATTTGGAAAACAAAACATTCAGACCAAAAATAGCATTTTAGTTTGTAGCTTGTATCTATATTAATCATTTGTATCCCATAAAAATAGTATGGACCCACTTTTCAGTCAAAAAAACAAACAAAAGATTCATAAAACAAAATGCTGAAACAAAAAAGGAGGAAAGTGAACCCCGTCTAATATGTCTGTGCAGTGAACTCAATTTCTATTACACTGTTAGGCTGTGATGAAGGAGCTGTGGGATGCAGAATATGTCAGAGAGCACTTTAGACAGAAACAATGTAGAGACAAAATGGAAGCTTATGGTAAGACCTTGCTACCGACACTAATATAAAAACTTGACATTATTTTGCCTACCAACCAGGAAAATAACATTCATTAGGGTGTCTGATTCTAAAGGCAGATACAGCTCTTTCCCTATAGGAAATTGCATGGTTAAACAAGTGTAACATGTTTTGCAGGGTTGAAACTTGGGCATGTTATGTGAGTTTCTATAGAAAGCACGAGAGGAACATCAGTGAGACTGTATTTTCTCTTCAGATCTGAATGAAATACTGTAAAGGTATTGCTACAGGTTGACTTAAAAAGTGACTCACATACAGATATTTTATACAAGCTTGTGACTTAAAACTGGAGTGAGTTCCTATCCAAGAGAAAACATCCTGATTTCCTGCAGTTACTGAGATAGGATTCCTGATGTATCTGGCTTGCAATCATCATCATCATCACAGGATGCCTCGTAGTTGCAAAGAGAGTTCTCAATGCTGACAGGAACATAAAGCCAAAACTTGGTCTTCATCAAAGAAAGCAAGCCAGTGGGAAACTCGTATGTTATTTGATATTAGATTTTGGGCTCTTTAGGACAATGATCATTACTTCTTGTGTACGTGTTCTGATCATAAGTGAAATATGGTTGTAGTGTTTGACTGAAGTCTTTAGATGCCAGAGGGGTACTAGCAAATGCTAATATTAATAAAGGCCAATTAAACACCTATAATATAAAGTGGCACCATACCTGTAAGTAATCTCTCCTTACAGAGCTAGTGGATTGATCTGTCAGAAAGGTATCACACTGCCCTGAGGAGGTCTTCCTCAATTGTAGTACTTTCCAAACAATTCAGACTGTCTTTGGTTCCTTCTTTTCTTCCACTTCTTTGTTTGGCTGTTGCATATTGGTGGGCTCTTTCTTTCAGAAATTAAAATGCTGGCAGGCTATATATTTCTTTTCCACTGACTGATGAACACTGTGATATGTAGGTGGTTTCCTGAGGTTGAGAGTGCTTTTGTGTAGTGGTGAGTTTGCTTTCTTCAGAAACACTTTGATATTGCCAATTAGTAGCTGTGAGGAAGTTTGTCTTCAAGAGGCATTGGCACAAACAGTTGGAATTTATAATTATATTCTTCAAAGCCTCATAATAGGTAATACTAATTTGTTAGAACTCATACAGTGAGTGAAACACCTCTTTCATAGCCTCCTTCTCTCTGAACAGAACAGATATTCAGATACCATATTTGAGGCAATTTCAGGGTGGGAGAGATTGCATAGGCAACTTAGGGTTTTCTCTTTTTATAGTTTTCAGCTACCTAATACTTCAAGTTTTAAGATCCTGCTGTCAAGAAGGAGGTTTGGCACAGTGATTTACTGGACAGTAAAAGATTTTCAAATGATTATGCAGATGTGCATATTTATAATTTCTGGGAGTTTGTCATTACAGATTTGGGAATACTCATATTCCAAGATATCATTTTCTTGTTACACAGTTTATTAAGCTAAGCTTAAAAATTTTTTTTTTTTTTTTTTTAAAAGACTATGTTCTTAAATCACATACATTTAGAAATCTTGGCTTCATTAAGCAAAATAACTGTAGAATGCAAAAATGAGATAGTATGGTATGTTATTGGAGATTTAGCATTGAATCTTTAATTTCAATTGGTTGCCTATTTGAAAACTGATGTTTAAAAACCTCAGAATAAGATATATGTTTTTAAAACCTTCTTTTACTTGGAAAAACTGTTGATAAATTGATAATGCTAGAAGTTCTGACAGAGTAGACGTTTGTCAAAGTGAATGCAGTATTCAAGATGGATTTTGCTGTGGTCCTGGAATACACGTATTGAAAAAAACACATATGGTCCCTAAATGTGAAGTCTCAGAGGGTAATTTGAAGGACATGGAAGTAAGGTATGTCATGCCAAAACCAGGCCAAGCCCCATAACTAAAAACTATGGACCGCTGCAGGTTTAGTTTGCAAATATAGAAAAGCCCTGTGGTAAAAACAAAGGTTATTGAGCTGAGTATCCTGTCTCCAGCAGTGTCCAAAAGCAGAAAATTAAGGAAAAATATATCAGCAGGGCAAATGTATCATGATTTGTTTTTTTTCCCATAACCTTGCAGTCTCCAACAGTTGCAACTCAGGGACTTTCCGATCCACCAGTGGCTTTTGGGGCTTTCAGTCAATTTCTCTTTTGTGAGCTTGCTTATCAGTCCTTAAATTCAGGTCAGCTTTAGCATCTGCAGCCTTCTATTGGCAAAGGCTTCCACAGCTTTGCTAAATACTGGGTGAAGAAATGCTTCCTTCTGCTTGTGCTGCAGCTGGCACCTGCTAGCTTCATCCCAGGCCTCCTCAGCTTCTTTTACTGGATGATGCAACGTGCAATTAAACACTGTTCACTCACGACATCGCTTATGACTGCACAGATCTTTTAAAAATACTGTAGCCCTGAACTACTTACCTTTTCTTTTGTAGGAGGGTGACTGACCAGCTCCTTGTTCTGCTGGTTCAGTCTTTATATCTCACTTTGAAGTCCATAAGCTGGCAGTGATATATTCATTGGTCCCTGCCAGTTGCCTTTCCTTGTGTCTGGGATTCTGCTGTCATTAGCGGTAATTTGGAGCAAAGTGTGGTCAATCCACAAAAGGGTGATTTGATTTATGACAAAATAGGAATCTGTTTCAGTTATTCATAAACTCAGTTCACTGTTTTGTAGCTTGGAGGCAGACTGATGCTAAACATATAGGAGGAGTAATACTAAAAATGTTTTAAAACTAATTCTGGTACTAAATAGGATTTGTATGTTGACGTTGTTAGAGTAGTTCTTACATAAAATGTGAAACCAGTTTCATATGCATCTCCCTATATTCAGAATTGTCTTAGGAGTTCTCAGACATGTGTATTCCACCTTCTTAGCCTCACTTTATTAATTACCTAGTTGAGAGCAGCCCTGGAATAATTGTTTTCTTCTGCTAACTTACTTGAGTATGTCCACATCAATTATTTATCCATGTAAACTTATGAAGGTTATTTGTAGACTGACATTTAGCATGTAGGAAGACCTTTGGCTTACTTCTGTCATCATAAATCTGAAATATTCCAGCCCCAAGATCTGGGCTTGTAACAATTATTTGGTGAAACTTGAACTTTAATACAATTTTTATTTAAAAATTTCTTTGCTGTATAATGCATTAACTGTCTTGCTCCAAGAAATGTGCTCCCACAAAGTGAGAGTTAGGAACTGGATTTATTTTATAAGCAGCATGCAGCACTTAAAATAATTCTGTCAAAAAAGATCACAGAATCATGGAATAGTTAGAAGGGACCTCCGGAGCTTAATACAGGGTCAAATTTGATCCGGTTGCTTAATGCTTTGTCCACTCACGTCTTGAATATCTCCAGAAATCCCTGAACAAGACTAAATTTACGTTCCTCAAGACCAGCACTGTAGTTCTTTTAATTGTCCTGTTTGTTTTTCTCAGGATCTTCTGATCACTTTTGCAGGAGCTGCAACTGACCTTCACATTCCTGACACGTCCCTTAGTCCCCAGGACTCTTGTTTAAACACAGTTACTATCTTACTATAATACTATCTTAACCTATCGCAGGAGATTTACATGCTGTGTTACAGAACAGTAATTCTCTTCTTTTATGGTGCTAACCTATCCACTTTCCACTTTCAGTGAAATGAGCCTTAGCATGCTTTCTGTGTGGATGTAAAACCACATGGACATTAAGGAGGTCTTGAGATTATACTTAGCTGTGTAGAGAAAGATAGCCTAAGAGTTTGCAGCATTATGTACTTTCATAGCCATCCAGACAGAGGTATACCCACCATTATTTTTAGCTGAGCAGCACATACGGAACATTCCATCTTGAAAACTGTGAGCTTTGGTCATAAATGTTATAGTCCCTTTAAGGAGGACTTAATTAACATAAGGTAGATTATTGCAAAAGGTTTGGTTCCCATGCATTTAAATGTACGTGTTTTAAATGATTTGCAGTCAGCTCAAAATAAGTTACTTTTTACTAGAGCTTTCAAGACATAGCTTTTCTAAAATGTCAGTGAACCAAGAAATGTAGGATAGAGAGCATTTTTTTGACTGAATAGCAAGCTATTAGTCAAAACAACTCTTAAATTTTAAAAGGCGCACTTGATTACTGATACCTTTTCAATTTATTGTACATTCATTTGAGCTGATTAAAAGCACATAAACATGACTTTAAAACAGGAAACAATCATGTTTCTGCTGAAACATTCTTTATATCATCTCATTTTTCTCTTAATTATTGCATTTAAGAGAATTTTTATGTAGTCTAGACATTAATTCTTATTTGTTGTTAGACAAATTTATACTGTTTTGAGTATAACTGAAAAATACTGAGTATGTAGTCTATTTGAAATATTTCTGTTCAGGTTTTCGCAAAATTTATTACAGCACTTGAAAGTTGAGTGAAGTAAGGATGTTTAAGACTTAGTGAGTTTTGTCCCCATTTCTCCCATTTGTCAGTTTGGTAGAATAACAAAAGGATATTAGTGTGATTTAAAATTATTTTCAGACTGTGTAGCCTGCTGAGGATTTCATCTTGGACTCTCGTAGGAGAACTTCCTCTAGGATGAGTCTTGTGTCCGGGTTGTTCCAGTGGTATCGAATCACAGAATAATTTGGGTTGGAAGGGACCTTTGAAGGTCATCTAATCCAACCCCTCTGCAATGAGCAGGGACATCTTCAACCAGATCAGGTTGCTCAGAGCACCATCCAACCTGACCTTGAATGTTTCCAGGGATGAGGCATCTACCACCTCTCTGGGCAACTTGTTCCAGTGTTTCACCACCATTATAACAAAAATGTCTTCCTTATGTCTAGAATAAGTCTACCTTCTTTCACTGTAAAACCATTACCCCTTGTCCTATCACTACAGGCCCTATTAAAAAGTCTGTCCCCATGTAGAAGAGCTTTACAGTGGAAGTGCCACAAAGCTCAACAAAATTATTAAGACTGCTGTATATACTTCAGAATCTGCACAAAATTTGTTTCTATCCCAGGATAAGTGAAAATCTGAAGGTGATATTTGTCCCAGATCACAATGTCTGTGTTCTTTTGGGCTTAAATCATTTAGTAGGAGCAAAGGACTTAAATTTTCTATAACTTGTATGAAAAGTTTCCTAGCTTTGAGGGTAACAGCAAAGTTGGGAAACAGTAATGAACTCCAGCAAAACAGTTGCTTATTTTTTAAGTGTCTCTGCACAAAGGCTCATTATATTCCTCATTGATTTAACACTGTGTGACACTAAACAAAACCAGCATTACTCATACATTTTTTACATTTTTTTGTTTAAAATACAGCATTCAAAGAATAAGTAATGTCAGGCAGTTGCCCGAGCAAGCCTATGCTCAACAGTAAATAACACTTTCTAATTAGTGCTGATGTGGATTGAGCTGATTAACATGCATAGCAGCAGTTGAGGTTAAACTTCATGAACTATATAAACCCATGCATTGTGTAACATGCTTTCTCTCAATATTACATACATCGTGTCAGTACACCATTCATATATTGTGCTGACATTTGCATAGCTACTTCCTGAAGGCCCAGTAATTCTGTGAAGAGTGTGCTGAGTCAGGCATGATGTCCCCTTTTGCATTAACCTTAGCAGAAATACTGTGTGGCCCTGCAGGCTTTTCAGGTCCAGCCATTGGAAACCTCACCCAGGCAAGCCAAAGAAGGTGCCCACGCTACAGAGGTGCGTCTTTGTGTACCCAGGGAAATTGAGATTTGGGGACTTCCATGACTCGAAACGTTGATATTGACGCTGGTGATACTGATTGTATAGCCAGATTGCAGTGGCAGGGTAGTGCCACTGGGTGATGTTGCCCAGAATTCTTCTAAAAAAGGTGCAACTTTGGGGTTTGTTTTTTTTTTCTAAGATCCCTTCATGTCAAAGCACAGATTCCTTTTCTTTCAGTAAATCGTTGGACTGAACTGTTGAAAAGAAAAATAGAATTGTACCATGTCTTTTCTCTTACACTCCCTTGATACATGCATTCTGGGATATCTTTGGGAATGTTCTTTTCTCAGTTTCAGAAGTTGATGCTAATTTTGACAGATGGTGAGATCTGCAGTGCTTACGTGGTACTCCAATAGACTGTCTTCTTTTACTTTTGCCTTCTGGAGTTCCTTCAGCTGTTACTAGTTATTCCTGTTCATTGGGAAATCCATGACACTAATGTGTTGCAATTATTGTTGGATTTGTGGACCCCTGTAAGAGGAGTATACTGAGGGACAAAGACACCAGGCAAATTCACAATTTCAGAAAGCATTTATTTGTTCTCAACTAGTAGGCAATCAATAGGTTTATAAGTAAGAATCAAGCACTGATCAACTCTGCTAGTCAAGCCTTAGGTATATGATACTATGAGTTTCGTGCTGCATTGTTAGCCCTGATGGCCACAGATTTTAGTCTCTGAGACTGAACTGGCTGGGCTCAACAGCACTTCACGGCAGGAAGCCAAAATAATTTTCCCCGAGCTCCATTGCATACCTCTGGTGTTTATATATGGTTTTCCATGGGTCAAACCCCATCTGGTCCAAATGATTATTTCCTCTTGTCACATGTGAGAACCGATCTGTTCTAGTTTGTTCAGATGAGTGGTACCTCTTGGATGATGGTTTATTCTGCTGTCTTCAGGCTGGTGTTACATATTTGTAGACTGGTTGCTGGTTATCTGTTTCCTTTATGTAGTTTCAGGCTGGGTGCTACTATTTTCACTGTACTATTTTTATAAGAGTGCCAAGCAAACAATGAGATTAGAATTAAACCCTACATTATCAGTACAAAATATATATTTTTTAAAGTAGTTAAATTATGGGCACAATAGGTGGCATAATCCAACAAGAAGATACACAGGTTTCAGAAGCCATTCATAAGCTATTACGTAACACAAAAAAATGCAACTAAAATGCAAGTCAAAGTCTCTTGCTATTTCTTTCTTATTCACTGTACTACAGTCAGTTTTTAATGATTGGGTTTAAAGAGAGATTCAGCTCATGTTGTTATTTTTATTAATTATAAACAGGGATCCAGATTCACAAATGCAGGTAGGTAGATAAAATCCTTTGGAATCCAGGTCATTTATTGCCAGACATTACAGAAGCAGCATATGCCAGTCATTTTCACTAAGTTACCATCATTATTTGTGGTGATTTGAGGTACATATCCATGGTACCTGCTGGTAGCCAAAACACTGCAACTTGTTATGTTAAATATAACAAATATGTTAAATGTTTTGCAGACAATAATGTGCAGAACTATAATATTGATGAAAATATCAATTCAATATCTAGTCAAAATGTCTTCTAATATTGTGAGCAGTTATCATGTCATTTATTTTCCGTATGAAGGATTATGTGTAGTTTGATGAACTATGGACAGTGAGAAGGAAAAATGGAAAATTTCCATTCTTTTCAGTGTAAGAAAATTATATAATATATATGTTAGTTGCATAAATTACATTATTTACAGTAGGAACACTTCAAGAGAAAAAAATATAAACAGAAGAAACAAATAAAACTTCTTTTTCCTTTTTTTTTTCCGTCTCCACCTCTTGAGCATACCTAATAACAGTATTGGTACCAATATGGGGGAATAAAAATTGAGGTTTTAAAGAGTGCTAGAGTCATGGGCACATATCATCAGGTAATGTGAAACCCAACTATAACATGCTTCTGGCCATTTACAAAGTCTGAAAATCGACCTTATCAATGAGGTAGGGTAAAAAGTAGAATGTTTGTGAAGTGAGGAGGAGTATACTGGCCTGGCCTGTAGTAATGGAATGGCAGTCACAGAGAGTGGGGGTACTGCAGCCTCAAGTAATGGTGGTGCCACACCCACAGCTCATCCTATGAAGATTGTTAATGACAGGCCAGCAGACTGCCATACACCTACATTTTAATTTGTCAAAAGAAATAGAAGTTGTCTTTGAATGTCCTCATTTCCTGCTGTTTCTGCTGTTCCCTTTCAAATACTGTCCTCTTACTGCTTTTTCTTTCTACCTTTTAGTTAGCCCTGTAGTTTCTATTGGAGGATTTTCAGTCTCTGTAATATTATGCTTGAATTCTCCAGATAGGAAAAAAGTGGAAGAAACCATTTTAAACTCCTACCTGAGCTCAAGTAGAGCAGGTATTCTTGCTCTCTGAAGCGTGCCGTTTAAATTAATATCCCACTCACTGCAAACAAGCTTGTTGGGAATAAGTACAGTGGGTGTAGAGGAACTCCCAGAACAGTTCTTAGTTCTTAGTTGTAACACACATGCAGTAAACCCTCCTGCTCAGCTGGTCTTCAAGAGAGGACAACAAGAACAAGCATAATCCCTCTGGCACCTACGTTAATGGAGTAACCTCCATTCTGAGTAAATAAATACTGGCCTTTCCTTTTCACCAAGTGAAAATGATCACCAGCCAGCTCAGATGTGGTTGCATGGATTTTACCATTTCTACAGCTTTAAATAGCAATATTGAAAGCAAATATATACTTGATTTAACCATTCTATGTAGCAATATGACAGGGAGTGACTATGTGCCAGAAAACGGAATGAGTTTGACTAAATGTTTGTGACCCTTTAGAAAGGAGGATGAGTCATCCACTACTCTGTCAGTACTAACGGTTTGGTTGAGTCAAAAATATGTTTGGAAAAATACGTTTGAAAGCAGTGCTACCTCAGATGCACTAAGGGATTGGTTTGGATTCAGCTGCCAAAATGTGTTTGTTCTTGAGGATGACTTCTCACTGGCAAAGATTGAGTACAGCATTTCATTACTTATTTCTTTTCTGTATGATATTCCTCTTCCATTTCAGAATTCCTTTGTTTTCTTTGTTAAAATTAAAATAGTGGTCAGGTGTTTCTTAATCAAGAAATTTTAATGAAAGCCAAAAAAATATGAGTTAGTGGGAAGTAGACGTATGACAAGAAATGCCAAAACTTTTGCCTGTCATTCTTCCTCCATATGCAAAGTCAAATTGAGTGAACTGGATGACTTGCTACAGTGACTTAGGTCTAGTTTACTGTCCAAGTTAGGATGTAGGAGGGTACTTTCTCTGAGACATGTCAAATTGTTGTGTTGATCCTGATAACTGTAGACATTTTCCTTACATAAATGTTGCAGTTTAACCCTGGCTGGCAACTAGGACCACGCAGCCACTCACTCATTCACCCCCGCAGTGGGATGGGGAACAGAATTAGAAAAGTGAGAAAATACATGGGTTGAGATAAGGACAGTTTAACAGGGAAAGCAAAAGCCACGCACACAAGCAAAGCAAAACAAGAAATTCATTCACTACTTCCCATCAGCAGGCAGGTGTTCAGCCATCTCCAGGAAAGCAGGGCTCCATCACTTGTAACAGTTACGTGGGAAGACAAACACTATAACTTCAAACATCCCTCTCTTCCTCCTTCTTCCCCCAGCTTTATATACTGAGCATGATGTCATATGGAATAGAACATCCAGTTGGGGTCAGCTGTCCTGGCTGTGTCCCCTCCCAGCTTCTTGGGTGCCCCCTACCTTCTTCTTGGCAAGCCAGTATGAGAAGTTCAAAAGTCCTTGACTGCTTAGCAATGACTAAAATATCAGTGTGTTATCAACATTATTCTCATCCTAAATCCAAAACCTAGTACTGTATCAGCTGCTAGTAAAAAAAGTAACTTTATCCCATCCGAGACCAGGACAATTAGAAAGGTGTCCAAAGCATTAAGAACTGAAATTTTAGGCTGCAGAAGTAAGAAAGTTAGCTTCAATGGTCAGAATTCCCCATGGTGGTCAATGGTGGTCAATGCTGACAAAACCAGTTTTCAGGTAATTCAGCTGGGCATTTCACCGATGGTTTGTGGTCCTAAAGGAAGACCTAACTTCACTGTAGACTGAGAAGATCCGCCCTCCTCTGTGCCACCAGTGCCACCTCTTTGCAAACACAGAAATGGAGCTGCCACATTATATGAGCCATTGTGTAGAGTCAAACTGACTTTTGTTCTAAAGCTTTTGTCCAAATTATGTATCACATTTGCTTCTTTCACATATTGGACAGTGAAGAATTGATCTAGATTAAATCTCTTTTTTATATGGGATTAGTAATAAAGTAGCAACACTTCATAATTAGGGAGTTTGTTCTTTATGTTTTCTTATTGATAAAAATTGTTATATTTTTGTCTGGTTTAATTACAGTTGCACCTATTTAGAAGCTTGACTACTTGTCTGTTACAAGTAAAGACAGTAGTAGAGGTTTTTCTGTTTTATTTATTCTCAAAGAAGAGACTGTGTATCTGAAGGGCCTAGGAAGTAAAATATTTGAAAAGTGGTTTATCATTTATAACCCTCAGATTTTCTTTGCAGCCAGGATTTAAGCTCTAAACAGATGAAAAATTGTGTTGCTAAACCTGTCCCTCAGTAAAGGGAGAATCCAAACTCACTAAGAAAGGACATCTTCGTATGTGAGGAAACACAGTAGATGCAGTATTCTGTACCTCATTGTGTAATTATTGAACTGTTCTCTAAGATTCAGAACATCAGTAAGCCAAAAGACAAAAAATTCAGACTCTTTCTATGCCGTCCAAGATTTTCCACTAATACTTGTGATTTTAATCAAGACTGAAGATATTCCTTTTTTTTTTTCTGTTTTCTAATGGCCCTATGGAAAAATACAAGCATAGAATCATCTAGGTGGGAAGGGACCTTTAAGATTGTTGAGTCCAACCATCAGCCTAACACTGCCAAAACCACCACTAAACCATGTCCTAACATGCCACATCTACACAGCTTTTAAATACCTCCAGGGGTGGTGATTCAACCACTTCCCTGGGCAGCCTGTTCCAATGTTCGATAACCCTTTCTGTGAAGAAATTTTTATTAATTTCTATCCTAAACCTCCCCTCGTATAACTTGAGGCCATTTCATCTTGTCTTATTGCTTGTTACTTCAGAGAAGAGATCAACCCCCCACCTTGTTACAATCTCCTTTCAGGTAGTTGTAGAGAATGATAAAGTCTCCCTTCAGTCTCCTTTTCTCCAGGCTAAACAACCCCAGTTCCCTCAGCTGCTCCTCATCAGATTTGTGCTCTAGACCCTTCACCATCTTCATTGCTCTTCTCTGGATGTGCTCTAGAATCTCAACGTCTTTCTTGTAGTGAGGGGCCCAAAACTGAACACAGTACTCGAGGTGGAGCCTCACCAGTGCCAAGTACAGGGGGACGATCACTTCCCCAGTCCTGCTGGCCACATTGTTCCTGATACAGGCCAGGATGCTGTTGGCCTTCTTGGCCACCTGGGCTCACTGCTGGCTCCTATTCAGCCAGCTGTTGACCAACACCTCCAACGTCCTTTTCTGCCAGGCAGCCTTCCAGTCACTCCTCCCCAAGCCTGTAGTGCTGCATGGGGTTGTTGTGACCCAGGTGTGGGACCCGTCACTTGGCCTTGTTGAACCTCATACCATTGGCCTTGGCCCATCGGTCCAGCCTGTCCAGATCCCTCTGTAGAGCCATCCTACTCTCAAGCAGATCAACACTCATGCCTAACTTGGTATCGTCTGGAAACTTACCAAGAGTGTACTCAATCCCCTCATCCAGGTTGTTATAATAATGAATATAAGTAATAAAATAAATTACTTGAATAACAAATGTTCATGAAACAATCTGCTGTGGAACTAAGGCACCCTTAAATGAAAACTGTAGCCAGAAATGTTGTATCTGGCATCTGCTAGGTACAATTTGTACTTCTGCACTGGAAAGTGGTCTCTTCCTTTCAAACACCCTGCATTTTCATCTTTGCATCTCCCACTGTTTAAAAATGCTGTTATAAAACTCTACCCACTATAAACTAAAAAATACCTACACACTATAAATTAAAAAAAAAATACAAGTATTCTGGAACATGTAAATATAATTAACATTCCATCTTTAATTGAAAAGTACCTCTGAGGTAACACTATAAATAAAATTAGTTGTTAGTTTATGGTATTTTTCCTACTTATGTGTTTCTTTGCAGAGGTGGGAAGCATAATTATATGCATACTTGCAAAAAAGCAGCTCATTGCCGTCAGTTACTAGATTGCATGAAGCTAGTTGCACTGCCAAAGAAGTGCCCCTATCCTTGACTCTGAATTCATGACTTATTCTTCAAACCCTGTAGGAACCTGTTGAGTGTATGTTCACTTCCAGAAGGTTTCTTTCGATTGCATTGCCAATCATCCAGTCCTTAATGACCTTGAATTGCAATATACTGCAAAATAAGAAATGCTTCAGTGGCATTAGCTGGGTAGACTAAACTGGTGAAAAAAGATAGCTGCCAGATTTATTTTGAGTATCTCTGTAAGCTTTGTTTTGTTTAAAAGGAAAGCAGTAGATGCCAACATTGCACGTCTACTGCTTACCAAATAGAAACTTTGTGTAATAATTACTGGGCAAATTAGCATAGAGGTATTTAGTGATCATCAGCTTAATATTTTTTGAAACCAGTTAGGTTTTGTCTAAGTTCTGACAGCTCTCTCACCACATTTATTTTATTTTTTTTTTGGCTGATGGGAAAACAGGAAACTTAGAATTGTTTTTTAGTGAACAAGTTGAGCTGTTGAATGGTTATGTTACCAAGCTGAGTTCCTCCTCAGGTTGGTAGTAGAACTGAAAATCTATCACAGAACACTTTGAAATCCTAAGTAACAGGAGTGTGAATTATCTGGGTGGTCCGTGTAGTTTTCATGGTTCAAGTGAAGGGTGGAATAATCCTCAAATCTGTTGCCACCTGTGAGCCTCTTTGGTCATTTTTTCACCTGACCTGTATCTCAGATAAAGCTGTGCTGGAACTGCAATACAGGTAACCTTTCATTAAAAAATTACTTGTCCATTGATCCTGTCATGGAGGCAATAACCTGAGTTGTTTCAGATTTTAAAGGGGACACGTATGCTTATATATGCAATATATGCATCATATATGAAATAATAAGCTTTTGTTTATTTCTTTAGTAACAGATATCTGACTACATTAAAACCCACCACATTCAGGTGTGGATATCCAGAGGTGGCTATACCATCTCTGTCACCTTAGAAATCACCCATCAGATTTTGCCTAAAAGACTGTTCATGCTTTGATTTGCATGGTTATGATCTACACACAGTAAGCAATATCAATTGTTATTAAGATATTTTCTTCTATGGGAATAGTTAAAATTTTGAAAAATAATATTAAAATGACTGAAAGGATATATTTTCATTTTAGCCATTGACATTATGGATTATATAACTTTTTGAAAAATTATATACTTTAATGCTATTAAAAGACTACCGTTGATACTGTTGAGCAACCTGGTTTAGTGGGAGGTGTCCCTGCCCATGGCAGGGGAGTTGGAACTCGATGATCTTCAAGGTCCCTTCCAACCTAAACCATTCTATGATTCTATATCATTATATTTTTCCTGCTGAAATTGGAGACTGTATCAGTAGGTTTTATTTTGTTCTTCCAAACAGATCTTCAGTTTTTTAATACTATCATGCTATTACTGTTAATATATGCTCTTAATCTAATTTCACTCTTATGAAAAATATAATACACTGAATCTGGAAAAAATAATCTGGTTAGTGATGTGATTCATTTAAAAATCTCATTTTCAAATTAGATTAATAAATAGAATGTCTAATTAAAGTGCATTCAAGTTGTATTGAATAAACCTCATAAGGAAATTTTATATGAAAATAGGATAGATAATAACTATTTTGGCTCTGTCTTTTAAGATGCCATGTGTCTAGTTAAAAAATAATGCTTTGCTTTCAGAGAAAAGAAAATCAACTTCATGAATTTCAGTGATCCCAAGGATGGGGAGCATTTCAACATAACTTTAGGAAGTTCTGTTATGTATGATGATAAAACTTCCAATATTTTAAATATCATATAATAAATCTTACAGTAGAATTCAACAAAGGAAAGGTAAATTAGAAGGCTCTACAAAGAAAATATCCTTTTCCAAGAAATAAACAGAAGTGCCAGGAGGATCTGGTGTCATTACATGAACGTCGGGTCTGGATAGGAAACCAGCTCCTACTCTGGGAGTATTTGTCCCGTCCCACAAACATGAACTGCCTTCAGACAATTGGTAAGACCTTCCCCTAGATTCCTCTTTAAGGGTAGAGTTGGATGTTCTGGGCCTGTTGCAAGGCATTGTGATAGCTAGCTTGTTGAAATGCACAGTAATATTTGTTTCATTGCCTGTGAGAAGAGTGTGGCATCTTTAGAGAAGGGTTGTACACCTTCCTCTCAGCTGGTCAGTAGTAATTTTTAAAATACTGGTGTTCATCAGTTACTCCTCTCTGTAATTCCTTGAAAGCTGAAGTTAGACTGCAAAAAAGGTGTCTACCACAAAGGCTGGGAAACAGTTTGGAGCTCTGACAGTAGAGAAGTAAAGCACGTATGCAGTCTTTGACTTACCACTGGCTGGCGTAGAGTTTCACCTGCAGCAGAATGGATGCCTCCATGTTTGAACAGGAGAAAAGGATGAAGGGAGAAAGGATGGCTTGTGCAACTCAAGTTATTGCTCAGTGCTTCCCATGAGTCAGTAAAGATATGGCCTAATTAAACTATGCCTGATGCATCTTTCTTCTCTCATGACTGGGACAATATCTTTTGCTGCTGTAATAGTAATCCAGCATCAATGAAAGAAAATGTCAGTCACTTTCATGAAACTTCCCAGCAGAACTGAAGAAACCATAAACAAGGATGTCAGGAAGAGAAATTCAACTTTTAATATATTTAGCAGAGCAAGAGCAAGTATTAATAATCCCTCTTTTATTAAAACTGACTTAAAAGAGCTATTGAGATTAGCTCAATGTCTTTTCTTTATTGCTTCACAGAGTGAGGCATCAAATATTTTGATAGCAAGAAAAGGCTGATTCTTAAAATGTTACTAAGGGTAACATCTGTAAGCCAACCGAGTTTTTATTTCTTTCTTACTGATGCCTATTCAGCAAATAAACTGAGCTTGAGACAATTACTTGGAAAAGTTATGTGAAGACTTACAGGTTATGTCCTTCTGTCTTTCCAGGTTGTATCTTGTTTTTTGATTTTTTTCATAATCAATCAGCAGCCTGAGGTTCTGGCCAAACTGCAAGGCACCTCTGGCTCTTTGGTCCACAGCTGGGGACATAGCTAGACTGCACTACAGCTCCCTTCTGGTCTGGGTTTCATGCTGCTCCTGGAGGCACAGGTCTTGTCCCAAGCTAAGGTCTCAGTTATATGGAAGGAAGGCAGTCTAAAGGGCTTCTGTGTCCACTAGTTTTATTGTAAGCTGATTTTTCCTATTGTAAGCTGATTTTTCCTATTTATGCCTAATGTAACCTTAAGTTTTCTGTCTAGTGTCATGCCTAACCTTGAATTCTCTGTCATTACAGTGCCTTTTCACTTTTAATTTGTTTTTTGTCTCTCTCCATCTGCTTATAGTTTTGGTTGCTAGATTTCCCAGATGAACTGATAATAATAACCCAATAATACTGTAAAATACATAAGAAGCAATATCCAACTTGTCTTGCTGAAATAATCTTCTTACAGTCTAGTCTGCCCTCAAATGAAAAGTGTAATGTAAATAAATACTTGTCTTCAAAGGAAAAAGTCTGAGATTTCTTCCTCAACCAATTTTTTTCCCTTTGTAATTTTTCTGAAAAAATTAGAAAAAGAATCTGTCGTATGACATTTTTATAAACCAGAAAAAAATAAATATACATGTTGTGCATGTTAAGGAACCTCAAATGATAGCTGTGTTACAGTCTACTGTTATGTAATTTGCTGGAGTTTTTATTATGGACTCATTTCTTGACATTTTGAGTGTTTATGAATCTCAGAAAATAGGAGTACATTTCCACCCTTTGAGCTTGTGGGAGAAAATTGAAGTTATGAGTTGTTCTTAATCCCCTTCCCCTCCTGTCCTTTCCCCTCCCTTCCCAACTCCTGTCCTTTCCCTTCCCTTCCCAACTCCTTCCCCTTCCTGTTTCCTTTCCCTTCGATCTGTTTTGCCTTAGTATAGGATTTGCCTGTGCTAACTGATTCTAAACCATAATGTCTGTTAACAGTTTTATGCTAACCAGAATTCTTGGAGCTTTGACGCATCATTTTTGAGCACTAGGCAATAGGAGAGGCAAGATTCATGAATGGATGTCTTTGTACCTTCTCTGGACAAGACATTTTCCAATTATTTGGTGTTTCTCTTTGTATCACTTTCACAATTACTGGCTTGCATGTTGCTCTGAACAGAGAGCTTTTCATGGAATACTGGCTTTTCATGTAGTACTTCCCCCAATATTAACTTCTTCCATCATGTATCTGATGAATGAGCTGATTAAATAACTTACTTGTTAGATAAAATTTATTTGTTGAATTTACATAGACAGAATAAGGTCTACCATAGAAGAACACAGAAAGGACAATGCAAATATACAGCAGTGAGATTAATAGGATGGAGCTTGATGTTTTAAGATTTCTAAACATATTCACACCAAAAATATTTGCAACTACATTTATCTATCAACACTTATTTTCAGCCTATTTCCTCATTTTGTCTTTTCTTTCTTTTCCATGTGCTTTTGTCTTTTTAGGTAACGTTCTTTGGCATAAGATTGGTTCAGTCGCTGTCTGAGTTTGGAAGATAACTGACACACTTTAGATATCATTTCAGCCTAATTAATACTGACAGCATTCTAGAATATGTACATGCATGTGCATAACTACATGCAGCTGAGTTACTACATGGAATATTCTAAGTATGCTTCATTCCCTTAAAACACCTGGGAGAAGACCCTACTGCAAGTGCCCATGTTTTCCTGAGATGTTAATTGTATGTTATCCTGTAATTCTAGGATTAAGGCTTGTGTAGTTGACCATGGTAGTGTAGGTTTTTTTTTCCATACAGACGTATTTTGTGAATTCTAGTCAGAGCTTTCCTCAGTCCTTATTTAAGTTGGAGGGTCAATTTCATCCATGATAAAACAAGGATCTTATCTTCCCTCTGTATCACCTTTTTTTTTGTGATTTTCTTTTAAAATAAATCCCTTGGATTTCCTTCAGGTCCCCTTATATTATGTAAAGATCAGCAGTTGCAGCCAACAGCCGTATCAGCTAAACCAAGAAAATTGTTTCTATTTTGACCTTTCTTTAACACAAAGACAGTAGGTTAAAATAATACATAAAACTGCTGTATACTTAAATCCCTTGAGTCTTTCTAGTCGTGAAGATTCTGAAAAAATCTTATCTTAGATTTTTCTTTTGTTAGTCTTACTTCTAGAAAGTAATTTCTGCTTCTTTTTTTTTTTTTTTGCAATTTCAGTTTTACAGTTATTCCCCCTTTTTCTTTATTCTGTACATTTTTTCTCATTGTCCTTTTCATCCCAGCCTCCAGTTCCCCAAATCCCTCCATTAAATGTTGGTCTCCCTGAAATAAGCAAATAAGGAAGAGAGAGATGATAATCACTCTGCTGATGTACTTGACTAATGTTAGAGATAATTTGTATATTGATTAAGAACATAAAATTATATCTAGTTCCATATTGCTGCCAGTCAAACTACCGGTTGGGAAATTATTACTGCACTGATGAAAAGTCGCTTTGTGCTTTGCAAGAGGTATTTGCAGCCCTTCCTCTGTCCTGTACTCTCTCTTGTTTCCCCCATCTCTTCCATCATTGTGTTTTTTTAAGAATAAAAACTGTGAACCTACAATCCAGCATGCAGGTGCTTTGGGTATTTTTTAAAATTAGATTTTGGATAATTTTGTAATATAGGGGCAGTAACAAAACAACATGCATACAAATGGCATAGAAGATTCTACTGAATGTTTTCATTCCTGCGAAGGTAAAGGGTGGTGGCTATAGGTCACAACCTAAAAAAAGTTTTAAACAAGGTTATTTTCAACAAGAATTTTGTAATACATCAGGACCAGGCATGGGTTTTGGCAAGCCATTGACTAGCTATGCTTGTTTTTTCATTGTTTTCAAAGCTTCATACAACTTAACAAACACTTTTCAATGACACAAGGAATTCATTTGATGCATCTTTGAGCCCTTTGTTTCTGAAGACTTACTGCAATGTTGATCCAGTGAAGACATTCAGTTTATTTGAGAAGGAAGACTTAATTACCCTGTTGCCAGAAAAAATAGCAGCCTTCTTCAGCTTAAGGATGATAATCTGTGGCAGCAGTATAGAGTGTCTCAAGGTATTTTTAGTTGCTGATTAATGGAAGGTATACTTCTAAGACCCTAAAAAATCAATGGTAACTTTTGTTTTAAGGCAATACATTTGTAATTAATATGTCCTTCTGGGGATGCTACCATGCTGTGTCTTTATTTTCTTTCTGAAAGCTTTATAAAAAAAAAACATGTTATTTTGTCAAGCAGAATTTTCAGCTGTCCTGGGTGTGTTTCAACCTAAATTTTATGAATAGCTTAAACACTGCAAAAAGGAAGACAGACAGACACGCAGACAGTTGTGCATCATAGAATCATAGAATGGTTTTAGGTTGGAAGTGGCCTTAAAGATCATCTAGATACAACCCCCCTGCCATGGGCAGGGACATCTTCCGCTACACCAGGCTGCTCAAAGCCCCATCCAGCCTGGCCCTGAACACTTCCAGGGATGGGGCCTCCACAACTTCCCTGGGCATCCTGTTCCAATGCCTCACCACCCACAGAGTAAAAAATTTCTTCCTGATATCTATTCTAAATCTTTCCTCTTCCAGTTTGAAGCCATTCCCCCTCATTCTATCACTACATGTCCTTATAAAAAGTCCCTCTCCAGCCTTCTCGTAGGCCCCCTTCAGATACTGGAAGGCTGTTATAAGGTCTTCCCAGAGTATTCTCTTCTCTGTGCTGAACAACCCCAACTCTCTCAGCCTGTCTTCTAGGAGAGGTGCTCCAGCCTTCTGATCATCCTCGTGGCCCTCCTCTGGACCCGCTCCAACATATTGAGGGCACCAGAGCTGGATGCAATATTCCAGGTGTGGTCGAGAGTAGAGGAAGCGGAGTGCTGGGACAGAATCACCTCCCTCGACCCGCTGGCCACACTTCTTTTGATGCAGCCCAGGATACAGTTCGCCTTCTGGGCTGAGAGTGCACATGTTGAGTTTCTCATCCACCAACACCCCCAAGTCCTTCTCCTCAGGGCTGCTCTCAATCCATTCTCCACCCAATCTGAATTTGTGCATGGGATTGCCCCAGGCCACATGCAGGACCTTGCACCTGGCATTGTTGCACATCATGAGGTTTGCACAGGTCTACCCTTCAAGCTTGTCCAGGTCCCTCTGGATGGCATCCCTCCTCTCCAGCATGCTGACCACTCCACACAGCTCAGTGTCATTGACAAACTTGCTGAGGGTGCACTCCATCCCAACACCAGTGTCACCAACAAAGATGTTAAGCATCGCCAGTCCCAGTACCGACCCCTGAGGAACACCACTTGTCACTGCTCACCACTTGGATGTGGAGCCGTTGACCACAACTCTTTGAGTGCAACAGTCCAGCCAGTTCCTTGTCCACCGAGTGGTCCATCAGTCAAATACATGTCTCTCCAATTTAGAGACCAGGATGTCATGCGGAACAGTGTCAAACGCTTTGCACAAGTTCAGGTAGATGATATCTGTTGCGCTCCTCTCATCCACCAACACTGTAAAGCTGTCGTATAAAGCCATCAAATTTGTCAGGCACAATTTGCCCTTAGTGAAGCCATGTTGGCTGCCATCAATCACCTCCTTATTTTCCATGTGCCTTAGCATAGTTCCCAGGAGGATGTGCTCGATGATTTTGCCAGGCACCGAGCTGAGACAGACTGGCCTGTAGTTCCCCAGGTCTTCTTTACCCTTTTTAAAAATCAGGGTTATGTTTCCCCTTTTCCAGTCAGTGTGAACTTCACCGGACTGCCATGACTTCTCAAATATGATGGATAGTTGTTTGGCAACTTCATCTGCCAGTTCCCTCAGGGCCCGCGGATGAATCTCATCGGGTCCCATGGACTTGTGCGCCTTCAGGTTCCTCAGCTGGTGTCGCACCTGATCTTCTCCTACAGTGGGTGGTTCCTCATTCTTCCAGTCCCTGCCTTTGCTTTCTGCAACTTGGGCTGTGTGGTTAGAGCCCTTCCCAGTGAAGACTGAGGCAAAGAAGTCATTGTACATCTCAGCCTTCTCCATGTCCCGGGTGACCAGATGTCCCATTTGCTTCCTGAGTAGGCCCACATTTTCTGTAGTCTTCCTTTTGTCACTGATATACCTATAGAAGGCTTTCTTGTTGCCCCTGAAACCTCTGGCTAGATTTAGCTCTCTCTGGGCTTTAGCTTTCCTAACCTGATCACTGGCTGCTCAGACAATTTCTCTATGTACCTCCCAGACTACCAGTCCTTGTTTCCACCCTCTGTAGGCTTCATTTTGCTCTTCGAGATTGTCCAGGAGCTCCTTATTCATCCACCAAGGCATTTTTGTCTGACTTCCTTTTTGTCAGTATGCATCACTCCTGAGCTTGGAGGAGGTTGTCCTTGAATATTAGCCAGCTTTCTTGTACCCTTCTTCCTTCCAGGGCTTTATCCCACTGTACTCCAGCAAGCAGATCCCTGAAGAAGCTAAAGTCTGCTCTCCTGAAGTCCAGGGCTAGTTCTATTTTTTCCCTTATGATACAAAGCAATATAATTATATTCTATTATCAAAATGTCATTGTGCTCATATTCCCAGAGTGATTCAGTAACATTATGGGCACAATTCTTTCATAGTGTTACAGAAGGGCCTATTAAGTTAAAATATTTCCTTAGAAGTGCATAGGCCTTGTGCTTGCCCTCTGTAAAAATTACTTTTGTTCTGCAAGATTAGGGAACAAAATAAAGTCTCTCTGATTTAGTCATATGTTTTAATTTTAAATTTGTGCTGTATAGCATAAGTAATAGACAACTTCAGGAATACCATGCATAAGTTGACTTCCGTAATGGCACATGATTGTTCATACCATAATTTAAAACTATATCAAAACTATTTCTTATACTAAATGCAAGGCAGGAAACAGTTGCTGAGTATTATTAGTTAAACAGATAATTCAAGAGGTTGAACAGGGTGAATAAATCATATGTGAAGCTATTCAGTACTGATTTTCAGATATTTTAGTTGGTCAAGTGGCAGCTCTTGTTAACTAGAAATTAGGTCTTAGTTAGAATGGGTTGTGCAGGGTGTGAAAACTGGCTAGAAGACAAGGATTCCCACTGCTGTAGAAATTTTTTGATGTTTTGATTTGTTTGTTCCATGAAACAGAAACAAGATCTTACCAAAAAATGAAGGGATTGAAAGGAGCTTTTGCCTCAGAGGAGCCATTAGAGAGAAAAGAGGAGGGAAAGGGTCATGCCAGAGTAGCCAATAGCACTAAAGTTTGTGCTGTACACTTAAATATTTATTGATCAAGGAAAAAATTAGTCTAGCACTGGAAACTGTCCTTAATTCTGTCCTCTGTTTAAGAAACCTTCAGAAGGAATTGATACTTTGTGACAAAATAAGCTTTTCATAAAATTCCCAGCTAGCTCTAATGAGTGTTACAGTGAGTACCAGAACAACACTGCTGACAGGAAAGCAAATGTTTTCTGTGTAATATAGATTCCCAATTCTACATTGCTCTGTGTTAAAATGGAAAGTGTGCAATGTAGGTCAGCATGGTGTCAGTTCTAGCAAATTAAAATACAGATGCTTCCTCTCAAATCAATCAAAGCATCTGTGAAACTTCACAAATTAGAAATAATGTGGACATATGAAACTACTTGATACTGCAGAAAATAATCACTGGTTTTTAATGTGGTTCTCAACAGCTCTCATACATACAAAAATATGTTGAAAATTATAGGTGGACATAAAAGTTGCACGGTGACTACACTATAAAAAATATATTCCTATATTGTTAAAATTTAATGCATTAGTCGAAGAAGCAGATCAGAAAATTGGCTTGAGTTTTAGACAGAGTAAATGGTCTTTTGCTACTGTCACATGGGGGGAAGTCCCAAGTATTTCCTTTTGTCTTTCGCTGATGCTATGTACAAAATGTGAATTGTGTTTTAGCCACTTATGGTAACGAGGCCCTGATTTAGTACAATTCGAACTATGTCCTATTAACATAGATATATTTCTTAAGCTCCTCACTACAGTAAACCTGAAACATATCTCTATGTAATTCCAGGTTTGTTTCTGCCACAGTAAAGGGTGCTCACTAGGCACTTCATTTCTGTTTCTGGGTGTTTTGATTTCTTTTTTGTTTGTTTTTCATTTGGCAAATTATTTTTCCTATTTTTCATGTGAATTGCACCTTAATTGCCAAGTCTAGTTTGTGTTCTAGCTTCATTAGTATTTAGTTCTGGCTTAATTGTTTGAATTAATGGTGTGTGCACAAATTATAAATTATTGGATTTGTAGTGGTTTCTCACAAATGATATCAGTAGTATAATTTTAAGAGGCAATAAAGGGTGTACATGCCTTACCATAAGAAAAGTACTTGAAATAAGGCAGGCACCAATCTCTCTTATGCAGTAGAACATTGTTAAAAACAGATGTATGTGTAAGAACCCTATTAGTTTAGTCGTAAGATATTTTCCTACTTTACTTTGCTCCACACCTTTCATGCTTATTATTTCATTAGATAGCACAGTGTATTTACACAGGTGGAATACACTGCTTTGCAAGACAGTGGCTTTTACAGCTTTCTGGTCTTATTTTAGCAATTTGATGATTCCCTTTTTTTGGCATTCAAACTAAATAAAGCCATTGTTTCATTTCAGTTTGGAAGACGCTACATTGAAGATATTTTTAATGATTTTCGAGATGGACGAAGACTTCTGGAGCTCCTGGAATGCCTTACAGGCCAAAAACTTGTATGTATATATTAACATATTTACTGTATATTGAAATCTTGATGTTGTGATAGTTGTAGTAGGTGGTGTTCGTTAATTTCCACCACTGATGAGGGCCTGTGGAAACAGCATGTTTTAGGGATCTAATATTTTTTACTGTCATTTGAAATTGAGGAAAAATTGCAGCTGAGAGCTAGGCATATATTTGAAATGAAAATGTTCTACTTTGTTGTATGCATTTATTAAGGAAGTGTGTCAAAGAGAAAAAAGACTGAGGCAGGGTTCATTTAGATATTTAGATTTTAGCTGGAATTCCAAAATTATAATCACTAGATGTTTGTGCCAAGCACAAGGAATATAATTTAATGTGTAGAATTAGAATATTTTGCTAATAAATTTCATACCTACAGTCCATGTATTGAAGTTGTACATGTCAAATTTCATACCTACAGTCCATGTATTGAAGTTGTACATGTCTGAAAAGAGAAAACAGCATGCTCTTATTAACCTGGACATTCTAAAGTGACGTCATACATATTTTTGAATATCCTCTCTTGTGTTCCTGCTTGGACTTAGTGAGCTCGGGATCTCTCTTTGAAACTTTCTAATAAAAGAGTGATGAAGCAGACTAGGAGTTGGAGAATCAAAATCCCGAGAGAATATTATTGTAAATAAATATCAAAAAAACTAATGCTTATCTGTTTGGTTGTCACAGTAATGTTCCTAAATTGTGCCATGGAGAAGACAACTAATCATAATAAAAATAATCTGGAATTATCTGATTTTATATACATTTCAATGATTCATTCACTGAAAAATGTCAAGATACCAAATTACCTTCCAACTGGGGATCCAGTTTGTTTCACAGTTGCCTTTATTTCATATTGGGAAGCTGTGTATGGACAATGGTAATATTCTCACTGTTGTTGTCATGAACTTATGAAATAGAAAACTATGAGTGTAATATAAGATTTGGGTTGCATATAGTGCATTCTAGCTTCTGATTCTGGACAGTCAAATTTGCTTTATTTTCTTTGTAGGCAAAAGAAAAGGGCTCCACAAGAGTTCATGCTCTGAACAATGTCAACAAAGCACTGCAGGTTTTGCAGAGAAATAACGTAAGTAATCAGCCGGACAGGGTCAGAACATCCTATAGATAGCATACTTAATGCTTTGTATGCATTGGATCAAGCTCTGGCCTATAGTATACAATTATTGGAGTCAAGGCAGTTTTATTAATGTGACTTGGATACTTTGTCATTCAGCACCAGGATGGAATATATTTCAAAGACTTTAAAATCTGCTGCGAGGAAATGTTTGAATAATATATCTATAAAGGACGCTATCTGAAGACAAATCAACATGCACAATTTTATGGTAATGCATGGTGTTTAAAATTTATTTTAAAAGGCTAACTACAAGAAGTCATCCATACCTGGTTAAAAGGTGCTACCTATCACAATACCTACTCATAAGCTTTGGTGATTATGAAGTCTGAAGCACAGGCTTTTCTACAAGAAGGCTTTTTGGTAAATTTTCATTGATGTTATGGTTCATAACATTAAGGAAATGAATCATATCAAAACCACTTTCCATTCTACTTTGTCAAGATTGACTTTTCAAGCCAGTATCCTGTGCATCATTTTTGAGTAAATATTCTCATATCTTCCTTATGCAAGTTCTCTAATGGACCCATAACTTTAGCAGACATTTTCATTGGCCAACTAATTATATCATATCTCCTCCTCAAGAATAAATTCAAATAAAGTAAAATAATCACTTAAACTTAACGGTAAGATGTGATGGAACAGTGATAATATATTCTGTGCTGCATATTATATTGGATTTCTTGATAGCTGCAGTAGGTCACTAAACATGCTTGAGTTCAGCTGCTGAATAAAGTTATTGATTTTATAAATCTAAGGTAATGCTTATCCCTCTGAAGATTTGTGCATAAATGAAAGTGACTTTATAAGACTGGCATAAAGGTCTCCAGCTTGATTTTTATTCTTTTAAATGGAATTTCATGTAAATAAATAGAAGGCAAAGCTTCTCATTCTTCAGAAGCTTCAATATTTGACGTTGTTGAAAAAAATCTGCAATACATTATTTCACAGAATACAAGAAAGTTTTCACTGCGTACCTAGGATATGGCTACAAATTTTCATAGTAAATGCTTTCAAAAGTATTTATTCACTACATATCAGCTAAATCCATTAATGTGTTATTCATTCAGTTTCCAGAACACAACAATAGTTCTTTTCAAACATGGAAAGAAAACAGAGAGTATTCCAACTGAAGAATACAGAAGAAAAAAATGTTCTTTTAGAATCATAGAATCATTGAGGTTGGAAGGGACCTTTAAGATCGTCGAGTCCAACCATTAACCTAACCTGACAAAACCACTTCTAAACCATATCCCCAAGTACCACGTCTACCCTTTTTTTAAACATCTCCAGGGATGGTGAATCCACCACCTCCCTGGGCAGCCTATTCCACTGCTGGATAACCCTTTCAGTGAAAAAGTTTTTCCTAATATCCAACCTAAACCTCACCTGGCTTAACTTGAACCCATTTCCTCTCGTCCTATCTTACAAAGTGAAGTGGTCATCCAGTGACCAATATATTCATGTATTGAAAACCTAAGCTATAAACAATATGAAAATTAGTATAGTGTGTATATATACTATATCAAATTAGTATATAACCAAAAGATCTACCTCTGAAGTAGTTTCCTCAACCTTCAAAATCATCTCAGTAATGATTTCTGTGGGACTTCAGGAACGCAAAATCAATGGTTCTAAAGCTATTTAAAGCCCATGACCAATCCCGATTACTCCACTGGTGTGTGCTGTCCTTGCTGTGAGGTCCTGCAGTCATCTGGGTGGTAACAGATTGAAAAATGCTGGTGCTTCCAGTCAATCCATTTTACAGATATTTTTTTTTTTCCTATGGAAAGGTGATAGTGTTGGGGCGAGGGGTTGCCCCAGTATAGCGTCAGGCAGTGCTGAGGCAAACGGGGAAGTGTTCCTCTGTTTCAGTAAAATAGGTGTAGGCTCTGTGTATTCAGGCTTCCATTTCCAAAAATAGATGGAGGTTAAATTCAAATAGCTTCAGAAGTACAGTAGAGATATGCAGACTGTAATTTGTGAAGGAATGAGGTACTTTAACATGTAAGTATAGGTTCTGACCATGAAAAAATGCATCTATGAAACAGTGAGGATGCAAATTTTAGAGTCGTAGTTTCCATCCAAAAGTGCAGGTCTTAGCTTGTGTTGTCTTGCACTCACGTCTCTGAATTTGGCTTTCTTTGTTAAATAGCATAAAAAGTGGGGAAGGGTAAAGGATCATTTCACTTGCGGAGGAAGGAATATTCCAAGGTGATAAATGCTGATGCATTATGAAGTTGCAAATGCATAATATAATTCTGGGAAACAACATTACTGGACAAACTAATGTGGAAAAGACCTGCTCTAGATGATAATCATTGCTTTCTCTGTACTCTAGAACACATCCTGCCATGCCTTATACAGTGTAGAATTTAATTAAGGCAAAATAAGTTTGGTTTGAATCTAAATATGTAGAATAATGTCTTGGGTTTGTATGTTATTACAGTGTCTAGATGTGTGTGTAGTTTTCAGCAAAGTACATTATGTAAGGTAGTATGGAGCATAATACAGGAGTTTTTCTGTGTCACCCATCAGTTTTGTGATTTGTAATTGTAGAGTCTTAATATAAAGGATTTTTGAGTTATTACTAACTATTACTTTTAATTGGATGTTTTCACAACATGCTATAACTGGAATAATTGGAGCTAGATCACTGCTTGCTTTTTGTCAGCACATGAGTGGATGTTTTCTAAACAACAGAAAACAAATGAAATATTTACCCTAGGCCATCCCTCCCCTTCCCTCACCACAACGAAAGTTTAACACCAAGTGTATGAAAATAACACCAACATCTTATGATTGCTATTAATCTTATAAAAATTTATTTTTATCTCTTTAACAGGTTGATTTGGTAAATATTGGGAGCTCAGACATTGTGGATGGAAATCATAAGCTGACCCTTGGTTTGATCTGGAACATAATCCTCCACTGGCAGGTGAGTGGCATTGCTGCTTACTTTCCATGAAGTAGCTTTATTCCACTGACCTGTTTTCCATTATTATTCAGCCACAACCTAAAAATTATACGTAGACATTGCAAACAATGTCGTAAATCAGCAAGTTTTGTAGCAGTCTGTTTACATATTTATCTAGGATATTAAGAAACTTAAGAAGATAAAATAGGGTTTAGAATACCAGCAGCAGCTCTTTTGAGTCTCATTTCACAGAGATATTGCAAGAGAACATATAATACAGTTATTGTAAAAAAAATGGATAGCATAGCCAATGTTGATATATAGCTTTCACAGTCACTTTTCTTTTTAGTACCTTAGAAAGAGTGACTTTTATATTTTAATGAAATAATCACATTTTTTGCTATTTGCTGCTGGCCCATCCTGCCAGTAATTATTTTTAGAACACTAAAAAGCTGCTACTCTGACAATTTATTGAAGCAAATGTGGCTCATTTAGCTTCCTTTCTCTTTAGAGAGAAAGGGGGGATTATGATATAGCTCTTGTAAAAACCAACAAGGTAGATGAGGACACTTAAGTAAACAAATTCTGAGACTGCAGTAAAATAAAAATTCAAAAAGAACTAGCATCTAGATGCTCCGAGTCTGTGTGTTTATATGAATCTAGGCTACAAGTCTGTCCATTTGTGTTGGCTGTGTTCCCCGAGCCATAATCTACAAGTATTTCATAGCATTAGAAGCAAAGATGGTGGGAAACAAAGCCTAAAGGACTTTATATTAAAAACTAAACACTCCTATCAAAAATCGTGTGTGCATCATTCACTGAAGTTGGGAACGTTTTTCTTCTAGTTTTACAGGATATGTCTTAGGGAAAGCAACAGAGAAAAGCTGCAAAGAGTTAAATCACTTCTTCCTCTGTATCCGATTCCAATATTCCTAATTGAATTGTTTAACATTGTTCTAAATTACTTATTAAGAGCAGATGGAATATGAAACCTAGCTGTGCAACTTCTACCAATAATCCTCGAATCACTGTGTTTTAATTTTATGAATTATGGACTGAGATGACTGTTCATGTTCAAATTCATATTTTGTTTTGGTCATATTTTATCCCGAATCAAAGTGTTAAAGACGTGCTTTAGTATTAGCTGTGTACTTCCTAATTTTTCTTTCACCTTTTCCCACCATTCCTCTTAAGGCATACTTGCACACACACACAGAAGACACACGTTTTCTGGTATACTCTGGTGAGGTTTTTGACAACAGGCACGTGGTATTAGAGCACCACTTGCTTGCAGTACATAGGTGATTCGTTTTATGCTTCATCTTGAGCCTAATAATAACTGTGACAGCAGTTGTGACAGTACCCGTGACTTCAGTGCAACTACCTACATATGAAAAGTCCAGGGATCTTATTTACAAAGCAGTGGTTAAAGGTGTGATGCTTTCTTGTCGTAGTCATAATGATTCAGTCCATGTTTAGTCTATACTTTGAGTCCTGTGTTTCAGTTCATTCTATTAATGACCTACTGAAAGGAAGTGACCTGCATGTTCTGAGCTCCTCTTTTTATTCAAAATTTTGTAAATAAATTTCTAATTTGGCTAGAATTCCATTTCACTTTTTTTTCTAAAGAGTAGCTAAATCCTGGTTGGCAAGAAGAAACCATTATTATATAATAACCATGTTGCTCTTGCATAATGGTGAATAGTTAAACAATAATATAAAGCCAGATTTGTACACGGGCTTTTCTCTTTTTAAATAAAAGTCAGGAGATGTTGGTGTGCTGCCTATTTCCTCAAAAGAATGGAACAGCTCAAAGTGAATTTGCTTATTTACAGCTCTGTGGAGAAAATCTTTGTTCTTTTCTAGGTTTTCATTCAAGTTTTGAAGTGATTTACATGATCTAGAATATGTTCATGATTGTTCTGCCCTGTTTATAGGTTGGTAGTATCTTATATATTGACAGCACTTCCAGTGAAACAAGGCTGTAAGTTTCTTAAGAAATGGTACCTGTTGGTACCATTTTGCCTATCACAGATTCTTCTTGGCACCAAGCAGCTGGAAGTATGACAAGCAATTGTTAAAGATTAAATTATGGACTCAGAGCCACCAAATATCCTCCAGCCAGGACCACCTTAGAACAGAACTATACTTGAATATGACAAGACCATCTCTTACAAAAATATCAGTCTTTTTGTGTAAGAAAAAAATATAAATGGTAGAAGAAAGATGCATGAAAGGAATAATGAGGCAGTACCAGTCCAAGTGGATATCAGCAGTCCCATTGAGGAGAAGCAGTGGTAGAGGCATTGCAGCAGACAAGATTTGACTCATTCTTGCCACTCTCATTTCTGTTCAGTAGAAATCTTGTGGCTTTCCGTATCCCCTGTGGTGATTATGTCCTTTCTTATCTAGCCTGGTTTTCAGATGATTGTTAAAAGTTTCACTGAAATTGAACCATTGTTCTGAGTTGAGCACCTGCTGCCAAAGCTCTTTACGGTACTGAATCTATCAGAGTTTCGATTTCCTTGAAGCTGCTGCCCTCTTTCTCACAGTTCTGTGATCCCAGCCTCACTGCTGCATTAACATTTAAGTAAAAACGAAATAAAACAATTAATTTCTGAACTGATACATTTGACAAAGACTCTTTAAGTGGAAAAACATTCTATGTCACAGTGTTGCTTTGTTGTTTTTTTTAAGAGCAAAACTATTTTCATGTAGAGCGTGGAGAAAAACCCTAACAAAAAATTTTTAAAAGTCACAGCCAAAATACTGACTTTCTTCAGAAAAAAAGCAAAATAATAGTCATATACATAAGGCAAATATTTTAGAGCAAAGTGCATTTCAACAGTCAGTTAGCCTCATTTGGAGACCTATTAAAAGCATCAGGTCTGTTGTGTTCTTGAACTATTTTAATTAGAATTACCATTTTATTTTATTTTGATTTATAATGGTGGAAATTAAATACTAACAGTTATCTCAGTCCACCTTGAATCAACGAGCAAAGAACATCCTTTATTTTGATAGGTGTCTTGAACATCTATGAAAATGTTCTTAAAAGAGTTCTTTAAAATGTGCTTTGAAAGAGTTTAGTGGATTCTATCTATGAAAAAGTAATCTATGCAGTCAGAATACCTGAAATATAGCTATCAAAAAACACTAAGTCATTCTGTCAGGGAGCCTTAAGATCCCTATTTGATTGAGAAAAGTGAAAACACCTCTCTTTGAGAATAACTTTTTTAGATTCCCTCCTTCTTCCCTCCCTCTCTTTTCGGGGCTGGCATCCTGAAGCCAAGTGCTGGTCTGATAAAATGTTATGTGCCTGAGTGTTGGGTTTAGGTGAAACAGATGTAGCGCAAGCCTGAGATGGTGTTCCTAGTCACTTTACACGCACACGGCTATGCATGCACAGACCTCGGGATGCAGTCCTACAGCAGGGAGATCCGAGGTCCACTGCCACTGTGGGCCAGGCCTGGGTGTGCTGCTTTTGGCCACTTCTCAGTGTGGTGACAAGAATAGCAGTGCTCCCATTCTGTTCACAGCTTTCTGTCTGGCAGTTTAACATTTCAGAAGTTATCCGTGGTGGTGTCTGTGTTGCCCTTTCCCCACTTCTATTCAAAATTGAATCTTTTCTTATTGCTGCAGTATAGGTCCATCCTCCAGGAAGAACAAGTATTTTTGTTCTCTGGAAGTTGGAGTTTCCTGCACCTTAAAGCTTTGTTTCCTGCCAGGACATACTGCATTGGGAAGCAGAAGTAACAAAGAAATGAATATCAGAGGTCAACTCATCATCTGACAGCAAGAGGCAGAGCCTACTAGACACTTTCAAATGGCTGTAGTTTTTGAGCCTTGATGCTGAGGGAGCTTACTGTCCAAAAGCTCTTCAGGCTGGCGTGAACACATTTCTGTGTGCTACTCTTTCTGAAGAGTACATCTTAACTAAGAATCCTTCAAAAACTCCCTTCTAACCTCGATGTGCACCTTTCCGCTCAGAGGCTGATCTTGCTTCAGGGTCCAGCCGTCCTGTGGGCAGTGTGGTGCTGTGCCCGCAGCGGTGCAGCGTGGCGTAGCGTGGCGTGGCATGGCATGGCACTGCACGGTGCTGCGTGGTGCTGCCAAGCTGCCAGGTGGGGTGGGAGGGATGGCAGCGCCCCTGGGGCGCTCGGGAGGACAAGGTGGTTCCAGTTGTAGAAGTGGAGTTTTCCACTGTTTCTCACTGAATAGGAAGTGGCCTCAGCCTTCAGGATAAGATCAGACCCTTTTATTTTGTTATTTTAAATGCCTGCCATTTCCTAGGAGATAACATAAAGTCACAAATTTAACAGTCTTCACTGCTGTGGAGAAATGCAGGAAAATGAGAGAAAATCTTTATCCATTGTCAGCTTATTAAACTCAAAAGATGAGTTTGAAGCTATTCTGTATTTGTTTACTGAAACATAGCAATAAATGCTAAGTTTTTGGCTTTGTCTCTTTAAATCAAAAGGAAAAATATCACCTGGATTCTTCTGAGTAATTGCCTTCCTGATGGTCCATTGTTTTACAGGTTTTGCCTGGTTTCCTCTGTTATGCTTATTGCTCCTTTCTCTTATGTTAATGTCAACTCAAACACTTGATCTTTTCTATATGTTATGAACTTTTATATTTCTAAATCTTGTGTTTCAGCATTCATTCAGGTATACTTCTATAAGAATATGTGTTGTATTTTTCAAATGTTACAATTTTCTTACAATATTCAGATAAATCTTCATTGCAAATACAAGCACATGATGAAAATCCAAAATGAACAATGAAACCTTGGCTTGAACAATTCTCCATTACCATAATTTCAAGGTTTTTTAGTATTTCATATTGTTTAAGATCGGTGCAAGAGATGCTAATCTCGAAACTTTTCTTCTTTTTAACACATGGATTCATGAAAAACAATTTTTTATATTTTGATAGGAGTGAAGGGTTTCTGCCTGGAAATCCAGGTGGCAAATCTCCCAGCTTCTTGCTGAATTATGGAAATTACTTTGGCAGCTCTCAATAATGAAGACTCTGAAAATATTAACGAGAAACTCAAAATACCCACACAGACATATGAAGCAAAACTAAAGAGTTTATTTCCTAATTTTCTTAAACTCTCTACTTCTGTCTCCTGGTGTGGAAATGGAGGCAACTATAAAATGCTGCTATTCTTCCTTGACTGAATTTTATACTCATTTTCATTGGTCCAAATAACAATCTCAGACTAAAGTCAGGAGTGTGTCCCAGGAAATTTAGAGAGCATCAGTTTCTCCTCCCAACTCAGAAACTAATAACATTTAAAGTTAACTTTATACCTAAATCTCAAAAGGAAAATTGAAGGCACTGATACTCTTTGGGTAGTATGCATCTGAGATGTAAAAGCAAGGCTTTCTTTTAGTAATTTATATCTTCATTTGTTCAAACAATTGAATTAATTGCTGTGAAACTAGCAAGCAGCTTACTAGACTGAACAATAAAATGGTATGTTTTTTTTTCTGCAGTATCACAGTAATTTTATTTTTTATTATTACTCTCTCAGATTACAGCTTCTGCATGTTAACTTATGGTTTTACAATTTCAAAGTGGTCCATCCTTTATCATAAAGTAGCTTCTGCACTGAATGTTGTTTTTCAACTGATACTGGCTGCAGAGCAATTCAAGTGGAGAATTATAATGAAATTATATACTTCATAAGCGAATAAGCAACAATAAGCAACTTCAGAGTTAAATTATATCTTAGGGAGTATTTTAAAAGGGCTAAAAATCTTTACAAGATACGTGGAGAAAACAATGATTTAAAAGGGATTACTTTACAAGAAAATAAATTAAGGACTTCTTAATAGAAGTTTGTGGTGCTCTTTCACTAGTAAAGAAGTTGCTAAGAAATATATAATCGACTCCATTATGTCAAACTTCAGGTTAATATTTTTAGAAGCCCTCAGAATTAATGGCTTTTTGTAAAATAATAACTGTAGGACAGTGTGCTTTCTCTAATGAAAGAGGAATATTAACTAATCATTAAAAAAAATTAAAAATGAAAATACAATACAATACTCAATGCATGCAATGAAATTCACTTTTCAACCAAGTACATGTATGCAAATATAGTTAGCACGTTTAAGTCAAAAACATTATCTACTGTGCACTGAGCACATTTATTTTGCCTTGGTACTTATTTCAGCTCTTTTAATGAGAGAAGAATACTTTTCATAATTTTATCAACTTTTACTATAAGGTATCGTATTAATTAAGGATATATTTGCAAAGCAAAGACAACTACAAGGAAAAATATTTCTTTTGAATGGACTCTGTTCCCATAAGTGATGCAAACAAATATGCCATCTCTGTTGATGCATGGAAAGCCTCACGTGGCACAGGGATGAATGTACTGAATTCATAGGCACAGTTGTCTTTAAGCATTCAGAGTTGACTGCTGTCATTATACTGTGACACCAAATATATTCTGTAATTACTTAGCTTTTTCTTTAAGCTTAAATCTAGGCATCTGAAGGGTTTTTTGGCCAAAAAAATAAGAAAAAGAGTCAGTTTTTAATGAGTAAGTTCAATCATTGATGATATTCTGGCTCTTATTGCAGGTCAAAGATGTAATGAAAAACATCATGGCTGGACTGCAGCAGACAAACAGTGAAAAGATTCTGCTGAGCTGGGTCCGCCAATCGACTCGTAATTACCCACAGGTCAATGTTATCAATTTCACCAGTAGCTGGTCTGATGGATTGGCTTTCAACGCGCTACTTCACAGTCACAGGTAGGAAAAACTAACTTTTCATTATTGCTGTGAGCTGGTAACAGACAGCTGTAACAAGGCTTGAGGATGGTGTATCTCTTATGTGGGGGCTTTAGCTGCTTCCTGCATGGGTTTTTCAGCATTATTTTAAATGGCTGCCTGTTTGCTTTGTCCTGGGTGCTGTGTTTGGTGTTGGGCTCAATCCTCTTGTGGAGGGAGAGGGTGTGGGCTTTTCACAGCGCAACCAATTATGCTCAGTTCAGATCCTTTTCTGGAATTTCATTCTATATACCAAGTAGATAGTCTCAAGGAGTACAGCTTGGAAACTTTTGAGAAGAGCAAGGAAGTGATCCAAAACTAAACTTATGAGGTTGTCCTAGGGGGAGAAGGAGATTTTCCTTTGGGGACTTAGAGGGGGAATGTCTAGTGTTTGTTGAAAGTCTCCAACAGTTGCTAGATTGAAAGTATGGATTTGCCTCGAAAAGACACAGCTGGAGAAGGCAGCTTTTGTTTTCAAAACCTTTCAAGTTGTTCCCCCAGCTGAATTGAGTTTTCGCCTCTCTCTCAGGAGTCATCTTGTTCTAGTCTATGGTGTATAAAACTCTGCTTTAGAGATTCAGTTGGTCCTGTGTACTGTCTTAAAGGTCTAGTTCTTGCCACTGCTGGTTTTAAAACAGTTCTTATTTTTCCAATGTGGTAAGTCTCTTGATGTCTCTTCTCCCACTCCTGTACCTCTCTGCTAAAGTGGGCTGTCCTGCAAGGTGGTGGTCTGCTCCAAATTATCAGTGAGAGTTGAGTTTTTGAACAGCTAAATGGGTATGTTCTGTTTAGTAAGAGACAACAGGGATTTGTCAGATATTAGTACAACTCAGGCCATTTTTTTTTGTTGTTGCATTAAAAGCTTAAAATAAAATAAGGCAAATACTTCTAAAAGCATAATCTGAGACAATATATACCTTCCAACTTAGGCAGTAAAGAGCTGCAGGTATTTCTTTCTGAAATATTCACTGGCTCATGAAACTGATTAAGTCTACTGCTGTTGTAGTCTGAAGACTAACACTGACAGCCATTTAGAGTGGCTATGCCTTACACCACTACCCCAGGCACAGTAGGCATCTCTTGCTGTGAATCCATTTTTTCACCCTGCCTGTACCTGGGATCCTTGAATAGATCTGACTGAACTAAGGTCCAGAAACTTTCAATCACAAGTATTCTTTGCTTGTAATGTTAGGAGTGAGGCATTATTTTAAGGAAGAATTTATTATACTCTAAAAGGTCTTTATGTGTGCCTTTCACCTGCATTCAGTATTTGTAATCTTAACAGCTGGCTTTCCCACAATCCTGCTGTTACTCTGCAGCTGATGTGCTTAGACCTTGGTGTTGGTGCCAGTGTTTATGCAGGTATTAGGAGAACTGCGTTTGGGGAGCTAAATGATAAAAGAGCTAAAATGTAGTGACTATGTTACTAGCTTTTGATAACTACTTTATTCATTGGTCATTCATTAAAATGTGGTTTGGTGGGTTGTTTTCAAACGCTCCCTAAACGTACTTTTTTCGTTGTTTCTACTGATGATCATTTCTCATTTTAATTTGCTCTGCCTCTCATTTCATAAGTGGTTTCATACTGATGGACCTGAATATAAGAATGTAATTATCCTGTAGAAATCAATGAATCTCTTTCTTTTCTAAAGATGTAATTCCCTACTTATAGATGATTTAAAAAAAAAAAAAAAAAAAGCCCTGTGTGAGATACTTTTCTGTCTGCATCATTTACCCTTGTGGGAGCTCTGTTACAGTATGGGAGTTTATACATAATTTCTGTGGGCATTGATACCTTTTCATCTTCCTAAACCATTGTCTGTACACAGCCTTATTAAGTGTGAAATGCAGGTTTTAACTCAAACACCGGGTTACTTAAGTCACACAGGAACTCTGTGATTCAAAAAGGACTGAGTGATTCCTACCACTTTTCGTGGTGCAGTCCTGCCTGTGTTGTATTGAATACAGGTGGGGAAGAAAAAAATCAATCCACTTCAAAGGGAAAATACTATATTTCAAAAATGGCAAAAAAGAGTTATGCTGAAATTATATTGGATAACTAATTAGTAATGTAGAATCAAAAGCTAGAACTGGTAGTACTCTATGGCATTGTAACTACCTTGATTTCATTTTCAGCAAATCAGTGCAGAAGGCCAAAATGGTGGCACATCTCTTCACCTAGACAAAATATCAGACTGCCTGTTTCCTGATTAGGGTATCTGATACTGAGATATTCAGATTGCGTGCTCTACATGACCATTTAATAAAATCTGGTGTCTGAAATCTGTAATCAGAAATTCCTTTTTGTCTCTCTCTGTAAGAAGAGCTTCAGAAGTCTGAACAGAGGCTCTTATTCAGGAGCAGTCCGTGGCTGGGGAAGGTCGTTGCCACTTTGGGATGGTCTAGACAAATCTCTAAGTGTCTGTATGCACTGCTGTGTTCAGCTCAGTGTAAAGTTCACCAGTTGCGAACATTTGTTTCCTGCTCACTACAATTTAGGCACTTTATTCAGGTTTTCTAAAACAGGGCTGCAAAACTTAATCTCACTTTTATTCTTCTTGTATCTGATGCCATAAATCTTGCATAGTTTTCTGCACAGTGAATCTATCTTCAATACAAGTGAAAAAGAATTACTCCATGGGAGTCTTGTATCTTGCCCAGTAGTTAATGCACTCATCTGGGAAATGGTGAGTGTGCATTCAGATTCCCTGAGGCAAATCTGCAAGACTCAGACACACCAGTTGCCTTCTTCTGGACTTTAATCACTAAGTTATTCTGCAAAAGTCTCAGAGGAAGACCTAATGTTCTCTGAAGCCCTGAGTCAGTCATTTTTAAGATGAACCTCTGTGCTTAGTGTGTCCTTTATATTGATTTTCGATGACTTTGCACTTCATGCTCAGTATGCGGGAACACTGAATTGCCCTTCAAGATTGAAGATGCAATCAATAAAACAGGTAAACTAAGACACTCTGAGTGTTCAGGAGCACCTAATTCTATCCTATAAGAATAAAAAGCCTTCTTTAGAAACATTGAGGCCTAATTTGGTCACTCTAAAATGCAGGTAGCTACTTGTTAGGTGTCAGAATGTCTTGGCTTCGTGCCTAAAGTAGACAGTTTCAATATACACTTGATAAAAGTTGATCAACTCTGGTTTACATGAAATCTCAGAGAAACCTGGTGTCTCACACATCCTATGCTTTATTAATATTTTGTGGTTTACAAACATAGAATGACAAGCCCTCTGAAGACAAATGCTTTTGAAATTAGCTCCTCTGGTTTCTCTGTTTGATTTTTCTTTTTCTCCTCTTGTCCTGTTCTACTTCTTTCTCTTCCATTTCCTTGTTCTCCATAAAATTTTGTTCAGATGTTCTCTTCTTTCTCCTCTCTTCCTCCGAGTTTATGTCTCTGTATTTCATTAATTCACTTTTTCCATTGTCTTTTTTCCTCCTTCTTTATTATCCCTTTCTGCAATACATTTTAATACCTTTTTTTCTCCCAGCAATTTTTGTATTGAAATGGGGTCTTGAAGAAAAACAAGATTTGTTGATCTTCAGAACAGCTGCACTTGTCTTTTTGGTTACTTAGGAAATAACCTAGTACATATATAAAATACAGTGGTGGAAAATTAAATTTTTAAAGGTTTTAAAATATGTTCAGCATTCTTGAAACTTAAAAGACTTTCATGTTTTGATTGTCAAAAATAGTCTTTACTGCAAACAGTAACTTTTCCGTTTGACACTGAAGTCTGAGTTTAGCCCTTCCTTCAGGTGTATTTCAGAAGTAAGCCATAAACTTCCTGCGTTGACCCTCAGGCTGTAATTTGTGTGCACAGTCTTCGTCCCATTTAGATGTTCTCAGGAAAGGAAGCAGGATTAGTCAGAAAAAAAGGCTAGCTGTAGTTTGAAAATCTGGTATGATAAGGAACTTATATGGTGGACCTGGTGCCGGGTGTGTATATTTTTTGCCAACTTTAGCACTATTCCTAGACTGTCTGCTACCAAAAAAAAAAAAACCAAACCAAACAAAAATCTCTCCAACACTAAAAGAATGATGCTAGCCATTTTTTTTTCCATAGTATTTAGGCTTCTTGAAAGTCACAGACTTCCTGGTAGCATTAAAGTAATTTCTTTTTGACGCCTATAGGAATCAGTCTCTCACAATATGCAAACATTAAATTTTCTTTTCTAAACTCAGTCCTATTTCATTTGCTTTTAAAATCAGTGCTTCATAATACTTTTAGGGTATAATGTTAAGAATGGTTTTTGGCATAAAGTAGTAAGCTATTAAGATCCATTAGTACATGCTGTGGTTAGTCTTGCTGTGTCTAAACCACACAAGTACTTTTGCAATTTGATTTTCTTTCAAAAATGGTTAAATCTTTTTTTTTTTTTTTAATGAATGCATCCGATTTACACTGTAGTCCCTGTATTGCCTTATCTGAAATAATGGCTGAGCGCTCACATATTTAAGTTGTAACTTAATAAAAATAGATCTAATTAATATTCTACTTTTAGAAAACACTACATACAGTAAGTAGGAAATTTTGTAGTCACACTGTTTTACTGTGATTTTAGGGAAATGAAATTAACTCCTTTGTGAACATAGGTTTTTGCAGCTCACAGCAGATAATGGCAAATAATTCTGAAGGAAATACATATAAACTTTAAAATAAATAACAGTATATATTATCTTGTGTTTACAGTCACTTTTGTTTCTTTGATTTATCCTTCAACAGTTTTCGTGTTCAGCCTCAGTTTACAGCCTCTTACATTTTTGTTGCACTAGTTTTGTTTGTGGGCAGCTTCTTTTGAGGGTAGGGAGGGGGGAAGGAGAATAATAGCAGGAGGAAGTCGACTGAGTAGATAGAGGTGAGAGACAGAATTACATCTCTTCTTGGTTTTGGTATTAACACACTTTGGCATTGCTACGAACAATGTATTTCATGTGTCCATCTGGTCTTTAAAATGAAAAATAAATGACACCTCAGCCTCATTTACATCATGTTTGTGTGCCTTTCTAAGTATATCATTCAATGTGATTGCTAAACAGTATATACGTGAGCAAATTTACGTGAGGCTAAGTAATGGGAAACAATTGAGTACAAACACTGCATTATAGAAAGTATCATTATGTTTGTCATAGTTGAGGTCCTCATTGTCAAGGAATAAACACATTGGGAAGCTGTTATAGCTTGGTCTTTCTTCTATTTATACCACAGTTATATTTTCGGTATCTGCCCCCCAAAAACATCCCATACTAAATCATCTTGGTTCATGGTTCAGGTGCAAAAAGCTCAAAAATGAAGGGGGAAAAAAGCTAAGGCAACCTTGTTGAATTCCCACAACAATATATGTGCATGAGCACAAGACTGCAACTCAGAAATTCCTTAAACTTATGGGACTTTGAAGTTTAAACGCTATTATTAAGGAGAGGATACTAGCTTTACATGAATGACCAAAATGATCTAATATGGGTCCCTTTACTTTGATGGTTGATAATAATGAAATAACCGTACATCTTAAATAATAAAACAAAACCAAAGCAATCTTAAAGTGGTGATATTCTCATTTCTTTTCTCTGTTTTCAGTGATGAGTAGGGCTGGGTTTTTTTTAGATGTTCAGACAGTAGTGTGTAATTTGTATCTGAATGAATATTCTGGTCACCTCTTTGAAGGCGTTAAAAGAAAGTAAGCGACTAGCATGAAGCGCTAACTACTTAGACTTAATACACTGTGAGAGCAGTACTCTCAGTGGGAAGCTTTATCTCCCACAGTCTTTTAACCCCCCATTCCCTTGCTTACGGCTGCTTTGTTTAGACCGGATATTTCTTAATGCCCTTTCTCTATCATTTTACAAGGAGGATACTTTGAGTAGATATTCCCATTTGTATAATCACCATCTCTCTGTGGACATTTAGGCTCTTTAACAATTACTAAAGTGTGAGAAGCAGTGGAGCATGGTTTATTTGCCAAGTTACAAGGACACATCTGTAAGCCCAGGATGCAAATCTTCAGAATATAAAGATAGACTTGGGATATGGTTCCTTGAAGGGCATGTTCTGCATTGAACTGGATAAACAAGTCAGCAGCTGTGGAGTGGCAGCATCACCCTCAGAATATAGAGAAACTAAAATATTTTGATAAGGAAGAGGTCAGTCCCTACTTCAGGCTCCAGATCACAGACAGCTTTCTCTGTTTACTTGTAATCTTTTCCCTCCAGGTGGGTATCAGAGAGAGATTCACTCTTTCCTCTAGCTTTGTTGAGGCTTTTTTTTTTTGCCCCTGGCCCTTTAATCAGTATTTTGAAGTGGGAACAAGTGGCATTCATTAGTTTCCTCCTTGCTTCTTTAAAATGCTTGAACTTAGGCCAGGTGACTGCCTTAGAAATGAGCACTTCACTGCAGCTGTTTCTGCTTCAGGATGACAGAGTGGGGAGAGGAGAAGGAAAATGGCATTAAAAAGGGGCCCTGGAGTGGGGAAGTAAAAATTTGTCTTCAGTAAGTGAAAGGAAAAGTAGAAACAAAAACAATGGTATGATGAGGTATGAAAATACTTTTATTGTAACAAGTCACTTATGTGGCAGTTACTGGCTCCGGTTTGCTTTAGTTGTGAGAGTGCAGAAGATATATGTAAGATCTTGTGTAAAGCTAGAACAACAGCAAACCCACAACTTTCCTTTTGAAAAGGAGATGGTAACTTTTATGATCTAAACGTGGCTCCCTTCTACATCCACTGATGGAAAGGTTTTGTGAATTAAAACTGTAAGTTTCTCTTTTGCTAAATTATTTTCTCACAGCCCAATTCTAATAGACTTATAACCTTAGTTAATAGAGCTGAGTTAATACAGTTTAAGAAAATGGTCTATGAAAATCTGCATCACGTTTCTTTGTGATGTTCAGAATTACCTTTGTGTAATTATTTTTTACCAAAAGTTACGTAAATTATAAAAGTTGCTATTTTAAAAGCTTGTGATACTCTAGAAATGAGTCACTCTAGAAATGCTGAAGAAATGAAAACAATACATCCTGTGATGTTAAAGTATTTTCAGAATATTTCACTTCTTTCCTTCAGAATTCTCCCTCTGGAGTGTATGCTTTGTTTCTTTCACTTTTCTTGAATCTACACCTTTGCAAAATTCATTACCTCTTCAGGTTTCACAGCCACATGCATCTTAGATGAATTAACATCAGGTTCATATGGAAAAAACTTACTCGAATGAATAAACACATTCTTTAGTAAATAAAGAAACCAACCCCCAGAAATTCTGTTTACTTCTTCTTAACTGCATATAAAGTCTTGTGGGGATTATTTAGTTATAATATTAATACCTGCACTCATGAAAATCAGCTCTCCATTTTTGACAAAGATTTAGTAGGTGGTGTCTCAGGAAAAGTAAGAGTAAACTTCGTGTCTTGAAACTCTGTATCTCTGATAGGGGCTGCAGCTCGGAACAGAGCACTGTGGGGGGATGAAGTTGCTGGACATAGTTGTCTGCCACCTCTGAGTTTTGTGTTGTTGTTTGCTTTAAATTGGATGGTAACCTGTTGCTTTTTGTAGTAACTATCGTTTGTCGTATCCATGAATTTAATTTCTGCATAGAGATATGTCTGGATTTGTTTGGCCTTAGTATACTCTAGATTCAGTTTTCTTACCGTGGCTGATCTATTTCCACCATAAATTATGTAATTGGGTGTGTGGGTGGGGGGAAGTCCCTTTTACACTTTATGACTAAGTATTTTCCTTGCAAATATATTTTGGTTTGTTTTCCTTTTTCTTTTTTTTTTTTTTTCTTCTTTCTTTCTGCTAGTTATAGGAAAGAGCTGCAGGTACAAAAATTACCTTGTGTTTGATATGAATTCTGATTTTACAGTACAAAACTTCTCCATTTAATCCTTTAAATTTTGACTTTCCATGATCTTGCACTAGTCTTGTATTAGTTTATGACTTTACCTGATCAATGAGTGGCTAGATGGAGTTCAACACGTTCTAGTTAATTCTAACTTCTTTGAACATGTGTATGCTTTTATGTGTTCAGGGAGAGGAGTGAAGACTGCTAGTTATGTCTGCTTGGCTTTACTCCCTGTCAGACATGAAACAAGCTGCAGACATGAGAACAAATTTTGTCTCCCTTTGTACAATTTGAACAACACTGAGAGCGCAAATGAAGGCAGAGCATCAGTATTCCATTTTATTTCTTTTCTCGACTATTTCATACCTGCTCAATACTGTATTTAAAACTTTTTAGAAAGCTAATAATAGTTGTTATTTGAAATTCTGTTTCAGTGTTATTTCAGGGATTTTTAAGAGCTATTTGCCATATACCGCTGTTCTTAATCTTCCAGGCTGTAATATCTCCTGCATTCATACTTGGCAGTTTTGCTGCATAAATATACCCAGTGAAACATCTAGACTCATAGCACTGAGAAGCTGATGCTTCAAGCTGACATTATGACACTGGTATTCTAGTGATGGTGCTACTGAAATGTGTATACTCAAATATCCTTTCAACAAACGGAAACTCTGGAAAGTTAAATTGCTGTTGGAATAGGGAGAGTCTTTGAATTTTTTCTTTTTTTTTTTTTTTAAGTTGAGTTGATGTTTGTCAGATCTGAATTGCAGTAGGTGGCTATATACTTTTAAGTTGGATTGGAATCTGTGCTGTAGTCTTTTAGGTATAATATGAAGAAAATGCATAAGAAACCTGTCAGTGACTTACTGACGCTTACTAATTCTCTTTAACTGTATCTCAGAGGGTTCAAAATTTTCCATCTGTAGTAAGTGTAAAAAGAGAGATGCTGTGTATGCTCTGCACAAGCACACACATACGCTGTTAGAGTAGTAAGCACGTGAATTCAACCAATAACCTTTGTTATTGAAACTTTTGTGTTTGAGTGCTTGTGTGTTTTTTGAGGGGTTTGGGTGGGGTTTTTGTTTAAAAAACAAACAAAAAAAAAAACCCAAAAAATTCTCTCAGTGTCTTAAATTGAGAGTCCTACCTGTACAGAAGTTGAAAATAGTCTTGGCCTATCTGGACACATTAACTGAAAAATATCCTCCTGGATTATGCAATTGAGAAGTTGAATGAAATTGAACATCTAAGATACTCGTAATGATTACAGAGGTTTTTCAAGAGGAATAAGACAATATTTTTGTCATTCCTTAATAACTAATTTTAAGTGTTATTGTTCTTGCCCAGTGGAGTCCTGACTGGTTGGAAGAATGCACGTTCTTTTATATAAAATCTTATATCACCAAATGAGTCATGATTGTGTGAGGAGGATAATGTGTTGCTCTGAGCAGCATAAGTGTGATTAGAACTTCAAAGCCCTGCAAACACATTGGAGGTGGGAGGAGGGGGGGGACAGGTAGTCCCTCAGATATCATTCTTTTCTTTCCTTGTCGTAAAAGCTTTTGTCACTGAATAATCTTTTTACACCCCAGTCTCTGTAGTATTTGTGCAACACATCCTTGCAGAGTGTTTTAAGAAAGTCATTAGGTAGCTTTGTGGTTACTACAGTATTCTCTTTTTGCTAAATTTGATGTATGAGCTTATGCATCCTATGCTGTATGCCAGCCAAAAAGTGTTAAGTCTGTAGAGAATAAAGAATTGAAGAATACCTGTATACCTGTAGAGTGTGGTGGGTTGACCCCAGTCAGCAGCTGAGCACCCACACAGCCACTTGCTTGCTTCTCCCACTGCTGTCCCAGCACAGGGAAGAGAATAGGAAAAGCAAAAGCAAGTAAACTCTTGAGTCAAAATAGAGACCATTTAATAAATGAAGGAAAGCAGAGTAGAAAAACAAAGTGACGCAAAGACAGTAACTCACCATCTCCCAGGAGCAAACTGATGCCCAGCCAGTCTCCAAACAGCAGCCACCTTGGAAGACAAAATCCCTCAGCTCCCTCTTTTTTTTACACCAGTATTTATTGCTGAGCAAGGTATATAGTATGGAGTATCCCTTTAGNCCCCCCCCTTCCTACTTGCTTAGGGGAGTCAGAGGTGGGGAAAAACAGGCAGGTCTTGATCCTGTATATGCACAGTTCGGCAACAGCCAAACAATCGGTTTGTTATTAACTCTGTTTTAAACACAAATCCAAAACACAGCATCATATGGACTGCGATGAAGAACATTAACTCCATCCCAGTCATACCCAGTACAAGGAGGATGGAGAAAATTGTGCAGACATAATCTGTATTTTGAAAATGCTTGTGTTCTAGTACGCGAACCAGAGTACAAGATTACAGACTTAATGCATCCATGACTAGAAACAGATTATTGGCTCTTAAGTTTCTTCTCCCTTCCCCATCCTAACCCCAGCCAAATTTAATATTTTGAAGTTGTTCTGTGTGTGGGAAAGAGAAAAATTCTATTTTTAATTAATGTCTAAGAACCTCTACATAGAGAAGCAAAATACTTTAGAATAACTTAATTGTTACTATGTAAATCACTCCCCTCCCAGAAAAAAAATTGGATAGCAAAGGTGCATAACTGGGAAATTACTATTATATAAATGGCCTTTTTCCTTTGGTCTCTTGAAGTTAATACAATATAATGTAGTGAACATTTCTGCTATCTATTATAACTATGGAAGACTGTTTAAAATGAACTTCTAAAATTAATAAATATATAAGTAAATCTGTCATAACTAATTGCAACATTTTAATTTGTCTAAGTGACATACTTGATTTATCTGAAGGTAAAATTATAAGTTTAAATGTTTTCTGATTTAAGACCCTGTATCAAAGTCACAAGTAGTGTAGTTTTTTTTCTACATATTATATGCACATTCATTATAGAATACCTGATTAAACTTTTTTTCCAGAGTGCCTGATAACAAATTTTGATCTCCTAATGGATAACTCTTAGATGAAATGCTAAAGATCACAATGTATTAACATTATTTATATTGCAAATAGTGCAACTGCTAATACAAGGGCTCAGATTGCATATCTGAGCTATAATTCAGTTTCGGTTGTTCTGTCTTTTCCTGCAAGAGCATTGAAATTGTACTCTAGTGCTTTTGCTCCTATCAGCTAAAACCTATCATTGGACTACAATTTTATCCTCATCTGAAAAGTGTGTATTTTTCTAAAGGTTTGGGTAAGAAAAATGTTATGGGCGACTATGCTGTGTACATTCCCAGGTCATGAATTTTTGAACCTGTTGACCGATTTCAATCAGCTATAACAGTGAGCTGGGAATCTCAGAAGTCATTACATTCATAGAAACAGGAAGTGAGGGGAAGTGAAAAACTGGTGGCTGGAGAAGAGGAAGGCTGCAAAATGACCTCAGCAGTTATCTGTCCTGCTTGGCCTGCTGCGGGCCAGTCCCAGCGTGTATGGCCGCAGCACATGACCCTTCTCTCCCAGGTACTCTTCAGGACTAGAGGAGGGGAGCAAGCCCACAATGACAGGAGCAAACAGACCGCTCTGGGGTGAAAACAGGTGGTTTGGGGGAGTGAAGTTATAGGCTGTTGGGACTTAGTGAAGAATAAGAAGTGTGGTTAATGTGATGGTGATGGACACGGATGAGTATAGGATGCAAACTCATTAGAAACCAAGCTTCATTAGTTTCAGCGCTGATTGATTTTTTTTTTTCATTAAGAAAAAAAAAGTAGTAGCTGATGGATAGCTGTAGAAATACATAATTAAATCATATTGCATGTTAAAAAAGAAACTTACTGTTCCTCTCATTTTTGCTTTAGACCAGACCTATTTGATTGGAATGTTGTTGCTTCTCAGCAGTCACCCGTACAACGATTAGACCATGCATTCAACATAGCCAGGCAACACCTGGGCATAGAGAAACTCCTTGATCCTGAAGGTTAGTAGGAATTATGTTCTTTTCTCTAAGTGGAAAAACAATTTTTCCATGCATTTTATTGTAAATTAATTTGACTTTGCACAAGAATTTAACATTTAGAAAGATAAATCACGAACTGAAGCAAAATCTGTTGTTTATTTATGTTTTAATGTTAACTTTGTGCTCTTTTGAAAGAAACTGAAAGAACTGCCTGCATGTGCATGCTTTAAAGCAATTTTTTTCCAGCTTTGGGGCCAGAGTTTTAATGTGCGTGCAAATGAATTAAAGGTATCTCAATATATAGTTGATTTCTTTTTCAGATATTTAGAGCAGCTTTTATATCTTCTGAAAAGATCACACGTTGAAATCACCTTTTAATACATATCCAAAATGTATATTCAAACTCTAGATACTCATATCTTTAAAGTATGACTTATGCATCTTCTGCATATTGAAGTTTTATCAGGATGACATGACTGATATCACTATCATTTAGTCTTATATGTAATAGACTTGCCTATTTTACCTTAACAATATATTTTCTACTTCCTTATGCAGTCATGTTTGAAAGGTTCTTTGTTTCCACATGATTTTTTAAATTTTCTCCATTTCTGTATATTCTCTGCCCTACTTTCTGTATTGCTGAGAGCCAAAGTAATTTTCCCTCAGAGAATGTTTTTAAAACATTCTTTACTACAAGGTGATGTTGAACAGCTGTTGTATTTCCTTTGTATGTATATATACAGACTGTCTTTCCACATCATGATCCATATGCTGTATTTCCATGTATTTTTCCTATTAAGCCACTAATAAATGCAATTTTCTATATGTTTTTGCTGTTCTTGGTGTCTCACCTCATGGTGAGTTTCCGATGGGAAGAACCAGAATTTATCAAAATGTAAAAATCAGTCTAAAATATAACATTGGGCCTCTTAATATGTAAACATAGTAGGGCATGTCTCAAGATTGAACTAATAACCTTGTATCACTTATATTTACCCAGGAGAAAGATATGAAAAAACTGCTTATGCTGTAGTTGAACATCATAAAGCTCTCTGCTCTGTAATCTTACTGCTTTGTAGAGAGAAAACAGTTAGAGGCGATGGTTTAATTCAAGATGGTGATATTTTGCCCTGTGTAGAATTAAATGAGGAGCATCTCAAGCAGTTCTCACAACAGGACCAGCAAGTAAGATTTGAGAGTCAAAGATGACAGGGATTTGCCACGTGCTAGGTGAAAGCTTTGTGGGTGCCTTCTGAGTGTCCGTCTTGTGTGCAAAGAGTTCACCTTGTACTAGCAATGTATGGGGTATTTGTAGTCAAACTTGTGGAAGAAATGCACAGTAAAACCAGTACAGCATTGCTTGCTAGAACGCTATATTTCATCTCTAGAACTGAATTTGTGTGAACTACTGAAGGAGGAACAGGCTTGCTACGTGCTAAAGCATGAGATGCAGCTTGTAAACGCTGAATGAGATTGCAATTGAAAAGTAGGTTGCACAACGGAATAGATGTAGTCATAGTCTTTGCTGTAAATGGTTGAACTTTCGTCTTCAAATAAATTAGTGAATAAGTTGTTTTCTGTATGCAAAATTCACTTTAGATTAGACATTTTATTCTGGTTTTGGCAAAGATACTTGCAGTTGTTTAGCCAACAACTGAAAAACTCAAACATGGTTGCTTTTTCCAAATATCTGCTGTAATTATTTGCTATTCAGTGTTGTAAATCGTGGTGCTTTTCTTTTCTCCCCTCTACAAACAAAAAACTGCAAACTTTTCCAAAGGAAGAGTAAATTCTGTACCTGTTTGAAAATGTATGAATTTATGAAACTATAACAATTTGGTGCATGATAATAAATCTGTTCCTAGACTTAAAAGTGGAATTACTAGCACATATGTAAGCAATGTTGTTTGAATATTCCAGCATACTACTTCTGTAACTTTACTTTGTATATTTATCACTTCTCCTAAATAGATGCTCAAGTATCTCTTAAGAGCATATTGTTTAACAACACTTTTATCTGGCTGTTAACTTAATAAAAACTGCTAAGTGCTACTATATTAGAACAAAAAGGGAGTATGCAATTTTGTCAATACAGCACACGTAATTTGTGAGCACTTTTAAAATTTGTTTTTGTTGATTAAATATTTACTGTCTTGATATTTTGAAAATATTATGTGGAAGGGAAGCCACTATTCAATAAAGCCCTACTCTTCTGCAACCTTATACAGTAGTCAAAAAAGGGTTTGGTGTTTTTTTTTTGTGTTCTAAAGTTACTTATAATTGATAAGCTTTAAACAGATGACTACGGAATCCATCTTATCAATTACATTTTGAAAAATAAATATTCAGCCAGACATTGGTTTTCAAGGTTATAGATGAAGTTCATTTGTTTCTGAGGTTGCTGATATTTTAAGTCTGCCCCATGAGCAGCTTTTAAAACATCATCTCAGAATTTGATCTCCATTTCAATCACCAAAGTGGCTAAGATATGGACCATGTTTAAGTATTTCCTGTAAAAGCTGTGTTGTATAAGTTTAAGACTTTTGATTTGCGCAGAGATGATGGTTCTTGCTGTTTCGCTAATTTATATTGACTAGTAGGAATGCTTTTTTACATCAGCACTGCATCTTAAAGCAGACACTTTGCTACGTTTTTAAGCAAGTGAACTTAACAAAACCTAGCCTAGCTAACTGTATTTCTATGGATGATGCATACATCTTAAAGCACTAGGTATCTTCTCTGTCCTTGCATCTTCTCGAGAAAATCTTATTTCATACACAGGTCCCAAAGTAGTTTGACAAAATTGTCTTGTTCCTGTTTTGATTAACTGAGTTTGTATCTTGTCTATGAAGCTTGATAATGTCTTCACAGATTATGTAACCCTACTAACTTCCTCTTAAAAATAGCATGGTGTATGTCTTCCTGCTTATAGCTTTCCTCTAAACAAAATTAGCTGATTGTAATTAATCAGGTGTTACCTGAAGATACTGTGTTTTGATATAAATTCAAAAAAAAGAGGCTACATATGCAGCATAGAATAAATTCTGCAGACCTATTCTGCAATCAGAATGTTCATAATATTGGGGGGGGGGGGGGGCAAACAAGCTTATCTGCAAGAATAAGATATGTGGTAGGAGCTTTATTCCAGCCTTTTCCCTTTCTTGTTCAGACAGAAGAGGTGAGAAAGTGACCCCATAACACAGCAAAAATTTTAAATGTGTTAGCTGTTGGCTCTTTGTTTTGCTGTTGTTTGTTTTTTTTTTTTTTTTTTTTTTTTTTCCCTGATGTTGAAAAGGTGTGCATAAGGGATAGATATAATATAAGGGATAGATTTCCTTCCTCTTTCCTGTCATAAAATAGCAATGGAAGATTCAGGTCTATTCTGGATGCAGGAGTTGAATGTACACTAAGTTTGCCAATGATACTAAACTAGGAGGAGCTGTGGACTCCCTCAAGGGTAGAGAGGCGTTACAGAGAGGTCTGTGTAGGCTACAGAGCAGGGCAATCACCAACTGTATGAAATTTAACAAAAGCAAGTGCTGGATTCTGCATCTGGGACAGGATAACCTTGGTTATACATACAAACTGGGGGACAAGAGGCTGGAGAGCAGCCCTGTGGAAAGAGATCAGGGGGTTTGGGTTGATGGCAAGTTGAATACGAGTCAGCAGTGTGCCCTGGCAGCCAAAAGGGCCAACTGCATCCTGGGGTGCATCAAGCACAGCGCAGCTAGCTGGTCACAGGGGGTGATTGTCCCACTCTACAATGCACTGGTGTGGCCCCACCTCGAGCATTGTGTGCAGTTTTGGGCACCTCAGTATAAGGAGGACATCAAACTATTAGAGTGTGTCCAGAGGAGGGCAACCAAGATGGTGAAAGGTGTTGAGGACAAGACTTGGGAGGAGTGCCTGAGGTCACTTGGCTTGCTCAGCTTGGAGACAAAAAAAGGCTGAGCAGTGCCCTCTCATTGCAGTGTGCATCTTCCTCGGGGGGGGGCAGTAGAGGGGGAGGTCTGATCTCCCCTCTCTGGTGACCAGTGATAGGACACAAGGAAATGGAATGAGTTGCATCAGGGGAAGTTCAGACCGGACGCTAGGAAAAGGTTCTTCACTGAGAGGGGGTGCTGGTCACTGGAACAGGCTTCCCAGGTCATGGCACCAAGCCTGTCAGCGTTCAAGGAGTGTCTGGATGACACTCGTATGGTTTAGTTTTAGGTAGTCCTGTGAGGAGTAGAGAGTTGGACTTGATGATCCTTATGGGTACCTTCCAGCTCAAGATATTCTATGATCATTTTGATTGAAACTTGCCAGTGAGTGAAACATAAGCAGGCTTGTATGTCTACCTGGTGTTCACTACTGCAGTGTATGAAAGATAACAAGGGAAAAAAATAAGAAGGTGTAGGGGGTATTGATGGATGGTAGAAAGTGTTATTTAGAAGAAAGTTGATAAAGGCCTAGAGATTAATGGGCAGGATTCAAAAGGAAAAATGTGTTTACAAATTGAACTTTTTAGGCCAAAGTATGCCTATATAACTTACAGTGACCTTTTGTTGTAAGACATTTATGATTATGCAGCTAAGATGTTTTAAATCTTGATAATGTCCTCTGTGATCCTTTCAAAGAAAAAATAATTATTTTCCATTGGTTGTTCATAACTGGAAGCTCACAAATATTAATTTTGTCTCTTTCAACTCAAAATGCCATGCAATGAGCATTGCCAAACCTAGGTCATTTTAATAGGGATTTTTGTTCAGGTTTGAATGGCAAAGCTATCATGTGGAAAATTTCTGCTACAATAATGTGTATTTTTTTAATGTTATTTTCTTTTCTTTTTCGTTTTTTTTTTTTTTTTAATTTTTTTTTTTACACTTGGTACAACTAAGGAAAATGTTTGACTGCTTTTTCACACCTTTGTGATGACTATTGTGGTATTCTGGTGTAAATCTGAGTTGCTGATTTTGAAAAGATATTGAATGATTTCAATGTAAATAACTCGCATTGTTAATCTGTCTCTTGAATTTAGATCATTTTAGACATAAATAATATAACTCTGAGTATTTTTTCTTTTAAAAATTATAAACTTGAAGTCTTCAGCTCCCTACATTCCTCAATCATTCTAAGCTATTGTTTCGTATGGGCAATGAGTAGTGATGGAGATATTGGCTGTCTTTTTGGTATGGGTTTACTTTAGTTAATTTCAGCAAAAGATTTAAAATAGCATAAGCAAATCAATGAAATGATGATGACATTAGTAATTATAACTCCTATATATGAAAGTTCGAACAATTGATCAAGCTGTTAAGATTAGTCTGTGTCTTTTAATATCATCTAGTTACCAGTACCTGTGGTTCCATCTTTTAATAGTTAACTTCATGATAATTTTATCTGCATTGCAATTGTGGAGGCACACGATTCCAGTCTTCACATAGAAACTTCAGAAAGTATACTAAAGGCTCTTATGTTCCTTGTTGTGTGCCCACTTTTTATCAGCAACTTTTTAAATATCACCAAGAAAGAATAGGACAAGCAAACAGCAAAGGAAGTGTTACTGTCAGTGAAACGTAGTAATTACGTGTTATTGGCTGTATACTGAGTTTTAATCTTTACTTTGGGATAAAACACACATGCCATATAGGACCAGAAGGATCTTTTGAGGAACAGTAGGGAACGCGCTCTCAGAAACTGAATCTGGGAAGACACCTGAGCTGTGTCTTCTTTCCCCTTACAACAACCGAGTGTGAGTGTAGTAGCAGCGGCAGCAGCAGTAGGAGATGAAGTGTCTGTGTGTTCCCTTCTAGCGATAAACACCTGATTCTTGGTTTAATGAACTTGTCCCTGCTGTCATTTTTCTGGCTCTTTTGCTTGTTTGTGCTAGCCTGATAATGAATAGACTGTGAAGTTATATAATGGCATTTCTGCTGTCCTTTTTAGGTGAAGTAATTATCCAGTTTCTTGTACTTTACTGTGTAGCCTGATGAAAAACCTCATTTAATCCATCCCAGTCACATTTTCCATATTTTTCCTTAATTTGCACTGATGACATGAGTTTTTGGCACCATTATTAAGTGATAATGAGACTCAGACAGTTTTCCATTTGATAACTTTTTTGTTTGATCTTGACTTTGCATACTTCTGTACCTCAACAGTAATGGGCTCTACCATACCTGTAGCACACAGAAGAGGGGGGGGGAAGTTGTCAGCATTTTAGTTTGAAATTGTTAACCCTGTCTGTACCCAGTAGTTGTATAACATGGACTGTTTTTCAGTTCATTTTATTGCCCTTGCTGATACAGCTTATGTCAAGGGAGTAGGAGAAGGAATTTATTTTCTATCATGCCCTAAAGTTTAAAAATGTTTTGCCTAGTACAGTGTCAGTGTGTGGGATTTATTTTTGGGGGGGGAGGAAGTCACAAGAGCTATGTTTGATATTGTGCTGCTGAGAATAGTACAGGAAAATGCTGGTTCACACTCAGAAATCATTATTTCAGCTGCACAAGAACGTTATAGTGGTTAGAAAAGAAAATAAGAAAGGATTGCTTTCTTCAGGCTCCTCCTGGTCCTCAAATCCTAGAGTGCTTTTGGTTAAATAAGAGGAATGTCTACAGGGTACACAGTAATAAGTTAATTATTACAGGATGTTATTACTGGACTTCAGCCATAAATATTTGGTCTGGAGCTGCCTTTTAAACTAGTGCCACTGGCTCGGTACTGGTAGTAAATTTTCAGTTGGGAAACTGTCATAGTGTCTGGTGTATGTTACACAGCTATTTAGGAAAACAAATGCAGATCTGCAGCAGCCTTCAGTCCTATTGCCAATTCAATGATTTATCAAATAGCAAGATTGCTGGATATGTTATTTATTTTAGCCACATCTTTAGTGACAACAGAAGATTGTGTTTGAGAACTATCCTTGTATATTTGCTAGTCTGAATACTCAATATTCTGTCAGTATTTGAACCTGCATATATGAACTAGGTAATGCAAAACAAAAATTTGTTTCCTGAGGGTCAGAAAAATTTACCTTAATAATGAGTCATCTGTTACGTATCTATTTTAGTATCTAATTTCTGGGTTGCTTTTAATTTTGTTTCAAAAGTAACAATATAAAATGCAGTGTAAATATATACTCACATAAACTATCAAAGCTGTTGTGTCTAATTTGTGTTTCCTGAGCACCGTCACCTGCTCTGAGGTATTCTGCAGCTGTGCATTTGGAGTGTTTCTGTGGAAAGTATATTTAGTGGATGGTTTTGGTTCAGACTCCAACTTCTAACATTATGTGCTGTCTCAAGCTAGTTACTGAGCAGTTGTTACCTCTTAGCAGTGCTGTTCAAAATAAGAAAAAGATAAATCCCTTAAAAGGAATTAAGAACTCCTAATCACAGCCCCTCTACCCGCCATTTTTATTTCAGTCTTAAAATTCTCCTTTAAAAAAAAAATACAGAAAAGAAATGTGTTAAATTAGTCTCTTCAAGTCTTGTTCATGTTCTGGCATATGAATTCTGCTTATCTCTAAGCATTCCTTCTATTGGAATTACACATAGCAGGGGTGGACTTGCATTAGCATTGTTGCAGCATTGAAGTACAGTAGTAAAAGCACAACCCTTTAACTATTGCTTTACTGTTTGTCAGTACAAATTGCTGCTGTACGTGCTGGTTATGTCATCGTGCCATACCGTGTACTTTGTCTTTAGTTCATAGCACAGCTCTGAAATGCAGAGCAAGCAAAGGGCTATGGAAATACCTTCAAAAATAACAGAGAAAGTATACAATTTATTGCCTATGTAGTGCAATAGGTAAACTTTTATCTGAATGAATTTGTAATATAAATAGGTTTCTCAAGTGGTTGCTAGTTTGATCTATATTCCTGTTGTAATATTTTACTTTGCAGTTCCTTTTGAGAAATATTTGCCCCGAAAATTAAACTGCATTTCTTATTTTTCTACTGATAAGATGAAAATCCTACTTTTTATTTGCAGCATATAGCAAATAGAAATAGTCAGCAAAAATAGAAAATTCACTAGCCTCCATCTAAAATCACTTTATCTTCTGTATTTTTGAGTAGCTTTATCACTACCTCATTGGCCTGTGAGTGATTTAATTATCAAGGGACTACTTGACAATCAGTAACTTTTACAGGTGTTCATGGAAATAAATGACTTGAAGGGTGCTGTGTTAAGAGACTCAAGGACAATATAGGCCCATCCTCTTATCAGTGGGAAGACTTATAATAATTGGGAGAAGGGCATAACATACGTTACAAAAATCACAATTTTTTTCTATCACAATGGATTTACGGATTATAACATTTGAATACTGAGATTGAATTCTAAAGAGCTTTCTAGTAACTTTGCATTGTAGGTACTTGAACAACTGTTAGATGTAAGGATCAGTATATGGAAAGTCTGAAAGTATTTGGAATGTAGAACAGATGGTGTGATATTTCTCAACAGTTTATTCTAGTAAAAAGAGATGAACAGGTTTCTTCAGTGTTTAGACTGTGAATCTGACTCTCACTCAGTCTCTTTTTGAACATGTAAAACATAAGGATCTTCGTAATATCAGTGTAGGCAAGGTGTAAAAATAAACAATTCCATGTTGTCCAAAATATTCCATATTTTCTTTCAATAGTGAAGACTTATCTCTTGCCCTGAGAGGAAAAAGTAAGCTATTGTATTTCCAATATGTAAGCCAGCATAAAAGACCTTTGCAGAGAAAGTTGAATCTGGAGGTTTTCTAGTATGCTACTTGGGGAGAAATTTTATATGGTAGCTGGTGATACCACTGATGGTTTAACCTTCTAAAAGTAATATCCATTACTTCTGTTATTCAAGCAATGGAGCTTTCTGAAGTCTTGTATCCTGAAATATTTACATCTGACCATCATTTTCATTAAGAACTAAAAATTTAAGGAAAAAAAAAAGGGGGGGGAAGGTTTGGGAAATATTTCCTTGTATTTTTTACAAGGGTTCGTTTTTAAAGATAATGTTAGGGAATACCCGCTTGGTCTTAAAGCAGTCAAAAGGCCTCGTATATAAAATAAGAGTGAAGACTAAAACAGTACCCATCTGCTTGTATCCACTTTGACTGCGTAAGGAGCTCTGAACATGATCTAAAGGGCCACAGACCTCTGACTTGTCATCAGTAATGTGATCTGCCTGTTTTAATGAAGCCACATGGTGATGGAAAATGCATTGGAGCTGACAATACACTACTGAGTAAATCTCAACATTTCACTCTCTGAGTGTATTTCTCAGCTAAAATGGGACAAGGTATCTTTAACAATCTGAACGGGTACGGTTTTTTTTTTCTGTGTTCTGTCATTGCTCTGCTTTGTGTGTGTTGCGTGAGTGAGAATGTTTTATCTATGACCTCAGCATGTGTGTCACATAAAAGTACATATGCTGTATTTTGGGCTTCCAATGACGCTTTTCTGTCGAAAGCAAGGAAAATAAGGACTATTGCAAAGAGCCATGTGGTAAACAACATTTATTAGCCAGAACTTAAGTGTTTTCTGTTTCACAGATATATTTTTACAGCATTAGACTTATATAAAACAATAGTTATTAACTGATTTGTCATTTATCAAATAGAAATGGGAAAATAGTCATTTTTTCTGAGGACTTTCTGACAAAGTAGAAGGTTTGTTTTTGTGCATATAAATAAAAAGATTTTAAGCTTTAATTGTTCTTCCCTTGGTCTAAATTTTTTCCTTCTCTGTTAAGATGGGAACAACCACTGATTTTTGCGGTTGCTAGAAATGATGGAGAGCTAAGACTCAAGGCGTACACTGGAGTGTTGGAGATCATATAGGTTGTGTGAACAGAAGTAACAATATTAGGATGAAGAGGACTTAACAACCCTTTCATCTAGGGCATAATGGTTTTCTATAGACTATAACTTAAAATTTTGTCCACCCTTGCAAATGTATATAATATATATTTGCATATAAATACTACTACTAAATGCACAATCCAGCAAGAGGTGAGGTAAACTAAAAAAACTAGGAAAGCAAGGTCATGGTATAACAGGAATTTGCATACTAAGGGCATGTCTTATTGCCCTCTTAATAGCTGACTAAATACTTCTATAGGATCATAGCAATGCAGATAATGTAAAAGCTAAATAAAGTCTGTATATTTTTCCATTAATGTCTTGATAAGTCTAATTGCATAAGTCCAAAGAAATGAGAACTGCATTAAAATACATGAAGAATCTAACAGTGGTGATACCTATAAAATATTTAACATTTTATAAATAAAAGTAGATAGTATTAGTGTAACGAACAGAGACTAGGTATCCTCATATTTACAGATGATCATCATGTTCACCTTGGATTTTTAGTGGTGGTATAATTCAGGCATACCGCTATACATTTCTGTAAAACTATGTCATATCTTGTAACAATGTTGTTACAAGATATTGGTGACCACAGTTACTGTTCTTCCCATGATGCTGAGAACATCATGAATGAGGTACTTTTAAGACCTCCCTCATTTCTTATCTGGATGTTCTGTCCCACTGTTTCCAAGGTGAAAAGGAGTAGAGTGAATCTATCCTGTTGAGCCACAACAGGACTTGGGGTAGGAGGGAGAGATGGGTGGCAATATCAGTCTGCAGACTAGAACCCGGTGGTGAAACTTGGTGTTGCAGGTACTCCATACAGATGTTTGCATTGTGAGCCTCATTTTTGACAAATTTTTCTTTCTCAATTTTGTGGATTTAGCATATTTTACCACCTCATACTCCCTAAGTGCGTGCACATGCATATTGAAGAGTGATATTTAGAATACTCCTTTTCTTGAGTTCAAAATGCTAGTTCTAAAGCTAGCCTCCCAGTACTGCTTCAGCAGACCATATCCCTCCCTAGTGCATGGTCCTTCAACTACCTGTGGATTTATAGTTCTCCACCTTGCTTTTTTCTTGTTGTTTTTTATTTTATTTTCCTGAGTTCTTTATAAATGTTTGAGTATATATTAATATTCTGCAGTCATAGTGCCTCAGAACTGTCTGTCAAATTGTAATCATTAGTCTGCTCTGACAATCACATAAGTTTCTTTGTCACTCTATCACGTTATTTGTAATGTGCTCTTCATCATTACTAATGCTGTGGTTTAGCATTGGTTTTCCAAATAAATATTTCTGTAAGTGTGTTAAAATATTCATCCAGGTTCAATCTTGTGTTATGTCCTTTCCAAATTTCTCCTGTATCTTAATTGCTTATGTATTGTGTCTTCTGCTGGGACTTGCTAGCCCCTAATCCATGCTTTAAGCTAAAATTAATGATGTTTGTTTATAGCATGCTTTTTTTAACTCTGTAATTTAATGAATGAAACCCTTTGGAAATTTGCATGTAGTTCTTGGTTTCTCAAAGTAATCGTTAATGGAAGAAAACTGAAGAGATCAATTAGAACAAGATTATGTTGTCTGATGCATCAAGACAGAATGGAATAAGTATATACTAGTCTTAAAACCACAAAGGAAGAATATTATTTAGATAAATGCTCAGTGTATAGGCTGACAAGTTTCTGGTGGTGCATAGCAATACATATATATTTTTTCACATGATAATTTAAAAAGATGTGAAAGCAGTGCAGTTGCTTAGCCAACAAAAAGTGTATATTAGATTTTAAATAGATTTCACTTCAATTAAGGAAATTTATTTGTTAGAACAGGTTTAATCATCTTATTCTAACTAAAGAGTAGTTCTTCCAACTAAGAATAGACCCAGATCAAAATATTCTGCTTTGATCTTAAAATCCCATTTCCTATAATAATATTCCATAATCTGTACCTTTAGCATTGTAATACATGTACAAATATATGTATAATTAAAAAAAGGCTTACTGAAAATAGAGATGGTTCATGTAAAGAGTTGTGAAGTATAGGATGTGACACTTAGAGGTTAATTCTCTATTAAAAAAATAGAGGACTTTTGCTTAAAATTAATCAAGAAAACTATTGGGTATTTTCATATCCTTCATTTTTTTTGATAACTGGAAGTATTTTCTGTAGTTAGAAAACCCATAAGCAACTTGGGATATTGTACTGCAAAGATACCACTGTCTGCTTGTCTGTTAATATTGATTTGAAAAGCTGCTAAAGAGATTACCTAACAAGAGAAAAACTCATACAGGTATCTTGAGGCTTCTGGATTTTTAATTTGGTAACAAGTGGAAGGATGATTGAGATGTTTACTTGATAGGAATGAATAACGCTAATTGGTGACACGTTTGATTAAAATCTCTGGATTTGAAATAGGAGAGAAGAAGTGTTAATGACTTAGACTCCCTTCGAGGAACACAATTCCTACTAACACTCCAAATACAACAGAGCATAGTTTCAGCCACACAAGGAAATATAAATGGAAGATTAGCCACTCTCTAAAAATCTGGTAGTAGGTCAGAAGTTTGAGTCAAGTTAGCCAGTATTGCTGAGCCTTTTACCAGGAAAAAAAAAATAATTACTTATCTACAGAAATAGCCTGCTTTAAGGGTGAATACCATGTAAAGATAGTTCTTTCCAGATCAGGTTAGGAAGTTTTGTGGTTTTGGTTTTGCTATTCCAATTAAAAAGACAATTTTAAAAGTTTTTAAAAAAAAAAGTGAGGCATAATTTTGCTAATGCAACAGCATCATTTGCTTTTAATTAAACTCATAGTAATATGCTGCTACTTCCTTTTAGACATACATACCAAGATGCACACCCAAAAGCCTTTTTTCAGAAGTTCCCATGAGAGTGTAAGGCAAAATCGGTAATTTCTGTCCAGTATCCCAGGTTTTTCTCTGGTGCTTTGTTTGTATGCTCTTTCTTGACTGTGTAAAAGTTAACTGCCTGAGTGTGGGGAATGTGTTAGGGTGCATAAGGCAGAATCCAAGCTCTACGATTCTCAAATTCCAAGTTTGTACATTGAAGGAAATAATAAATTATAAGAACTTAGTTAAAATCATAGAGTAATCATTGTTTTAATCCTGCCTCTTAAGCTTACGATTTTAAGCTGTGGCTTGGTAGCTTCTGTTGCATTACTTCTCATGCTAAAGAATGTTTGATAAGTTTGATAAGAGGACAAGAATGGGTTGATGAGGGACTGTGGAATATTTTAGTGAGAAATAAGATTTCACAATGGCAGGGAAGGGGGGAGACAAATGTTGACAATCACTGAAAATAACTTTAGGAGCAATAAGAATCTGGGTAAAATTTATTAGCAAGAAAATATGAATAGTAACATCTAATTATTTTAACTTTTTTAATTTTATTTTATTTTTTTGCATCAAAACAGTCTGTAGTGAAAATAGACTTCAGCCTTTTTAAAAGTGGTGTCAATGGTAATGAAGTGCTCTAGTTCTAAAAGTTCCCTTCAGCTGAAAAACTTTCAATACTGTGAAAATTTAATTCTTCTTTTCTAGATTACAGACTGTCTCAACATCCTACAAAAGGAGAGAGAAAGATTAGCAAAGATATATATTTTATTTTTTTTACTGCAGAATATGACAGGTTCTACCCAATAAAAGATACCTGAGTATTTGCATGCTGCTTTCTTTATTCTGTTTCTCTTCTGTGGGTCAGACCTGAGAACCTTATCTGAAGAAAGTGAGTTTTCAAACAGTCAAAAATAATTTTCTGCATTTCAGTATAGAAGAGAAGGCAAAAGTTGTCTTGATTTTAAAATTCTCCAAAGGACTGAAGAAAAAAATATTTCTTAAATTTACTTAGGGCATGAATACTGTGTGAATTGCAAGGTCTGCCAGTTGGAAGAATAACCCAGTAAAAGCAGCTTTCGCTATTAAAATTTTCTGAGGGTTAAACATCACAAAGTGTAGTGGCCCCTGAGCTTGGACTTCAATGCAATAGTTTTTGTTAAGCTATAGAAATTATAGCAGTTTCGTGCAATGGGGGCAATACTGTCTGACTATGAAGGGTTATAATAATAATAAAACAATCAGGTAATGTTAAGGTATGTACAGAACTTAATCTTTTGTAAGTAATAAAATAATTTTCTCCAACATAATGAAATAATGTGCTAGACCTGATAATTTCAATTGCTCGTTGCCTGTGGAAACTTCTGCTAGTTTTAATAAGGCAGTTACTTTGGAGATTTTGTGTCAGCCAGGAAAATAAGTTCTGTGTGAGACGCATGACAAAAGTGATCATTTGATTCAGCTGTGGTTTTTAAGCAGGTCTTGAACTGTAGGAGAAGTTGCTCCTATCTGCAACAGCCTGCCTATTCTGTGAAATAAAGAAATCCAAATGTGTGCAATAAATTCATAAAACTTGTAAGCTGTGGCCTCAGCAGTTAAAAAGACAGAAGCTTTCAATGTAAAAGACGAATGCTGCTCCTTGTGTTTTGTTAGGGAGCAGCGAAAAAGGAAAGCTTTGTTCCAAGTTGCAAGTTATCATTTACTTCCCATGCAGAGAGGGAGGTTGCACAGCCTCTATTAACTGTAAAGAAACATTCATTGTTTGACTAAGCCATCCTGCAATGAAGTGTATTTCTGAGTACAGACATGCTAATAATCTGGTTTGTTTGCCATGCAAGGTCCATCTGAAAGGATTAAGATTTTCTTCTTTCATTGGCAAATAAATAGAAAGGTCATAATTTCTGCTGACATACATTAATTTCTCTTTAGAGTCAAACTTCCTGTGTGTTTTCCAGTTATGAATATTCTGATAACTGTCTCATGTGCATTAGGGGAGCTATTTTATGAAATCTTAATAAATCATTGTAGCCCAAGTGGAAATACTGGACTTTCTCATTCTGGTACTTGTTATCAGAAGAAGGTCATTTGAAACAAACTTATCCACCAGGTGGTGGAAGAAACAAATTTGAGTTGAAGACTCTGCAAAAACAAATAAAGGAAAAAGTTCATATGAATCTTTTGGGTAGAATTAATGCAATTTACCTTTAATTTCTAGACCAGAATTTGACATCCGAGCTGGTTTCTAAGTCTCTGTTGTCAGAGAAAATCCAAATGGTTGTCATTTAGAGGTGGATGTTTTCTTTAGGATGAGATGAACCGTGTCGTAAAGGTAGATAACTACTTTGCGTGGATAAATCTGGGGTTTTGGTGAATCTAAACTCATTCATGTGCATAAGTCTAACTTTGTGAGATGTATCACAACCTTCAAGCGTGACTGCCTTGCTAAAAATTTCAAAAAGACCTTAAGAGCTATAATTCCCTCTGTAGTGATTTTCATCTTCAGTTGACATTTTTCCGAACAAGACAATGTATCTAAAGCCTTAGTTAATTTCCTTAGCATCTCAGTGTCTCTGTGTTAATCCTGCAGATATGACATTCTGGGCACTGTAATGGCTTTCCTGTACAGAAATCAGATCAGAAAAAGTACCTCTAAAGAGGAATTTCCTTTTTCCATACAATGGGGATTATTTCCTATTGCTTCCAAAAAGAACACATGGTAATGATTTGAAATGATTAAATCTAGAAAGAGAAAAAAGAATTGCCTATCCTCAGGCAGTTCTTGCATTAAGATATTCAAATAAAAGTGTAGATAAGGCAGGAGTAAACTGAAGTGTCAGGTGGTTTTGTTGTTTGTTTTGGTTTTAGGAGCACACATTTTAAAAGGATACAGTGTTAAGCACAGACAAAATAGCATGAATCAGTTGTGCTTGAAATAAACTGACTTTGGAGCAAACAGACTGATGCTCCTGAAACTAATTCTTGGTCACTGAGCAGCAAGGGAATAAAGCTTGTGTGCATGGGTTATGGGCAAGGATAACTGCTCTTTGAAATGTTTTTTGACTGTTTTTTCCCCCCTTCATGAAAACAGTACTCGTTTGCATTCTGGAAATATGCTTTATGGCTGCATAGTTTTTCTTAAATAGGAAACTTTCAAGAATTTTCTAAAAAGTTATAAATACTGAATATTTCTACTCTAAGATCTTGCCATGATTAAGACTTCAGCATTGGAACCACTGGTGTCTCTTCTAACAATGCTACTTAAATATAATGATGGCTTAAACAAAAATACTTGTATCTATGGGAAAAGGGGAATACTATCAATCATGTTGAATTTGAATATATTAAGGCCATGCAAAGTGGTTCTTGCCCTTTTTCTTTTTTTTTTTTTTTTTTTTTGCAAATCTTGCATACATACTGCTCTGACCTTGGTGAAAATTTGCTTCTGCTCTTGAGTATTTGCTGTATGGCTTCTCCAGGAATCACTGCCTAATGATGTCTAAAAAAAATAATTCAAGTTTCTACATTAATCACAGTTATAATACTTATACAATTTAAATGAGAGGAATTGAAATCCCTCAGTATTAGTGTTGTTTTTCTGTGACAGCTTCCCTGACTTCCTCCCAACCATACAAATCATGACTCAGTCTTCAGAGCTGCAATAGCAAAACCAGCAGTCTGTGATCTGCCTTTCTACATGGTTGTATAGTATTGGTCATATTCAATACAAGACAATTAAAGCTACTGGAAACTCTAATTTACTGCCTTTTTCATTAATTATTCCAGCCAGGAATCATCACTGATCCTTTCTGTTCTCCATGGTCAGATTTCATGTGTAAATGCACCCATGTCATCTTGTGACATGTAGTCAGACTCTGGCCAGAGTATATTCCTTGACTCATGCTGAAAAGTAGTCATGTGATTAAAAGTTTTGCAAACAGCAATGACTCAGTTCTGGAAGATATGGGACTGAAAATTACACTAAATGCTGGAGGGGAAAAAGAAAAATGGGCAAACTGGCCACCTTTCAGCAACCGGTGTACGTGGGGAGCAAACACAAAGAGACATCTCTGAATATGTCTTAAAATAATGACGTTTAAAGTTATCGCTGTGTAGGAAGGTGTCCTCCTAATTAGAAGGAATATATCTCTGAAGGAAAGTGTAGAAAGTGACTGAAACAGTTCCTGGTTTGTTTGCATGCAAATTGCATTTTGTTTAAGCAACAAAACTTACTAAACTTTTGGGAATGACTTAAGTGTGTCAGAGAACTTAGACTGCCAATTTTAACTACACAAATTAATGTAGAATGATTATTTTCAGGACAAATATGCCATTTGTAGTAGATGTTCTGTATAATAGAGAACTGAAATAGTATTTGCTGCTAATTTAATTCTCATAATTGTATTTGTTTGGCAGTTTCAGCACTCACAATAAATCTGAAGTTTAAAAAAAAATAGTTTGAAAAAAAGTAACTTCTGTTTTAAGTTTCTGCATGTATTTTAATTTCCCTCAACTGAAATCTAACTATGATCTCAATTAACATGAGTCCACAGAATCATTCCTAGTGGGTTGAATTAGACCTGAGCAAATGTATTGAGTGCAGGTGTCAATGTGTTGGTAGCCAAGGTAGTGAGGGGAGACTGCAGGGGTGGCTTCTGGGAGAAGAGACATGGAGCTGCTATGTGCTGGACACAGCTGGTTCTAGTCAGCTCCCTAACAGACACATCATAGAACACAGCTGAGCCCACCAGCCAGTTTGGTGGCATCTGTGTGAAAACAGTTAAGAAGGGGCAGAAAACACCAAGAGAGAGGGAACAGGGCAGAGGAATATGAGCTACTCCATGGCAGATCAGGTATAGCCCTTGAAGGGACTGCAGTCTGTGAAGGATGGAACACAGGAAAAGAGCAAGAAGGAAGGAGCAGCAGAAGGAAGAGTAAGGAGGGGCAGAGAGAAACCACTAAGCGCTGATCCTGACACCACGCAGTCTTCTTTCTCTCACAGGAGGGACTTGTGGCAATAGCAAGAGAGAAGAGGTATCTGGAATCAAGTACTGGAGTTTAGAAAAGGTGGGGAGGAGATGTGTTTGATGTGAAGTGAGCCTGGAAGTGAAGTTGGGCCTGGGAAAGGAAAGGGAAAGATGTTTTTACCTAAGTATTGAAATGTCACCTTTTGTTTCCCAATACTTGAATTAGTATTTAAATTCAGGTTTTGATGAATGGCAATAAATGAACTTAAATCCTCTAAGTTGAGTCTGTTTTGACAGCAACGGTAGCTGATGAGTGATTTTTCCTGTCTCTATTTTGACCTATGAGTTTTCTCGCTCTTGTTCTTCCTGATTTCTCTGCTGTCCTGTGGGACCAAGCAAGCTCCTGGATGGGGCTTGGTTGCTAGCCAAGGTCAACCCACGACACCCAAACATATTAAATGGAACTAAACACCAATGTAGTCCAAATCAAAATAAATGTCAGTTGATGTTCTATCCTTAACTCTTCTTTTTTTGAACTGTTTTGCTGTGCAGATGATAATCCAATATTTCCTTGGCCTCTAAAAGAGACATCATGTCTTCTCCTATCCCTGAAGGAAGTTGTCGTAGAGGTGGGATGGCTGCCACTGCCTGGGCTATTTGTAATTGACAGTGACCTCCGAAGGGCAAGAAATGTAAAAACAGCATTGTTGAACCTGGGACAAAAAGCAGAAATGCAGTTCTAGTCCCAACCTTGTATGACTGTGAAGATGTTTGCTTAGAGCTTGCTTTCTCAATGTATGCACAACCTAAAAGGCTAGGATAGAATAAAATCTATTTAATTGAATTAAACTGAATATGATGAGGTAATGGTGCACACATAGCCTTTGTTTGCTCTTCTGACCGAGCTTCTGTAAATTCTGCATTTCTGTGGTTCTCTGTACTACAAACACCAGTAGATTGCCTACAGGGCGATAATTGTCCTTTAGAAACACAAAACTTAAGGTTCATATTGATAAAATGATGTATTAAAGTTAGATATTTCTGCTTGTAAAGAGTGAAAAGTGATTGCTGACAGCAGCAAACCAGAAAGATGTTATAGAAGCTAGATGGATTTCACAAATAGTAGTTTGAGGACAGCTGAAAGACTGTATAAAGCTCAGGTGCGTTGCTGCTCTGTGGACTCTATAATAATTGTATATTCATTCCCCCAGTGTCACTAATGATAACATTGTATTAATCAAGGGGTTTGTGCATGTTTATTAAGAGAAAGGATTCAGTTGTGAAACTAAAACAAGAATTTAAGAGACTTTTCTAAAGAGAAGTTGTGTCTGGAAGAGACACATAGCCTTAAGATATTAATATGCATTGAATTCTACTCAGTAATGAATTGTTATCACCATAGAAAATATCTGGGATGGCACAGGAGAACTTCATCATGCCTTTCCCAGCTTACATGTGCTACTTCTAGCACTGTTTTTTTGTCTGTAGATTATTCTATGAATATTTTTCACTGTATGCATAAATGCATCAGTTATACCTTTCCTGTGCTTAATATACAGTGTTTTGATTATTTTTTTCTATAACTTAGCACACTTGTCTTAAAACACTTTCTGGGAATTAAGTATTAGGAATGGAGAAAAGATAAGGAATATTCCAAATGTTGCACCTATTGGGTGTTCTTATGTGGTTGGCATTAGTCCTCGGCATTACTACCTAAAGTGTTAAAAATAAGTATTGGGCATATTTCACCTATGAAATTCAGATTGATCTCATATCTTTTGACCTTCAGTGTTATGTGAACTGTATATTTGTATAGGTGAAGCACTTGTTGAACAATCGTTTTAGTTCAATGAGCTGAGACAAGTATTTCTTCTGCATTAGGAATGCACAATTTACCTTTACCTTTTAAATTTAGGCTACATGAGCCTTTCAGATAGTGCAAAGAACACTGCTAGAGTTATTTGCCTGAGTACCCTTCTATATCTGTCTCTTGCACATGATGTGGCCAAATGCAAAGAGGTACTGTTCTAGCTTTCAAATTGCCAGCTGGGAAATTCCTACTTTGAAACCAGAGGAGTCTTGGATGCGAAGTGGGATACATGTGCAAAAAAAAATGGTGATGAAAAGTAAATTGGCAAACATGAAGCTTTTATTATTCTTTGACAGTAATCTTTTCCATTTAAAATTGGTAGATGAAACTAATTTTTTCAAAAAGTAACATTAGGAGGCAGAAATTTCAGTTAAATTGTAGACAGGTCATAAAGAAATACTCCTTACTTACCCTAAAAAATATACTGAAATTAAAGCTTTATGGAATCACCTGCAGAAGCATTTATTTTCTAGCAGCAGATCTTTCCTGAGATGAGTCTATCCATGAAATTTATGCAGCAGAAGAGAGTTGTTCTCTAAGGAGAATCCCTTTGGAAGTCCAAATTAACAGCATTGACCACATTTGCTTTCTCCAATTCGCTGTTACCACTTAGAGTTACAGTTTGCTTCTGCAGTACATCAGCAGAAAAAGGAAAGACAAAGGAACTGTGGCTCCAGTGCTCAGTGAGGCAGGAGACCTCATAGCAAATGCTACAGGAAAGAATGAGAGACAATGTTGCTTTCACCTCAGGTTTTACTGGTGTGGTTTGTCCTCAAGCCTCTTTGACTTCATGGTAGATTCTGCAGGAGTTAAGTGTTTCCTGCAGTAGAAGGTCAAGTTAGGGACCACTGTAAACTGATTGAACATGCAAAGGTCCATGGGACCAGGTGAAACACTTCCAAGACTGTTGAGGGCACTAGTAGATGTCACTGTGAGGCCACTCTTGTAACATCTTCAAAAGGTCATGGCATTTGAGGGAAGTTCCTAATGACTGAGAAAAGGCAAATGTCACAGCTGTCTTCAGGAAAGACAAGGAAGAGGATCTAGGGAATTACAGTCTGTTCTGCCTCCTCTCTGTCACCAGGAATATTATGGAGCCAGTTCTTCCAGAAACTCTGATCGGATGCATGAAGAATAAGAAGGTGATGGCAAGCAGCCAGCATGTTTTAGATAGGGCACACTGTGCTTGGCCATTCTTCTCTGATGAGATGGCTAGTGGTGTGGATAAGAGGAAATAAATGAATATTTTTTTTTTTTTTACCTTGATTCTAGCAAGACCTTCCCATACGATCCTTATAGTTAAATCAGAGATGTAGGTAGAAAACTTGCTAGACTGCTGCTCTCAAAGGGTTGTGATCAGTAGTTTGAAATCCATCAGTTGGCGAGTGTTCCTCAGGGGTAGATAGGGGGCCTGATAATGTCTTGATGTCTTCAGCAAGACCTGGCTGATGGGAGGAAGTACACTGCAGCAAATATGCAGATAACTCCTGGCTCGACATGAGTCAGCAGGTCAGCAATGCAGCAATGAACTCCAATGGCATACTTGGCTATATTAGTAAGAACGTAGCCAGCAGGTTGAGGGAAGTGATTCTTTCCTTCTGGCACTTAATACCAGTTCTAGGATGTTGTGTCCAGTTTGGTGTTCTCCAGTACAACAACAACAACAAAAACGCTGATATACTGAAACAAGACCAGTCAAGGGCTTCAAAGATGTTCAGGGGGGTTCAGCACATAAGATACAAGAAAGGACTGAGAGCTGTGTTTGTTTAGCCTTAAGCAGAGAAGGAAACTCAGGGAAGACCTTCTAAGGATGTTGGAGAATGACCTCACAGTGACATCTGCCAGCATCGCTGTCTTCAATTAGCTAATGAGAGAGTGTTGGGAAGGCCAAACAGACTCTTCTCAGAAAAGTATCCTCACATGCTGCAACAAGGGAAATTAATTGATGTAAAGAATGATATTTTTTTTTGTTCGCTTTGAGTGTGGTCGAACACTGGAACAGGTGCCTAGAGAGGTTGTGGGACTTCCATTCTTGAAGTCCAGAAGTCACTGAACAATGCACTGAGCAACCTGATAGAAATCAGCCCTTTCTTAAGCCTGATTGTGATGAGGTGGTCTAGAGAGGTCCTTCCAAGCTAAATTCTTCTGTGATTCTACCACTTGTCAAACAAGACTTCCCTTTACTATGTTGACTAGTCTGTTGTATATATTTTGTGTCTCTTACTTTTATGACGTATTATTGTTGAAGTGGTAAATATAGGAGTCTTTCTAGAAGTTGTCATTGCATCTGCCACCTTCCAGGCCTCATATTCTGAACTGATTTTAGAGCAGATGTTACATACAACAGTTTGTGGTTCACTGGTTCACCCTTGAGTTCATTTAGTAATTCCTGGATAAATGATGTTTCTTTCTCATGAACTGTGTTCCTTTTTTCAAATTGTTACATGTTTTTTTCTATGCATACTTCAGTTTGAGACTGTTCCTCTAGCTGGTCAGTCTCTGTGCCCTCCCAGACTGTTTCAGCACTGAATATAAATTCTAATAAGTCATTTAGAATCTCAGCAATTACCTTGTCTTTGCATGCTCTTGTTGTGTTGATTATTTCATTCTGCAAAGTCTCCAGGAGGGATCCTGGAGCTCTGGATGTATTTGAGGGAAGATTTATTACTCATTTTCATGTGTTTTGCTAGTTGTTCCTTCTTGGCCAGTCTTCCTTGTGTTTTTTACATTGAGCCTGTCAGAATTTATTATCCTTTCTGTTTTCTCCATTGGGACATGATTTCAGCCTCTTCAGTGATGCTTCTTCTAGTAATTGCTCTTCAGGCCTGCTGGATTGCTTTTATTTGAGTCTTCATTCCTTCACTTCATCTGTGCTTTCCAAGCTGTTCAGTTGCTGCCTGCTCCCTTGTGATTTAAACGATGATCTGCTTTTGGATTCTTCTCTTGAATCTCAGTCTTGCAAGTGATAAATGGACACTGTGCTGCTTGCGTGACTGGAGTTATGATTTGGACGAAGACATTTAAGTTCCTTTGTTTCTTTAGCAGTTGTCCTTTTTAGTCCCAGCTACTGATTCTTCTACAGTAATTTTTCTTTCTCTCTCAATGAAACTGTTCTCTTGCCTCTCCTCTGCTTGCTAGCCCAATGACTGTCAGTGTTTTGGGTTTTTTTCCCCTCTCATATATTATTTTTAAGTTGTTCCTTTTTTGTTGTTTTTTTTTTTTTTCCCCAACATGTTTTTAAAGAAATCTAACAGTACTTAGTCACCTAAAATACCGAAATTGTTTGTTTCTCAAACTTTGAGGTAAGTTATATAAGAACAATGGTAGATAGCTAAGGACAGGCTGGTTTTTTGCTCCCTGTCCTCCTCTGTCTTCTCCTATCTTACCTTTAGCAGTCTCTGTAGATATAGTTTTTCCTTTTTCCCTGAGCCACTGAAAATATAAATAGTTTGTAACTGCAACAAATGTTATTTTAATTTTCTTTAAGGAGCAATGCACTTTTTTGCTTTATGCAGAAGTATTGAGAAATAGTCTGTATTTTTAGTTCTATTTCGTAGGTGTTCTTTCTTTGCTTCTTATAATATTAATCTATTTCTATTCTAACAGATACCATCAATAGTATTACTTGTTAGTCTGACACCACTTTTCAATTTATACAAATGATCCCCCACCCAGAAATGATGTTATACAGCACTAAACTTGAGGTGGAAAAAATCTTTAATATTCATTGAACCAAAAAAATTGGAAAATAACTTGGAGTTTCTGGTGTAATATTAAAGAGTTTTAACATGCCTCTAATGTCCTTGGATTGACAGACTCTTATGTAATCCTTCTTCCAGTAGTTTAGTATCTTTAAACTCCAGCATAAAATCCTTGCTTCTTGAACTGTCACTTTTCTTAGTTTTTTTTTTTTTGTGTGTGTTTGCAAAGTCCTTTGATAGCTGACATACATTGTCCTCATGCTGAATGGACAAATTCTTTCTTTGAAACTTTCCCGTTAATCCACCAAGGTCTATGTTACAAGGTAGACACTCCACAGATTTGACTAGAAAAAGCTCTAGAAGGATGGCTGAACACAGTATTAAACAAAAAGAGCACACTTTCATTAAAATGGCAAACGTTAAATGCTACATGTTCTCTTGCCTGGAATTTATAAGACAATTGTCCTAAACTAGTGTAATAGAGCTGAACGCAGTATCTCCAGGATTGGAAAGAGCCCAGGCTCACTGTTAATGTGTTGGAAGATCTCCTCCTTATGCTGACAGTTAAGAAATTCCCATGAATTCAGACTTCATTACTACAAGATTTCATGCTGATGCATGCTGATTAAGAATCAGATGAGCGGGGGAAATCCTCTGGCTGTCATTCATTACAGTGTTAGAAGACTGAATGATTCTTCCACTAGTAATTTCTAACAGCAGCAAAGAGTTGAATCCAACTCCAATGCCAGGACACAGCATTTCAAATGTCATTAAACTCACTCTCACCTGGCATACACCCTGCAGAGAACACAGCCACCAGTCAGTATTTATCCAATGTGAAATAGATCAGACACAGTACCAGGCAGTGGAAGCAGATTGGAAGATCTTGTTCCTGGCATGGCAGTCTTGTGTCAAGTGTTCTACACCAGCTGGGCAGAGGAAACTTCTCAGCTTGCAAGCATCATTCTTTCTGATTCAGCCTTCTCTCCACATTAATCCTGAAAAAAAAAACCCTCTGATTTTTACCAGCCTCACTGAAGGGAATAAGTACTCTTCTAGCACAGCTGGAATTGAGGGAATATTCTTTGAAGTTAAGAACATGTTCTGTCAAGAAGGATGATTTATTCTGTTGAGAAGACAGTTGAGTGTGGATTGACTGCTTTGGAAAATGGCTATGACTAGGCCTGAGTTCCAGGTTATAAATTATGCGTGGAAATTTAAGGAAAGATGCTTTCAAACCTCCAAAGTACTGGAAGTTGGTTTAAAACCATCAGAATGGGGAAATTTATGAAAAGCTATAGTTTACCTATTACATAGAATTTAAGTACATAATTTTAAAATATTATTCCTACTATGCAATATTATTACAATTATTGTTTCTTCATTTTCCTGTAAAGAATTCTACTTTTCCTAAAGTAAATGAATAATGAACTGTGTTCTTATTGAGTGTTTAATCTTCAAAGCACATTAAAAATATTAAGTAATCCTCACCAAAATTCCTGTGAGGACTCTACATAAGCATTATCATCCTTTCACCAGATGGGTAAGTGCAGTTAACATTTTTCCAGTAGGGCTGGAGAAAATAACTTTTGTTTCCAAAAGCCCATCCAGTTGTGTCAATTTGTTTTTACAGCTAATGGGCACAAACTTGAACATAGGAAGTTCCATCTTAACATGAAGAGGAACTTCTTTACTTTGAGGGTGGTGGAGCACTGGAACAGGCTGCCCAGAGAGGTTGTGGAGTCTCCCACTCTGGAGACATTCAAAACCCGCCTGGACGCCGTCCTGTGCAACCTGTTGTAGGTGACCCTGCTCTGGCGGGGGGGTTGGACTAGATGATCTCCAGAGGTCCCTTCCAACCCTGACTATTCTGTGATTCTGTGATTCTAAACCCTATCATTACCGAGATAGCTGTGAAGTGGAAAAAACATTCTGGGTTTTAATAGGCAGTTATATCTCCATACCTCCAACTTTGTTTCAGATTTGCTTAATGTGCTGCTCTGATTTCAAGATGATTTATTTTAAACTTCAGAGGAGTTTAGTTTTGGTCATGGATGAGCTAGTTGCAATCCAATTGCTAGTTTTCTGAACACGGGCTGTTGTTTAGCTGTACTGAATCACACTCCTTGATACATGGTTTAATAAAACAGTCGAGTGTTTGACCCAGTGAGGTCATCCTTTGAATTAAAGTTGTAGCTTAAAATTGCTTGTAATTAAGTATCACAGGTTGGAAAATTTTTAGCATTTAAAATTAAAAACAGTCTTCGATATTCATTCTTTATTTGAGTTTAAATAATCTGAAAATTAACTTTGAGTTATATATTTCTCATATTTGAAAGTTGCCATCTGATCTATGATCAAGCTTTCATTTTTCTATCACTTTGAATCAGGGTCTTCAGAATATTTATTAAATGTAAACTTGGAGATTGATTTACATTGTATCCAACTCTATGTGCATATTAAATAGTAATGCGCTAATAGAGATTCATCTTATTCTGTATGCTAATGACAAATATGATAAAGCGATTAAGGCAACAGTACGTGGTCATATAGTTCTTGTTCTCAACCTCTTGTTCAGAAACTCTTTAAAACTTTTTAAGCCCCAGTCCTTTAATCTACTGAATTTCTTCTGTCAGTGTTAAATACAGCTAATAATAACTACCACCTAGGTTAAGTTACTCTGTACGTATTGTGGGAAGGCCTCTGACAACTAGAGCTTTACCTGTTAGCTGAGGGTGCTCAGCACCACTGAGAACCAAGCTGTTGCTTTACGTTCTTTCCTACGGTTTGAGTCCTTGAGCTCTGAGTGGTGTGTAATAAGAGCTGCTCGAGCTGAACTGCTGTTCACAGGTCGTGTCAGGTCTGCTTACCCTGTTCTGTTCCTCTCCTGGTACTCAGCATGAGAAAAAGGGTGGAATCTGGCTCTGTTGCCTCACCTTAGACGTGTGCTTGTAAGGTATTGTTAGATCATGTATTTCATTTCTGCTGCAGTGTGGAGCATAAGAAAACGAAGCACTCTGTCAGATGTATCCTGTTCTCAATGGGCAGATGATCATTCAGTATTATGAAAAGGTGGCCCTTTTTGGAAGAGACTCTAGGTTGCTCTGAAGTGTCAGATGTAAGTGGAAAATCAATGACTACAGGCTGGTCTCTGAAGGCCCTCATCTCTCTCAGTTGTACAGACTGGGAGAGTGGCATGGAAGAGCATCCATCCTATTAAATACAGACTGACAGTAGTATCAAGGTTACTGTGCTTAATTTGCTACTAGATATATCCAAATTCATATACATTTGCTTTTGCTGTGTTTTTATATTGCAAGTATTCTACTGGGAAATGTTGGATAAAATTGGTATTGGATAGTCTGACATGATAAATTAAAACCAGGAACTGCAGAATTACTCTGCTATGAACTATAGTGACTGGTGTGATTTTTAAATATTTCCTTCACAGAATGTTCATCACCTTCCTTCAGTACATTTTTACTGTATAATCAGTTATCGCTCCACTGACAAGTATTTGTCTGGAAGTAAGTTATCATCGGCTGATGAGTGCCAGAATTCATCCTCACATTTGTGTTACTGAAGCAAACAGATAGTTGGCTTCAGTGGCTGAAATACTGTATGACACATTATTCTGACCCACAGCTTGACACGGGAATTGTTTTTAATCATTCAATTTCAAGTCAACATGTAGTTGTAAATATGATTCTTGGTGAGATTTCCTTGCATTAGCTTTTGTGTTTAAAGACAACAACAAAAGAATAATCAGATTCTGTACAACTCAATCCTAATGCTAAGGGCATGTTTTCAGAGTTTCTGTTTTATTTCAAGCCATAAAGCACCTTGGATGAAGTAAACTAATATAATTTTATTTTTTTCAGTAAAAAGCTTAACCGATTGTGTAAGTGTAATTCAGTGTACAAATTAATGTTAATGTTTGGAAAAATGCCAGCCACTAACTATATATCGCTTACTTAAATAACTTATTGTACATATAAGACATACTTACAGAATGCTTCCCCAGCAGACATACATGTTGTCAGAACAGAAAAGGATCATTTTCCAATGCATTGCACATAATTTGTACCCTTCTGGGGGACTGTTCCATGGTTTCTTTTCTGAGCCCTTTAGAGATAACAAAATGAACATGATAACCTGCTTTAGTTATGTCTTGATTAAAGTGAAGAAAAAAATTAGTCACTTTTCTGCTATTGTTAAAACTTTAGGTTTTGTAGGGTGGTTGTCAAACCTTATTTAATGTGTTTGTAGATATCTATATTTACGCCCTAAACAGTATTATTTAAAATAAACCAAAGCATTTTATGCTTAAATTGTATCTTGGTTTGTGCCATTGTAATGTATGCAATTGCATATCACTTAACAGTTACATTCTTGCTTTTGTTGGTGATTATTGCAACTGATGTAAGTCTATATTTGAAATGGAAGAAAGGCTTAAATTATGAATTTTTTATTAGCAGCTTACGCAGCTCCATGATATGTGACTTGGCTCCTTGGACTAAAATTAGAATATAAAACTAAATGAGAGATTCATTTCCTTAAGGTCATAGAGCAGTCTGTGCCTTGAGGACTATAACACGTACCTCTATAATGGCATTTTGAGCAGAGCCTAATAAATGCAAAAATTGCTGCTGCTCTCTCTTCAAAAATTGTCAAGAACCTCCAGTTTACTAAAGCATCTCTGCTGCTGTAGGTCAATAGGCAAAATGCCTGTTTATCTTCAGTAAAGAGTTTACTTTTTACAAAGGCTGATGTAACCTGTTCCTTGTGTGGCATAATGGCATTGTGACTCAGTGGGTTTCCACATCTGAGGGTTGTCTTAAAAAGACAAGATGTATCGTCTCTCTTGAGTTTCCATTGACTTTTTGGGGACTACGTTGGCTTTTAAAATTAGTCAATGAAAGGATAAACAATGATAAACAACATGATAGTATAAGAACATATTTTTAGAGAATAAATTTATTTCTTTCATGTTACAAGTTTTTCCATGTTAATGCAATCATCTCGCTTTTTGATTGAAACCACACTGTACTGGTGGTGTGTCCATGGGATTTGTTTGTGCCCAGTGTGTTTTGTCATTCAAGGCAGATATCTTTGAACAGGCACCTCTTTTTTCCCTTTTTTTTAATTTTTTTGGTTTGTTCTGAAGTCTACAAACCAATGTTCTGAAGTCTACAAACCAATTATGAAAATAATCTGGTGAGGAAAGGCTACATAATAAGACCCTGAGTGCCAAGTTTTTAATATGCATCTGCTTGCACCTTTTCTTTGCTGTACCGTGCAAAACCAGAAGATACAACTAGTTAACTTGTAAAATAGAAAACAGCAATATTGCTGAGTGAGAAGGAATGGAAAGAACTGGGTCCTTGCAAGACGGGTTGTTTCCTCATGCTTGCTCTCTGACTAGTGATTTCTAGTGCCTTTCTGGATTGCAGTGAGCTCTTTACTGTCCTTCCTTGGTCTTTGGGGAAAATCTCTTTTCAGCATTTCTGAGGTTTTGTTGAGATCCATTTGTTTTCTCTGGATTTGTGATACAAGCTCATAGCTTGCTCTCCTGACTCAACTGTGCACTCCAGAAACACCTCCTGATGTTCTCATTTACTTTTAAAGACAGAATAAACTTCTCTCTCTCCAGCATGTTCCACCTCAGCCGGACTGCTTCCGCCAGAATGATATGGACAGACATGTTTTCCCTTTAGAGGGTGATCACACCTTCTTTAGATAGACACGTAATATACATGCATATAGTACAATACATAGTATATGTTCTATGTATTATGTATAGCAATACATACTGTGTGGCAATATTATACAGAAGTATGTACTCTAAATAAACCATATTTCTAAACAAGTAATACATACACTTTCTGCTGAACTCGACATAAAGAACATGCAAATTTTAGATCAGGAAAACGTTAGGCTTTGATAAATACATTCTGAAAACTCAATTTTTTGCCACATTAAGTTAATACAAAGAGATTCTTTGTTTTAAGAAGGGAATGGGGAAACGCAAATAAGATTTCAGTTTAAGTCACAGTCTGTGTTATTTTTTATCTTCTGTCATTCATTTGGCACATTTTCACATGTTCCCTGGTACCTTCTGGGTTTGAAAATTATATTAAATGTGGTTTATGATATTTTGTAAAGACTGAGGTATATTAGGTGAGGTATCATAGGAGATACAGCATTGACTTATTTTTTGTATCAAGAAACACGTGCCAAATAAAGACTAGAGCAGCATTTTTCCCATTGATAAAACTAAATTCCTTGTTAACCTGGCATTACAGTCCTGTGCTTACTTTTTTTTGTGTTTTACAGTAAATTTATTTTGATACTAGTTACTAGGTAGGTGATTATGAAAGTTTTTTTCTAAGGCTTTCTTGACATTGTTTTACTGGATAGAAGAAAATGTTTCTGCTGCACAGTGGGGAGTGAGGACTCAAGAAAGCAGAGAATACCAGTGCCTCGTGGTGGACCAGAATGATAGCCCAGCAAATATAGCACTGCTTCCTTTATTTATCCAGAAGCTTGCTTGTTGATTATGAGGAAACAAAAATTAAGCTACTTGCTCCAATAGAGCAGTTAATGTACTACGGAGTATAATGGCTTACTTTTCCCCTTTTCCAGAAGGCAGTTTGTCTTTCTCTTTCAGATACCTTATTTTAATTTGCTGTATTGCAAAATTAAAAGAGCACATTACTTCAACAGTCAGTGGTATTCTTATAGAATGCTTTATAAGTCTGTAGCAGGTTAAGCTCAGAGCACTGCTGATTTTGATGGCTGTTTAACTTGGCAAATTAACTTCAGCACATAAATCCTCAGGGTGTCTATGCCCCTTATCGCAAGCCAGGAGTGGAAGACACAAGAACTTAGTAATTTATTGAACACAACCATTTTTCATAAAGCATGGGGAAATTACAGTGCTGAAGTCGCTTCAGAGCAGTTCTGTCACATTCTTGCTCATTATGAATAATTATGAAATGGGTCCACTAGGTGCCATTTTAAAATAATCAGCTTCTGCCACCACAAGCGTTTACAGTAATTTTAACACCTTACTGTGTTTAAATAGTTGAATGTGGAACGGGAAGAATTACATTCGCAATCATTCACACAGAATTGCAGTAGAAATAGTGCAGAATGAAACCGGAAAAATCAGGTAAAGAGCTGAAGGAAGGAATGAAATCTTGTCTGATACCTAAAAAATAACTTCAGCCTATTATGGCACTTCTGTGGTGTGTTTGAGGACAAGATGAGCTGAGAAAACCTTAACAATATCAATAACTTTTTTGACATGTTATTTCAGAGAAAATCCACTATTTTTACTTCTGTTTCATTTGACCAGGAACTTAATGATCGTTTTTTTTAATAACTGTATTTCTTGTAATTCAGTATTACAGAAATTAAGTCATAAGTACAACTTCATGGTTTTAATCCCAGTAGCCCTATTTCACTCAGAAACTGGGAATTGGTGGTGCAACTGTAAGGAAGGTTTCACAGCATTTAAGCCAGTCAGCTCTGTAATGATCTCATTCCTTCCTCCCACACTGTTCTTCCCTATTATTCCACGGTGAAATGGTTCAGAGAGCTAAACTAGTTGATAAATACTTATTTTAGGGTGTATTTTAGGGTGGGGTTTTTTTTTGTTTGGTGTTTTGGGGTGTGGTTTTTTTTGTAGGGTGTTTTTGGTTGTGTTGTTTTGTTTTTTAGTTTTGCATTGGTTTTATTCTGTTTTAGCTTCTGAATCTGCTCTTTAAGAACTGAGATAAATGCCAGTGCCTTCCCAAAGAAAAGGGTAAAGACTGTGCAACACTTAAAAGGTGGGAATTGTGACACTGTCCTAGTTTCATTCTTTAAGCTAAGGTACAGGGCTAAAACTGTTTTGAAACTGTGTGCAGTTTAAAAATTATCGGCCCATCAGATTACTTCTCACAAAGAAATGTGTAAGTTTTCTTATCCAGAACGAAAATTGTGGATTAAGAGAAAAATCTCTTCTTGACTACCTTTCCAGTTGAGGGAGGCGCTTACTAATATGCGCTTTGAAGTTAATGCATGATTTGTTTCCTATTAATTCCTTGGATGATAGGGACAAACTGTCCACATCAAAGCTGAGTGCTTTATCACTCTTTTTTTTTTTCCTCTTAAATGTACTACATCAGAAACATGTTAGAATATAATCAGTGTTATTGACTCCTATGTCAATATATGCTGCGAAGAATAATAATAGAAATGTTTTGTTATTTTCATTGTTTTCAATGTTTCATGTGACTTGGCAAGATGCTGATTTTATTTCTATTTTATGTCACTGCAGTTCTTTTGTAAGTACGCAGATTGCATGGCCAAACTGAAATACTGTGGTCTGATCTCAGGCATGCCACAGGAGAAAGAATTTTATTTAGTAATTTTTTCTATTAAGCTTAACTTTGGCTGAAGCTGTGGCTTGGATTTAGGTGACATATACCTGTCACCTGCCTTGGTATAGGTTCCTCTGGAACCTGACTGGAAAGCTCTGGATGGTGAATTTTCTCTATTAAATAACCGTGAATTAATCTGTTTCATGAGGGCTACTGTGATTTTATGTAATGCTTGATTTTGTCAAAACGTTGTTGAGGATTAAAACAGATGCTGTCCAAGTTATGAATTAATTTCAATGTTTATAAGGAGCATTATCCATTTCTTCTAAAACTCTTGGGTACATATTATCTGTTCATGAAATGTTTAATAGTGTTCATGGATATGTACTGATTATTCATGTAAAATGGAATTTACCATTCCCTAATTCATTCTTTTTTATTATTACTCTTGCGTTCTTCTGAAGAAGTCTGGAAACTGCTGTGATTCTTTTGGCTGCCTCTGTTTATTGCCCTCTTGCCCACTGGTGATATCAATCCTTCCTAAGCAGTTGAAGAGGTGCTTGATGCTCCCTGATCAGCAGTTGTGGACAAGATGTTTAAGTTTCTTTATAATGTTCCACTCCTGACTTTCTCCTGAATAATATCTAGTGCAATGACCAGTGCAGCACTAAGAAAAGAAACAATTAATACTTAGAAAATCAAACTCTGTCTTAAATCAATAACTCTCTGTTGGGTAACTTGCTAAGGCTGGGATGTTTTTATGAGAAAATATCACTGTCAATGGCATATTAACATTGATAAAAGAAAGACAATAAAAATACATTTATAAAAACACTTTGTTTTAAAAGATTGCCCTTACTACATATTGCTTGCAGTGCCACAGCTATATTATTTAAGTGTAATTTCACTTACCTGAGCAATCTGACTGGAAGGAAGGGTCTAGATATACTGGAAAGTTTTGGGATATCAGCAAGTGCAGTGACAGGATGAGGGGTAATGGTTTTAAACTGGAAGAGGGTAGATTTAGGTTAGATACCAGGAAGAATTTCTTTACTGTGAGGGTGGGGAAGCACTGGCACAGGTTGCCCAGGGAAGATGGGGAGGCCCCATCCCTGGAAGCATTCAAGGCCAGGTTGGATGGGGCTTTGAGCAACCTGGTCTAGTGGAAGGTGTCCCTGTCCATGGCAGGGAGGGTGGAATGAGATGATGTTTAAGGTCCCTTCCAACTCTAACCATTCTGTGATTCTATGATATGTAATTATTATGTTTGTCTGCTGGTGTGCCTTGACTCCGATTTGTGGAAACAGCGTTTTTGCTGTTCTAACTACATCTGCTGAATAGCTTTGTCAGTTAGAGGGCATAAAGTTTTTGTGTTTTCTGGTTTAAAATACAGTTCAATCCTTATACATGTGCCTCAGAGCTGTTAAGATCTTAGTATCTCTTCCGCTCCCATTCTGGGGTCTCTGGTCACTATGAACTTAATGGGAGGAATAGTGTGGGGAAGTCACTTGGTCCCCCTTGCTATGGTGTCCGTCCTTGAAACAAACTGAACCCCTCAGTCCCCAACAAGTCTGTTGCTCCGAACTTGTAAATGTGCGGTTTCTAAGCCATTAGAACCTTTCATGTTTAATGAAACATGTTTCTTGAGGGTCCAGAATATGTATTACTAAACTATTAATGTTGCAGGTTCGTGAAATGTGCCACTTTTCTGTGACTGGTGTCATATGCTTGTCTTATCTGAATCCTGCAGGCTCATTTTTAAATTGATTTCTGCCTTTTTGTGGAGATGGGCTAAATTCTTAGAGTGTTGGGCCAGCTTCCCCGTCTGCTTGGGGGAATAGGGGTGCACAACCAGGCCCAAAGATTTTTCAGGAGTTATACTGTTAAATAAGGACCCAAACCAAATACTACCTTGGCAGAGTTAGGGCCATCTTATACTTATTTTGAGATATTTACTAGATTATTTTTAAAGAAGAAAGCATTGCATATTGTTAGTTTAAAGTTTGGAGAGCTGCTTGGGGTGTCTTTCAGTTTTGGAGGGTTTTTCGGTTGTGTTTTTTGTTGGTTGGTTGGTTGGGGGAGGGGGGGGCGGTGGTTAATCAATAGAAACAAGTCAGAGAGAGAAGACACCGGTAACATGTGTTTTACAATCTGTTCGGAATTTACTACAAGACTGTACTCTGCTTAAGGAAAGAAAATTTCCTAGTAGGACTGGACATGTATTTCATGTATTTAGGTATTTATTAGATGCTGTAGGCTCTGCTTCAAAGCCTAATCTCAGGCCTTCAGAGCATTCTTAATTCTTTGCCAAGGCCGCCTCTTCTGCATAATTTTTAGATGATGCATGTTGTCTTAGTTAATAACCACTAAATCCTCTCTTTATATTTGGACTAAGATCAGTCTCACTAGTGCTTAGTAATTAAAGAAAGACTTTAAAAAATAAAGTGTTGGCCTGCACTGCTCTGGTTTATAATCCCAGATTCTGCTCCCATTTACTCTAATCATGAATGTTGCTTGTTATCATCGTGGTTCTGTTTGGGCCCTGTACCTGTAGCATCGCTTGCTTGTTTCATTGTTCAGCCTAGAGAAGTCAATTCTAAAACCAAGCGTGCAGAACTTTTTAAGGACATCCTCTAAGAAACTACTTTTTTTTCCCCCCAAAATGCTAATAAAAGTTTGTGTTTAAGTTGTTTTGATTTTAAAAATGTGTTTTGTTTTAAAGAACATAAACTAAAGCCTGGCGTGACATAACCTCTTTAACTGTTAATAATTAACTATCATGAAAAGAAGTAAGACTGCTTCAAAAGAGGCAAAATAACAGTAAAACCGCTGAATAGCTTGACTTTGGAATAAAAATGTCTGCAATGAGTTCTATCATCTACTAGAAACTCATTCTTAAAAAAATTAAGAACGAGGAAAAAAAGTTTACTATTCCTTCAATTCTGGATTGGAAAAGCTAAAGGGAGGGAGGAGGCAGGAGAAAGGAGGAATATCAGTGTGCTCCAATAGATTTCATAGATTGCTATTAATGAGTTGCGAGGTCTTGGTAAAAAAAAAAAAAAAAGTTGTGGGGAGTTATGCAGTTGACTATGAGAAAGTTCAGTGAGTTAAGTAGACATTCAGGTGAAAACTGGACAAATGTATATTTGTTCAGCTGGTGAATCCAAAGTTTACGCAATTTTATCCATTTTAAAAAGAGACGGTTCAAGAAATGATATTTAATACTGATATGTTAAAAAGCGAGACATAATATACTAATTGTGGAACTGCAGTTCTACCATCTCTTTCCAGGAGTATGTATTTTCTTAAATATTTTGCGTGTTCTATTTTTGTTATTCTTAGCCTCTATGCCTTATTTCCAATTTTTTCTGCCTGTTAAAATATGTAGCAACTAATGTTTAGATTTAACCCAGATAATTTTTGCTGTGTTGCTTGTAAGTCCTTTCTAAACCCATTTTTAGGGTTGCTTGTATTTTCGTCATTAACATAACACGAAATGAATATGCAATAAAATTTGTTGTTGTCCTGATGCGGTCCTAACTTCTATTTACATTATATTAACTACTCTAATTAATCTCCAGGTTTGTTTCACATGCTCTGTTGATGTACTATTAGTTAGTAAATATGTATGTGTATGCTATATATGCAAAAGCTTTGTCACATCTTTAGTGCAATGTTTTGTCAGAGCTAAGAATGATCAGACATGACGCATTATTTTTATTGTTATTTTGGTAGGTTATTGCATCCACTTATTTCCCCATAACTGAACAATTAAAAAATATCAAGGGAGTAGAGTTCATAGGAAGAAAAACATGAAACTATAGCAGTAACTTGTAATAAAAAGTGTAACTGAAAAATAATTATCAATAACTATAATGTAAAAGGAGGGAGAGGAACAGAACATGAGGGACCTGACGATGCACTGAGTCCTGTTACCTGCAATTTAAGGTAAACCTTTCATTATAATGCTTTTATTAAATTCCTCATGTTCTGTCATAGTCAGTTGCATACTTTGGTTCTATTTCTTTCCCTGTCTCAGAACCTCACTTTCTGAAGGTGACAGAGTTTTCTGCATTTTTAGACTATATTTCTTCAGGTTTATTTTGTTCTGTTTTGTTCTTGTGCTACCATTGTCCTTGAATGTGATTCTTTTTGCTTTGATTGTTTTTACCCCATAGAATATTTATAAAGAACACTCATACCTGCTCTCATCCTTTGTTTGACTAGACTCTCAAGAGGTTTTCTTTCTTCTCTACATTGTCTCCTACTTAAAAATAATAACTTTTTTCTATTCCGCTTCTTGTTTATCATTCTTGAACATGTCTGATCAGAACATAGAATTCCAGATCACACCTTCTTAATGCTTTGTGCAATAAAATCAATATTGTATTCCTTGAAGATGAATCCAGTTTATCTTTTGAAATTGATATGGGGGGGGCGGGCGGCGGCAGCAAGTCCTGCATTTTAAGGCTCTGATCTTTCTGGCTCCTTGATTGCTCAGAAGTATGAGGTATTTTCAGGAGATGCTGTTGTACAGAATACCATATATATTTGCCATAGTTGCAGCTATTCTACAAAGTTTGACAGGCATAATTTTACAAGTGTCACAACATGCATGAAGACAGGCTTTAGTTCTGCCTACATCTGATCTCATGTGCTATGTTTGCATTCACTGGACATAGCTGGACATGCACCATTTGGGCCTTAGAAGAAGCTGTGCTTTATTTAGACTGGCATTCCCGTGTAATCTGAAGGGTGCTTACATTCAGCATATCCTAAAATTTGTATCAGTTCTAGAAATGATAACTGTGGATCAAAATTTGCATTCCTTCATGACTACATCACTTTTGTGACTTAAAGTCATTGTCTGATCAAATAATACAGCTTTCTTCTCCTCTGCTTTAGTATCTCTGGCCTGGTTTTATCAGCTTTGATCTTTGCAGATTCTAAATTTACTCTTGAAAAGAGTAAATTACAATTTTGTAGCCTTTCATTGTTGAGTCCAGGCAGACTAAACAACCTGCCTTTAAAGTCTGCCATGCAGCCACTCATTATGTTCACGAACTACTACAATGCTTATTGAGTTTCTAAATGTATTTTTATGGATTAAAGGATCGTGTATTTAAAGTATGAAAAACATTTGGTGTTTTTTGGGGGGAGGCAAAGGTAAATGGAGACTTCACTCTTAAAAATTAATAAATTATGACAGAAGTACTGGCTTTATTTATATTGATATTAACTGTACTATTGGGGTCAAAGTATATTTCTTGTTCCCATCTTATCCCACAGAATATGTGCTTTCACCTCTCAAAACCCACTTTTCCCCAGTAGTACGAACAGCCAGAGCTTTGACAAAAGCGATTTGTGGAAGAGGGAGACAAGTAGGGTTAGGATTAAACTAAAAAAACAGGTCGGGCAGAGTTTGTAGACTGCTGAGTTGAGAAGTGTAGGTTCTGTGCTGTGTACTTCATAGCTCTTGAAGTGCTGTTACTCAGTCTTGAGCAGTCATTTATCATTTTCCCCCACTTATTTATGTACTTCTACTATTTCTTGAGTGATTTTGATAGGTTAGTTTAGTTCTGTTGTGGTGTTTGGTTTTTTTTGTTTGGTTGGTTGGTTTTATTTATTTATTTATTTGGTGAAGGGAGGAGGAACCAGAACTTTTGGGGAGCTTATTTTTGTCCATATTCATCATATTCATGACTTTTCAGTGGTTTCCACCCGTAAGCTGAACGCTAACAGAAAAAGGCTGTCCTGATGGTCTCTCCCATAGTTTCTGCAACATCTGTAGATAATCTGTTAGTGTTTTTTAATAAAGCCATCCACGAAAAGGTTGTGATTCTTTCTCAGTTGCTCCTACACTGCTATTGTCATAAATCATTCCTGGAATTAGCTGTCTGAATACTGAAATCATGTTATCTGTTTCTGAGAGAGAAGACCACAGAGAAAATTAATACTTCTGAATTGAGAAAAATATTAGAAAACCTTTTCACAATGAAGGCAGAAACAAGTTTAATAAACAAGCTAGTACCGCAGAAGTGATTTCAGGAATCCCATGTTGGCCCTTCCCTCAGAATTTGCCTCTCCCATCATCCAGGGACAGTTGAACTCTCTAGTCAAGAAACTGATACAATACTAAGAAGGATGTCCTTTATCCAGGCACACAGTAAAGCATTATAATGCTGCTATTCTGCTGACTAGATAAGAGCAACTAGACCCTAATTGTCTTAATGTTTTAACAGCTATGGTTTTCTTTTCATATATTGCATTGTACATTTGAAATAACTATATATAATTTAATGTTTATTTGATACACAAGTAATATACCAGTTGGCATCCCAGTCGCATTCAGCTGATATTGTTGCATGTTCACAACTGTTCTGGCTTCCAGGGAACTTTTGAGGTAGGTATTGTACATATGATGTCCACAAACCCAGCTTGCTTCCACTGAGCTGTACCATTTTCACTTCTCTTTAGGGTCTTACATGCTGCTCCACAGTTGTCAGTGTCACATGCATTTACGCTTAATTAGTTAGGATGGGGCTTGCATTGGTTAGAATACGCAAGACATCTGCTGCTGCCTGTTTAAATAGGGGCCACTAGAATGTTGAATTCTAGGTCTTTAAAGTACGTATTGCTTACAAGATATCTTGTTTTGCCCTTGATTTATTTCACTACTTCTCCAACACTAGCCACATATAAAAATGCATTTATTTGGGGTTTCTCAAAACAAGTTCTCATATTTATTCATGTTATCACTTCAGTATTCATTTGCATCCTGTCACTCTTGACACTTCACATATGGTTCACTGGTATATAGTCAAGGAGGACTCTCCATTCTGAACCCTTACAGATTCTGTTGAACCAATTGTATCTCTTTTTTCCTTCCCACACCACCTTCTCCAGATGACAGGTGTTCTGCTAGCTAACTAGTTTGCCAGAGATAGTTTCAAACAATATTTTTTTTCCTTTTTTTTTTTCTTTTAAAATACCTTGAAGATAGAAAGGACATATTAAGATAGCATACAGAAAATGTTGTACAGGAACAAAGGTAGAAATATATTAATTACACTTTTTCACTAAGAAAATAATAAAGTATAGAGCCAGAGAAGAGATTAGAATAAAACGTGAAACGGTTCACCTCAGAACAGTTTACTACCTCAAAACAGATTACCGTGTTACCCTGTCATGGTCACAGAAGCTGTTGCTAGGAGTTATAGTCACTAGTATCTCTCCTGAATGTATTTAATGATTTGATCATGAAGCGAAGGGAAGATAGGAGAGTAGAGTTTACTGTGCCCCAAGCAGAACAGCATCCCAGTGTGTGGTCTAATAGACTCAGCATGGCCCTAATTCAAGATCTGCTGGTGATATAATTTACATTTGCAAAATGTATTTTTCCAGACTATCTTGGTGACAACACACCAGAAATGTGAATAGAAGCTTAATTTTGTGCAAAACATAAGCAGATGTTTGCAACTGAAAAAGTATTAAATGCCTTAGAGTATGGGCTTGAGGCCTTCTGACTGTCCAGCAGGAACAGTTCTTTTCCCCCATATAATTACATTTAAGTTTTTTCTTCTTAAATTACAAAACAGTTATGTTTAAATAACTCACCAGAGGACAAAATGCATACAGTGCATAACCATTTGATCAAAACTTGCATTTTTAAAAATAATTGGCATGACATATTTTAGACTGGTTTTCCTCATGATCAGCCTAAAGAAAAAGATCAGCACATTAATCTGTTTGCTGCATTCTTAGTGAAATAACTCCTTAAAAGTTAGAAATCCTTCCCCTACTGCATTTACAAGAAATTCTTCTAACCTATTTTTTTAGCATTTTAAAGTAGGAATAATTAGTTATACAGAAAATCAAATCACCTGGATATCGGCTCTTTCAAGATGTATTTCTATTTTTAGAGGAGATACTTTTAAAGTGGAGGTAGCCTTTTTTGCATCTGCTACCGTGAACCTTTTTTAAAGACTCATTTTTCGTTTTGATGGTGTGTAAGTCATGCATACAGAAGCCAATATTAACTAGGTAACTGGTTTTCATTTAGATGCAGAAACAACACATCCAGTGAGAACATCCAAGATGTATAGACAGAGGAGTCAGCAAAAAACCTGCTCTTTGAATTTAAAACTGATGCATCAAATGAATTTGAATTTTTAATTTCTGACAGTGAAGCTTTTTCATGGTAGATATTCCATATGTAACCAAACCTTAATAAAGTTCCCTAGTCTCTTGTAATAATTTTTAAAGTTCCGTTGAAGTTTTTTCAGTTTTAGTTACTCAGACTTGCATACCCTGTGAAAGTAGGGTCCATTAAATATAAAAAAGTATGCATTGTATCTGTAAACAATACTCTGGCCTAAATAAGGGAAAAACAGGAATTTTCATTGAAGTTACTGTTGTACACAATCAATTTTGGGTTTTTTTAAGATACCTATAAGCAATTTTGCACCTGAAGGTTCACCTAAAGTTAGGAATTTTTCTGCATAGAAATTAAGCTATATTCCTTAAACTTCATGCCTCTTTTTTTTTTTTTTTTTTAATCAAAAGCAAGACAAGAATGGCTTAGTTTTGATTTACATCCAAATAAATCTGTCTTTGGCATTTTGTTGTTGCTTTTCCCCATTTTGCTCTTGTTGCCTTTCATAGAAAACCAGTCGTCCATGAGGTCTAGAGGGGAAGAGCATGAAGTACATGCAGTTACATGCACTATTTTGTTGTGTCAGTTTTGGAAGAGATTAACTTCATTCTTCATTCATTGCCTTGCCCTGATATCAGAAATATCCCATAGAGGTAGAATCCCCATACTTCTGCAGATACCAGTGAAGGTCCTAGGGTGCTTCTCTTTGTTAGATACAGTGGAATTTCTTCTGTCCTGACAGCATTCATATTTCCCTTTGCATCCCCTGGTCTTTGTTTCTGTATGAGCAATATTGGGTTTATAGAATGAAATCCTGTCTTTTACTAAATAAATATATCAGAGCTGGAAAACGATCTTCTCCTTAGATCTCAGACAGAAGTAGCAAATCCTTCTTTATTTTATAGATATTCTAACAAAACAGGTAATGTAATATATGCCATTACAATTTCTTCCCAAAATACTTTACAAAAATTGGTTGAAACTGAGTTCTGACTGTGAATGCCTTTATAAATTCAAAACTGCGATCTCAATTTCACAATTTAATCCCAACCGTAATTTATTGCTTCGTTTTGGGAAAATGAAACTTACATACTAAATAAATTCTCTTAATCAGTCTGATCAAAATTTATAATAGAGGTAATTAACAAAGTTGAATGTTAATTCATACATTCTGAGTTGTCCGCTTCATTTGCCATCTTAATTAATGCCCATGATACTGTATTTTGCTCATGGATTATGCTGGCTTTTGGAAGTCGCTGGTACTGACTTAGCTCTTCAAGTTCCTCCATTATATTTCACAGTTCTTGCAGCCACAGAATCAGTAAAGCATATATTGTGCATGTAACTTTGCAGCAGGTAAACAGGTCATGGGTGGAGCTAAACTTCTTAGACAATAGTTGTACCACGATTTTTTACTTTGTGTCGTGTCCAGCCAGTCCAAGTAGGCAAAGTTTTCCTGATATTGCAGTAACTGATAATCTGGCCTCAGCTGGAATCAATGCTCCTTAGCTTTCCAAGGATACCTATGGAGTGTTTTATGAAATTTTGTAGTTGAAATACTTTTTCAGTCTTTGGGTATCATTGCCATAGTTTCCGTACTGAATGAAGGGTACCTTTAACAGGGATTGATAGGAGCAAAATGTATAAGTAAAAACTTGTCTAGGCTAAATATTTAGAAAAGTAAAATGTTTTGAAACATAGGCCCATTTGCTTTCTCAAATATTGGTCTGCTTGCTGATATCTCAAATATTCTTAGCAAAATTACTGTTTGGGTGCCTGCTAATGTACCATTTTGTGAACTGTTCCTGACTCTAGATATCAGTCAGAATAATTCTCCTGATCTTTTTTTATTTTCAGGACTCTTCAGTAAGACTTAGGTGGTAGGGTGTATTTTAGTTTTCTGCCCCCCCAACCCCCCCCCCCCTTGCCCCTGACTGCATTTGCATTTGAGGAGTCTGAATAACTGAACTGCAGTTTTCAGCAATGTATATTAGATTTGTGAGAAAAATAAATATTGCCTTGTATTTGTCATTTCAGCAAATTTATGAGATCCGTGCTCATTCCTACTCATTGACAAAAATATTAGTATACAACACCTATGATGCACCCCCACTTTTTCAAACCAGTGTTTTATTCCGTTGCCATTTTGACTTAATTTCATTCTGTCTCTGCTGCTAAGATGCTTATGCTAAATATAGCTTATGGTGCAAAGGGTGCGATGTTATTGAATAAATGTTTAACATTGTAAGGAAACTGAAGAAAAATAAGGCTCACCTTTCCTGTTCAGCATTAGGCATTAAGTCTGATATTTCAGATTTCAAAACCAGAGATAGTGTCAAGTTCACTCAACCAGGACAGTGCTTGCATATCAGTCCAAGACTCCTTCACACTCATGGAGCAAATCAGAACAGACATTCAGACAGATTTAAGGTATTCTCTGCCACTGAATTTTTTAGTACTGGATACACTTGAATCCCACATCACTTTAATCCCACAAATCCTCACCTATCTTTGTAATTCTAAAAGGGAAACAAAATGTGTTAACTTTCTGAAGAGATTTTCTTCATGCTGTTGTTGTGACCTTATTCAACACAGCCTACATAGGACAGCTGCGCTCAGCATTTTTAAGGTATTTTGTAAGTCTTAACTGTGAGGTTTAAAACATTTACTTTCTTAAAGAAAAGTCTGTTGAGAAATTAATGGCATTTTCTTCTGGGAGTTTCATACTAGTTTTAGGTGAATGGTTTTTCATACCTACCTACAGAAAGAAAAAGAACAGTGTCACTGTCTCTGTATAGGTCACCACTGGGCTGTCCTCCAGGTTTCCGCTCTCACTCCAATTATCTGTATGTATTTTTGTGCCTTTTGCTATCGGTTCATTTTGTAAGATGTGAATTTTATTCTGCAAAACAATAGATTGTGATCACCATGCTTATTCATGTAAACCACCGAACAGCCTTCCAAAAATTTTGACTTTTTCTCAGACCTGTTCAAATAATATTTTGATTGCTTGTCTGTATCACTGGCAAGAAGTGGAGCCATTCAGTCTCTCTGTCCCTCCCTCTGTCCCTCCCTCTGTCCCTCCCTCTGTCCCTCCCTCTGTCCCTCTCTGTCTTTGCCCTTTTGTAAGATTGCGGGGTGAATGAGTTATTTACCTCTCTACTAAGAGGACTTTAATTCACTCTTGGTACCAACAGGGAATGGAGTATGCTGAATGGCATGATGCAGCCTTCCTATTTAGATCTGAACTGTGTTCTTCTCAAAAGACTGTAGACACATAGATTTCCGCTTAATTATCTCCCCCTCAGTTGGCAAGTGCGCTAAGGAATTTATTTTAGAAAAAGGACAGCAGTTGTCTCCTCTTTCACTTTGTTAAAGAATTGTGAGTTTAGATTTCCAGATTTCAGTAGTTACAGTTATGCAGTATTCCATAAATTATTCAATTTTTGTCTATCTGCAAGTCCACCGCTATTCCTTGAGATTACTTGTAAAGATTTATTTCATTTTGAATTTAACATACAAGCTACTAACAGAGTACAAAACCAGGGCAGAAAATAATTACAAGTTTAAAAAACAAGCAAGAAAAGGTCAATAATTGCAGAGCAGACACTGCAACTACTGGCTGACCTTTGAGAGGCTGCAGTTTTTATTGCTTCGAGGTCTTACTGGCAGCAGTGAGTGTCAGCAGAGTAAACCTTTACCACTTCTTTTGTTCCTGCTATTATCGTTACCATTAGTATAGTCTTAATCTAAACATGGATTGCAGAACAATATAATTTCGGGACCAGATGCTAGCTGAGTGAAAAGCTTTTATACATTTAAGAAAAACAGCTTATATTCTTTGCCTGATGATCTTGCTTGTTCCTTTGTGTTCAAATAATAAAAAATGTATGTTGTCTCATGCTTTCACAGTCAGGAAATTAAGAAGTTACCAGTGATAGCAAATCTAAGATAGACCTCATGATTCTGTAGTAGCTTAATATCTGCAGATATACTTTTTAGTAAGTGACTGAAAATAGCATTTGGAGTACAAATTACCAAGTTTACAATTTTCCCCACTTTTTCTTCTTTCTTTTCTTAGTTTTGGAGGTAATCTTTTGAAGATCTCTTTAATCATGTTGAGCCACCTCTAATGTATCTATCGGGGAATGAAATCTTACTTGTTTTTCTTACTATTTAGCACCAAGCAGTTACATTCTTACTAGTACAATCTCATACACTTTCATACAGTTTCAACTGCAGATTTAGGTTCATCCAAATGAAAATGTGATCAAAGTACATGAATTGGAATTTATTAAAGCTTATTCAAAGTGTTTTGGTGAGCCTTGTCAGACAGATTATCACAGGAATTTGAATGTGTTTAAAAAAGTTCACCCCCGTTCTCGAGGCTAAGAGGTAAAATAAATAAATAATAATAAACATGCAAGCTCTCTTTGTACATTTTTAAATACTTTTACTTTGCCCTCATTGTTGATCCTACAGTTGATGTTAGTGCCACAGTGCGAGTTGCCATACATTGAAATCCCTCTTGTACTGAGTTTACATCGTAGAAACTAATCTTTTATGTATCCGCTAGATTCTGTCTTATCTCAACAATCTGAGGGCTTCTGCAGATAGTTTATCATCTAAGTCCTCTCTAAACATACATTTGGAGATAGCAGTAGGATTGTTTGCAGAAATTCTAATAAATGTTGGTGTTGTGTTAGCATAATTAATAAGCCTTAAAATGAAAAATTTCTTTGATAGAAGAAAAAACAACATCTTCTATTTATCAGGCAAAAAAAAAAAGCTATGTAATCTCTGAAAATTCAAATCAACTTTGAAACTCTCCTTCAGTGTGATGGAAGGGGAGGGCTGTGGTTTTTTAGTACGGTTTTTAAAATTTCATGTGGGATAGCAGCAAATAATATTAAAATATTGAGATTTTTTTATTATTACTGTCGTCATGGAAGCTAACAGTATTAGGTGATGTATAGGATTTAAAAGTTAGTTTTTTGTGTTTTCTACTTTGTGATTATCTGAAAATCCTACCTATTTCTTTTGAGGACAAAGGATTTCTTGTATTTTTAGAGGTCAATTCTTATCTTGCTTCTCAGCAATGTAGAAGTAAAGTACGTTTCAGAATTTGTGTCTCAATGTAAAAAAACCCCACATCAGCAATTTAGGTACAGTAATGTAATCTTTCTGGCAATACGGCAGGCATTTAAGCTTTCTTCTTTTAAAGTTACTTTGCTACTAGTTTGATACAAAGAGTGGGTGGAATCAGCACAAATAGTGTCAAAACTGTCATTTGGTCAAAGCTCTGAGAAAGCAAAATATTAACAGCTGTATTATAAGTAAACATGTATTTGAAAATTGGAAGTAACGTGCATGAATGCTTGTTATTTGCACTCTGTGTGTTGACTGTATATACATAATGTAACACTGTATAACAAAATGCTAGATTTTGTTCATGTTGGTAGACCTGTGCAGTACTTTTTAATATGGAGTTTATTTAGATGTTTTATATCATCCTCATTTTCACTCATCCCTTAAAAATGCTTCTTTCCACCAGAGCTGGGAACGTTGGCAGGGAATTTCTTGTTGACAGAACACATGGATGCAGGAAACCCTTTGTGAACTGCAAGCGTTATAAAAATTAGTTGTTGAATTACTTTTTGAAGAGTTTGACTTATTTATTTATTTACTTTTTTGGCACTGCATCCTACAAAAAAGAATTGGTTTCAGAACATTTCAGGTTTATCGTAGTCACCCATCCTCAACATGGTTATGTTCATCAGAAAATCAAGACTATTTGCTAAGAAAAATCAAGCTGCAGTGAACTTTTATTGGGCAAATTGCTTCCCAAATTAAACCTGTAATAACACTTTAAAGGCAGCAGCACTTAAATAGGGTTGGATTGGTGTTTATTTCATGGTTTTAAGGTTCTGTGGTGAAACCAGATTGTTCTTGCTCTTTTGGGACTTGTTACCAAGTAGCTGTGTCTCTGGATGAACAGAATGTTATCACACGTTAACAGTCATGGTCGAATTCTAGTTCTTACTGTGTCTCCTTAGGATCAAACAGGTTTTTCACCCTGTGTAGCAGAAGAAACGTTTTGGCTTATTTCTCTTTACTTTCTCTATTTGTCTGGAGACCTCCCCTGGATAGACTAATGTCTCTAAATGGTCAGTGTGTGTGGATATTTTTTTAGGGGGAGCATGTAAAGTCAGGGTCTTGCTCTACACCCTGAAAAGGAGTTTTGTTTCTTTCAATATAGAAGATGCTTAAAGAAACCAAGTCTTAGTAAGTAAGCCTACGGATCACAAGATCCATAAACCTAGTTTTGTAAACAATATGCTTCATGTAACTCGTTTCAGTTTGAGTACCAGAAAGTCACTGTTTTCTTTTGAAGAACACTGATCTGTCAGTATAAAGTTTTCTGCAGTAGAAAATTCCTCTCAATAGCTGGAAAATTCATGCTGTAAACTTTTCCAATACTTTCCCATAACTGTATCTTGTTAAAGACCTGGAATGGTTTTCAGAGCTCTCCAAAGTCTATCAGATTCTTGATTGATGAACATGTTAATAATATAACGTGCTAATTTTATTATGCTTCCCATTTTAAACTCTCTTTTAACTTGTAGTCTAATTTGGTTTTATTCTTATTTATTCTTTTCAATCCTATCCTGGAAGGTCATTGTCAAGAAAATGGATGAAAATATTCAGAAAGTATTGCTTCTAAGCTGAATGTGGAGAAGATACTTTTTTTTTTTTTTTTTTGAGAAAAATGCCTGGATAGTTCCTTTGTTTTTACTTTTTCTCTCAAAACCAGTATCTGAATAATGGCATACACAATGGCGTACTACATATGTTGACTTAATTTTCTTAAATATCTTCCATATTTTCTGACAGTTGGAGATTAGATTTTAGGATGTGTAGGTTGGCTTGACAGATATTTTGCCCCCAGAAATGAAAGCAGACCTATTTCCAAGGACTTAGTGAAATTTCTTGCAAGTAAGTGCTTAAATTGAAATTTATTCACTACCTAACTGGTAGGACTTCAAATATTCCTTAGTCTGAATGCGTGGTAAAGACAATATATTAGACTCAGATTCAAAAAGAAAAAAATATTAAGGCAAAGGCATATGACAGGATAACAGAAGTCATTCCTGCTCTGATAATTCAAGAGCCTGCAAAAAAGAATTCTGAGAGATAGATTGATATTCCAGGCATTGCAACAATGGTTGTTTAGCTGTTTATCCAGATTAAATGATTAAATCTTTTCCTATTTGAAGTGGATTCTGACAGCTGCATGTGTACTTTTTATTTGCCAGATAGAATGGGTAAACAATTTTTGGCATGTATATTTGTTTGCAAGGTACTTGCTTTATTTATTGTGTGAGATATTTGTGTAGATAAACGATAAGGTATTTGCCTATTTGATTACTAGAACATTTTGAAAAGGAAAATAATGAACAACAAATGGAAAAATCACAGCTGGTACTAATGTCTGTTCTTTCAGTGTGTACTCTTGCTGTGTAAAGGCATGGATATTCTTGTAAACGTCAATTACTAGTGGACACTGACTATAACAAAATGATGTTGAAACATTAATGAGAAGAGAAGAAGATGGTGATAGCAAAATACTTCCTGGACTGAATTCTGTCACAGAAGTGAATCCTGTGGAGAACAAGGGTGTCAGTGTGACTTGATTTGGAAAAGTCATGTTGGTTTTGTCTTTTTTGTTGGTTTTGTCTTTTTTTTTTTTTTTTTTTAATGAGTATATTCTGTGTACTGAGGCCACTAAGACAATAAATCTTATGGTGGTGGGGATGTTGGAGGGAATGTACCATTTTTCCAGTGAATTCTAAGTAGAACTAAACCTTCAGCTCTCTTTCATAATATATCAAGCAAAGGTATAGAGATAGGTCAGAAAACAAACCCAAAAATATTGATCGGATGTCTTTGATTGATGTCCAAATATATGTGAAGCTTTTAACGTAAGGTGCCTTCCCTCATGCATTCTAGGAAGAGAGAATGAGTTGCTGCCCTGTAGCGTTATTGAGTCTGCCAGAATATATTAATTTATTTCTGTTTCCCTGTCTTCCCTTTTTCCCTTCTTCCTGAACTGAAATTTTAGCTAAGCCAGGATTGATCTGGGACAGTAAAAACTCATCGCTCTTGGATTTCTGCCAGTGCTCATGTTAAAACACTTCCCAAATTAATGATAAATTTCTTGTACAGCAGTCTTTTTACATCTTGATTCAGTACTCTGAGTGTGGGAGGTAAACATCAATGCCAAATAACAAAGTGACTACTTCAAAGATCTGCCACATGCCTTACATTTTTACAAATTATTATTGACTTGAAATGGTGAGTCAGATAAACTACTTCTGCTGACGTATGTTGTGGCTGTGTGCAAAACTTGAAATTGTCTTCGTGTTCCTGCAAAGTTTCTTATACTTACTGCTAAAGTCCACAGAGATTTTTACAGGGCTTCTTTTTAAGGAGTTGTTCTATTATGTATTTTATTGTCTGTGAATATCATGTTCCTTAGACTTCATGAAGAACATAAGACTAAGTAGAATATAATAGCTATGTAGCTATATTAGAGGTTGTCATCAGTAGTCATTTTGTATGAACCCATTCACTAGCAAAACCTGTAAATCTTTTCTTTCTTACATCATTGTCACTTCTAATGATCAAATGTGAAGAGAATGTACAAGGCATGACTTTTAAAATGAGCTTGTCCTTATTTTTTCAACTGCAGTATTTATACAACACAAGAAAATACATTTTTTCTTATGTTTAGTCCTGCCTAATGAGAATCAGTGTCAAACTGTATACTATGTGCATTTTGACTAATGAAATACAGACAGAAAATTCATGTTGAATGAAATAAGTTAGCTTTATAAACTTTGGCTCCTTCTCATTGGTATGCAAGTTTAGTCTGTAATTTTGGAACTGATTGTAAGGCTGTAATTAGTCTCTAGAGAGCTCATGTGGACAATAGATTGCTCATTAGTCTATTGACTTTCCATGAAGTTGATTAGCTATTTCTCATGTTTAATGTGGAAAACAAAATAATGCATGTTAATTTATCTTCCAGACGTTGCAACTGCCTGTCCAGATAAGAAGTCCATCTTAATGTACGTGACTTCCCTCTTCCAAGTCCTGCCCCAGCAAGTCACCATGGAAGCCATCAGGGAGGTGGAGATGTTGCCACGGCACTCAAGGGTCACTAGAGAAGAGCACATACAAGTACATCATCAACAGCATTTTTCACAAGAAGTGAGTAGTTTCACTTTTCTGCTTTCATCTTGCTGCTCTAAAGTGGTTGTTTCCCTTACCTACCCCATTAGTTTCATGTTAGATGGCAAATGGAAGGCAAAAACCCACAGACATAAGGGACAAAGTCTGTTCACTACAGGCAAGTGGAATGCACTTGTCTGCATGAACTGTACTTTCGTACGGTTTCTCACCTTGCACCAGGCTGCTTTAAAAGTAACTATTCAGCAAATAAGTGCTATGCACTTCTCTTTTACAGGACTGGGTGTTTTGGTTGTGGAAGGGTACCACAAGGAAGAACACAGAAACTGGGGGAGGTTTTACATTTAAACAAAGACATGTAGAAATTTTTTTACCTTTTTTAGAGAATAGCAGTTGACATTTCTCCATATTCATGATACATATTTAATTTTTTAGCATTTTATTTACACTGACTTGTATTTTAAAACCATCTGTTCTCAGCTAACAGTTGGCCTCTCAAAAAGGTCATGTAATACTTGGAATTAATTTATGCTTGCTATATCAGTTATGTGTTTGACTGAAATCATCAGTCTCTGCTAAAGTATTTAGTGGATTTTAGGCCTAGTATACTTGTCTGAATTTAATCTGTATCTTGCTTTTGGGATGCTCAGTCTCTTAGAGTACCGAGCAGATGAGTACTGGCTTTGTTTATTCAGGATTAACTACAAGATCACTTGTTTTTTGAGCCTTTGCTTGTAAATTATAAAGAACCTGCAATTTACATTGTTATTCTGCTGGTATTGAGTTCTGACAGTTTGTTGCTTCTGGAAAGGGTGTCAGATTAAATAAGAGCTTTCCTTAATACCATCCCAATTTTGACTGCTGAATACAAACACTGTCCTTGCAAAATGTAACTGGTGATGAACTTCTTACTTCTTTTTCTTCACTTACTCTTACAATCATTACTTTACTTCTATAACCCATGCTCCTATCCATATGTCTGTTCTTTCCACCTCTAATTTCTTCTTTGTAGATCACAGTCAGTGTACCCCAGGGACCTTCACCTTCTCCTAAACCACGATTCAAAAGTTACGCATATACACAAGCTGTGTATGTTACATCCCCTGACCAAAAAAGGAGGCAGGTTCCTCCACAGGTCTGTCAATATTGTTATTTGTTCTAAAAATTGTTTTATTAAGCTTGTGCTTGGAGTGAAAGAGTTTGTGCATTTTGCTTGTACCTGATCTTGATGATCTACTTTTTCCAGATTTTTTTAGCATCTGTTGAGTGGTTACTTTTTACTGTGTATTTCAGCATGGCTGGCAATAGGTGTTATGCTCATTTATAGGGATAAACAGCATCATGATATTTGAAAAGTAATGGCAGCCAGCTTAAGTCCCCAGTGACTGGAAAAAGGGAAACATTGGTCCTATTTTTAAAAAGGGTACAAAAGAGGACCCTGGCAACTACCAACCTGTCAGCCTCACCTCTGTGCCTGGAAAGGTCATGGAGCAGATCCTCATAGAAGCTCTGGTAAGGCACATGGAAAACAGGGAGGTGATTCGAGACAGCCAGCATGGCATGACCAAGGGCAAGTCCTGCCTGACCAGCCTCGTGGCCTTCTATGATGGAGGGAATACGGAATACATCAGTGGACACAGAAAGTCATCTATCTGGATTGCTCTAAGCCCTTTGTCACGGTCCTCCACAACATCCTTCTCTCTAAGTTGGAGAGATACGGGTTTCATGGGTGGATGGATTGGTGGATGAGGAATTGGTTGAATGGTCACATCCAGAGGGTACTGGTCAACGGCCCAATGTCCAGATGAAGATCGGCGACAAGTCGAGTCCTTTGGGGGTCCATATTGTGACCAGTATTGTTCAATATCTTTATCAGTGACGTGGACAGTGGGACTGAGTGCACCCTCAGCAAGTTTGCAGATGACACAAAGCTAAGGGGTGTGGCTGACACACCTGAGGGATAGGATGCCATCCAGAGGGACCTAGACAATCTCAAGAAGTGGGCCTGTGTGAACCTCATGAGGTTCAACAGGGCCAAATGCAAGGTCCTCCCATCTGTGTTGGGGCAACTCCCAGTATCAATACAGGCTGAGGAATGAAGGGATTGAGAGCAGCCCTGAGGAGAAGGACTTGGGGGTACTGGTGGATGAAAAGACAGACATGAGCCAACAATGTGTACTCACAGCCCAGAAAACCAACCGCATAAAAAGAAATGCAGCCAGCAGGTCGAAGGAGGGGATTCTGCCCCTCTGCTGCACTCTTGTGAGACTGACCCTGCCCGGAATACTGTGTCCAGCTCTGGAGTCCTCAGCACAGGAAAGACATGGGCCTGTTGGAGCAAGTCCAGAGGAGGGCCACATAAACGATCAGAGGAATGGAACACCTCTGTTGTGAGGACAGGCTAAGAGAGTTGGCATTGTTCAGCCTGGAGAAGAGAAGGCTCCAGGGAGACCTTATTATGGCCTTTCAGTACTTAAAGGGAGCTTCTAAGAAAAATGGAGACAAACATTTTAGCAGGGCCTGTTGCGATAGGACGAGGGAAAATAGTTTAAACCAAAGGGAGGTAAATTCAGACTAGACATAAGGAAGAAATTTTACAGTGAGGGTGATGAGATGCCGGAACGGGTTGCCTGGAGAGGTGGTAGATGCCCCATCCCTGGAAACATTCAGGGTCAGGTTGGACTGGGCTCTGAGCAACCTGATCTAGTTGAAGATGTCCCTGCTTATTGCAGGGGGGTTGGACTCGGCAACCTTTAAAGGTCCCTTCCTACCCAAACTAGTCTGATTCAAACACTGCTGTTTTAGAATTATAAAATGCTTCCTTTGTTATGTCATTTTGAAAATACTACATATGTTGCCTTAAAAGTGTATTAGAAGAACAAGCCAAACATAAGCTGTATTTGGCATCTAATTATTATATTTCTGTCTCAGGTTTGATTATAGAAAAACAAGAACCATTGGTTTTCTGTTGCTTTTCCTAACCCTCATATCTAGTAAATAAAATAGTAAGTGATGATATTTTTCAAGAGGTTATTGTAGTTGGGCAAAAGAGAAAGGAAACATGGAATTCAATATTTTTTACATTACTTAGATTAGTAGATGATAACAGCTGGTCATTTTATCACAAATGGCACCATGCCAACATTCAGGTTAGGGGTTTGTGTTTGGATTTTATGACTTTCAAAGAGCTGAAGTAGTTCAATAAAACTTGTTTCAAGCAATCCTTATAATGAGCATTTCAGTAGTCAGATTTTGACTTTTGACAATTGTGAGAGCTAAAGGTCATATTGTGTAATGCAACATACTTTTATTACTTTGGGGAAAAGAGTTCTGCATGTATTTGGCACTACAGTTCTCTTGTGGAGACTTGATTCTGTCTAACCTCTAAAAATTTATTGCAAAATTACACTTTAATTCAACACTCTGTTTCCCGATCTATTCTTCAAGTGACAGGTATTTTACTGAATAATGACTTCCTTTAAATACTCTAGGAAAGAAATCCTGTGCACAAACGCATGAACTCTGCTACACTATACTAACATCGAATGTGTTGCAGTTATGATTAATACAGCTTTTAAACAAGGTGTTTAAAACTGATATAATTGATTTGTTCTACTTAGATACTACACTGATAATTAAGAAGAATGAAGAGTCATGGCATAGCGTTTTTTTCTTGAGCTACTTTTATTGTGATCAGTTGTGGGTTTTGTCCACAGCCCCACAACCAAGCATAACATACAAGCCGATATAATTAAAATCAGTTCTACAAAATGTCGTTATTAAAATGTAGTAAAAAAAAAAAATCTATTATTCATTCCTCACCTTTCATTCCAGTTTTCAGATCTTGTGTTCCTGAATTTGGAACCTTTGTCTATTACACTTATGCAATAACTACTAATATAATATTATAATTCTGCCAATTTGGCAGAATCAGAATACCTAACCGGAATTGGGCCCTATTGTGCTCGATCCACAACAAATACTAACAAAGGAAAAGCATTCACTTAAAAATCCTAAGTGAAAATCACCAGACACAGTCTCATTATAATCAAGATAAACTTGAATTGCAGACAGTACCAATTAATATGCTAGTTCAACATATGCAATTCTTAATCAGTGGTAATGATCTTTTTTGCCTCTAGCCATGTATATCTTGAAGAACAACCATCATCTAACTATTAAAACAAATTTATAATCCGTGTAAAATAGTGATTGATATTTTTTTCTCTAGATATCTGAAGCTGGTATACCTTAATAATCCCATCTCTTTTAACTAAATCAAATAAATACAATTTCCTTTTTAGTTTTTAACAGCCTTCCAATTTTTTGCGAGCTGTATTATGATTTTTGGATACTAGTATTGGTATTGAAGCTGCCTGTAGGATTTTAAGTAAAATCTACTTCTTTAGGGGACTGCATTAAAGAAATCAAGATGAAGTCAACTTTTTTCTTTTAATTGGATTTTATAAAGTTTAGGAAGCCGTCTCTCATTTCCATTATCACAGAAAAATTTCAGTAGATTTGGTTTACTGTGGTCTGCCAATTTCAATGGTATATTAGGTGCTATCATTAAGAAGCAAGATTTTCACTAAGTATGTTGGTCTTCTGTTGAAATTTTTCTTTTCAGATCTCTACAAACTTTCATCTTACAGGACTTGAATATTAGAATTTCTCCAAAATAATCAATGAACATACCTAAGAACTATCAACAAAAAACTCTTTCACCTGCTTCTGTCTAGAGGTGTTAGCTCCTGAGATTGATCTTAAATGTCATAGTGTTTAATTGGGTGATTTTTTTTTAATTCTGCACTTGGAAGAATGGTCCAATAGATTTTTTAGTCCAAGCATGAGGCAACTGGAACTCAGAAGGAAAATAAATGAGATAAGACCTCTTTCCAAAGATTTTGAATGTTATCCTGCAAATTCGACCATATGTGCCACACGTTTACTGCGTATGTCAATTGTCGGAAATTGTAAAAATGCAATGAGCAATGATTCTCTGAGCACCCTGTTGCCAAGATGGCATAACATTTCTTCTTACACAGTCATCTGTCAAAGTCCTTTCCCTTCTATCTTCTACCTTTGTCTACTCTATGTCACATTTCACTTTACTTTCCCCATCTTCACACTTCCAAATACCTTCACAACCTGTGTGTCTTTAAATAGACCCTGCCTTTCTGAGTTCTTATTCTGTTTGTCACTCAGTAGTATACTTGCAAGGCCTAGTATTCTCGTTGCACAAATTTTGGCCAGACAAGTCTTGCCTTGCTTAACCGTGACATTTCTCACATTCAAAGAAAATCATTGTTCTGCTAACCACTTCACTTGGTGCCTTCTTGTTTGGTCTGTGCTTGACCACTTCTAGTTGAAGCAGTTAAGCTTTTTAAATGCTGTTGCTAACACGAACAGCATTTCTTCCGCAAGCTCTCAGGAAAAGTTTTCCTCCTTTACCTTGTTTACTTAGAAAGTGTTCATAAATTAATGCGAATCTTAGGACAGGAATCCACTTCTCAAACTTAAATCCCTGAATTCCCTGTATTAACATTAAGAAAGACTCAAGAGAATATATTTATGTTGACAGGTTTCAGATAGCAGTTACTGCTCAGCAATTATGGAAGGCTTGCCTGACTTTGCAGCTCTGTATTTCATCTTGTATGCGGTTTCTGTAATGATACAGTCTGTCTAGCTTCACTTAGAAAAAAGGGATCCTCTAGTTAATTTTCTGAGATGTTTCAAAGTCCCTGTTTAAAATTACCCTTTCGCTTCTGTTTTATATTTATGAAAGCCTTTGTTTTTGCAATATTGCTTCATCTCATTGAACACCTGACCAAGAATAATGATAGTTTTACTTTCTAATTCTTTCCAAAAATGTGTTATCAGAGCAGTTTCTGATGCTGATGCCAGGCAAAACTCTTATCTCACTGCCTTCATTTTGTACTTGCTACCTGAACTCCACAAGACATATAATATACTGTCTTAAAAGGGATCAAGTGAAGAAAAACAAAACAAAACAAAAATTCTAAAACACTGGAGTACCTACAAATAAACTTTTATATATATATATATAGGAAAAAAACAGTGCTGAAACTGTAAGCATTGAAAAAAAATGGGATGAAGAATATCTATGTATGTTTTGAGACTGGTTCTTTTGTAAATAAGCTTTTGGCAAGCCTGTCTAAAAGGCCAAATGTGAGTCTGGCTGCCTTAAATTATCTATTATGCAAAATTAAGTTATTGCTGCATCAATATCATTGTAGATTTTTGTTCTTTTGACAGGAATTACATTTTCTTTATTCTACGTTACAGAATTTGAGTGAAGGATTATGCATAGCATTTAAACTGACAAGCTTCAGTAGATTTGAATTAAAACATTTTGGGATGCAGTAGCGGCTAATCGGGACAGTATTCCCCAACACTTAATGATTTGATTTTGGAATTAAGAATTAGAGGCTTCACCTCAGGCCTCGACCCAGTCATTAGTTCATGGGAAATTCCTAACCCTCCAGTTCATTACTCCTGTTTTACAGAAATATTGTAACACATCTTTTGTCATATTATCTGGTTTATGATATGGATTCTACCCAGTTACTGTTCTGGACTTGCTCCATCAGGTCATAACTATAGTAACCAACTTGGAAAGTCACTAGAAATTTATAAAATTATAAAATTAAGCTGAATTTACTCACACAGCACACAGTCCTTCTGGCAGCCTTGCCCTTGAGATTTCTTGTTTTCTGGACCCTTAATTTGCCACACTCTTGGTCTTTTGCCAGCAAGTTGACTTCTTTAAATTGCTGTGAGACCTCTGTTCTGGGACCCTTTGAGGTTCATCTATTGCACAGGCTTTTGTGACACAGCGTCACAGAATTGCCATATTGCTTTCTTTTGAACTAAAACAGACCTTTCTTTCACTTAAATGCTGTGATCCAAATACTGTCCTGTTTACCTTGTGGTAAAGTGTCCTTTGTAGAGATATCAGAAGAGAATTCCTATAGTTTAAAGTACAACCAGATAGAATTTTAGTTTCAACTTCTCGGTAATAATTCTAAGGTGAGACATTCAGTACAGAAATTACCCCAATGTCAGCATTTGGCTGTTCATATTGGTTTTATGGGATAATTTAAAGTAAAACTTAGGAAACTTCAGAAAATGCTTGCCAAGTTATCTGCACATTTAATCACAAGATCTTGATGGATATAATTTGGGCAGCAAGTATAACCACTGTGCCAGCTGTTAGTCTAGGTGTTCTCTTTTAAATAGAAACCTTCTCTATTCAGAAAGCTAGAAAATGTTTCTGTAGAGCTAAGTAAGATCCCTAAGATTCAGACTGACCATAATAAAATAGCAAAATCCAACACCAGTGGTCAGAACAAGGAGATGCAGAGATGGAAAAGTGAAGCTAAAAGCAAGTCTTTCAGATTTCTTAGGGAGCTCACCTGAATCCTGTGTCTTCAAGGAACAAAATGATAAACAGTTTCAGGCATGTTTATGTATTTTATATTTTCAATAACAGTCTGGCAAATTGATGGCTTCTTCTCCAAGCCTGAAGGGTTGTCAAGACGACAGTTCAGTTTCCTTTCACTGCTTCATGTATAGGCTCCAGCAGCAGTTCTAACTTATTTTTTTGTCATTTCTTTGGTTTGGATGTTTATTGTAAACTATTTTCAAGTGGTTTTGCTGTCAAAAAATGTTAGTACTCTCATGGGTGAGATACAGTAAGTGATAACACATTGTGGATCTGGATCCTGGTATTTAAGAACCCGGTGAGACCGGAGCTTTTACTCGGTTATCTCACACGCTCACTCACTTTGTTCCACCCAAAGCTAAGTTCACAAGGTCTCAACTTCCCTCCCCAGCAGAGAGGTTACTGCTGTCCAGGAAGGTTAGGCAGCAAGTTGTGTCAATTTATGCTGTGCTACTGCTTGCAGTTACAGATGTTGGGCATCACCAGCCAAGATCCCCAGGCATCCCCCACTACTTGTCTCCATATATCTCTCTGATGACCAGCAATAGGACATGAGGAAATGGCATGAAGCTGCACCAGGGGAAGTCCGGATTGGACGTTAGGAAAAGGTACTTCACTGAGAGGGCTCATGAACAGCCTCCTAATTGGTGGTTCTGTCTCATGCCTCTTCATTAATGAGAGGATTCAGAACATGCTGCTTTTGTTATCAAATTTTGAGACCAGCCCCTATTGGTTGCAGCTCATGAGTAGTGGGAATCTGCCTCAGAGGGCTCAAAAGTGCAATTTCAGACATTCAGCAGCCCCCACTCCACACACCCATGCACAGTCATCTGCTGCCTGTACATGTGCCTGTTCACATACCTGTTCGCGTTAAGCTGTGTTTTTACCGCCAACGGGTAATAACACTTCTTCAGAATATGACTTAAAAATTCACTTTCTTAGTGACTTTTTCATCTCTTTTTAACTTCCCCTTTTAACTGACCTTAAAAATCATATGAGAGATTTTTTTTTTATTTTTTATGCAAGACTTTTTCAACTATGATTTCTTACTTAAAATAGCTATACAGCTTGTTTAAACATAGGAACGCTAGAAATGCCAAGTGGTGTGTCCCATGCGAATTATTAGACTGTTCCTTGCTGACAAAAAAGGGTAATGTGTTATTCAGAAAGTAAAAAATACTAGATAAAATGTATCTTTATCTCCTATATATTCAGATTTAATCTAATACATCTGAATAAATTGATAATCTAATAATCCCATGAATTTACCTGTATGTGGTTGGCAATATCAAAGGACGAAAAAATTTTAATAGGTGAATTTGATTAGAATTACTTTTAAGGTTTGGGGTTTTTTTCAACTGTTAGAAACATGAAAAAGTTATACAGGTCATTACCTGATTAAATTATTAATGAAAGTATTTCTGAACTGTGCGTTTTTTCAATAACACAATTTGTCTGTGTGTATTTTTTTCTTATAGTTCGTTAGCTACTTTTAACCAGCTTCAGAGTTATTTTAAGTTTCACCTGGTTTTTTTTGATAAGCACACTTACCAATACATTCTTAATTTTGAAGTTGAACTGTGATAGAACAATGGCTTGCTTTAAAAAAAAATCTGTTAGCCAAGTTCTAATCTGTAGTGAAAATCTGCTATTGTCAAATCAGCAGATTTTCATTACGTAAATGTGAGTGAAACTTCTAAACATTCACTTCTAAAACCAAATATTTTCACTGAAAGAATTTTGCAATTTTAAGTATTTTTGCCTCTCATTTTGAAAAGAAATCCATTTTCTATGTTTTTTAAATAGCTTAATTTTCAAGGCATAAAATAAGATAAAAATGATACATAACATTTAAAAATGTTCATATAAGCTATTTTGTGCCACTGAGTCTCTTGAACATTATTAAGAAGTGTATGTGTGTGATATGTCAAAAATAGATGTAGCTACAGCAAATGAGGGCACATACTCATTTACTGTAAACATTTGATTGTTTTTAATATCCATAATATATTAACTAATAGAAGCCCCCTCCTGGCCTCTAGAGTTTAGGCAATAGTGCAGAATTGCTTATATCAGCAGTGGATTTGATGCAAGCGAATGGCTAGATGAAATGCAGGACACAATTCTAATGAATATCCTTACTGCTAGATAGGCTGGTGGTCATTTTTTCCTAATCTCAGTACTGAAATTGAAGGAACTTGAGGGTTTGTACAACTCCAGAAGTCATTATGCATCCCCATTTCAAACCCTTAAGAAACATCTTTCACTTTATGTAAATAAGGAAATAGAATTTAGTCTAAGACTGAGAAAGCAGGTGATTGCCTATCTGCTATCTTAAGTATTCATGCAATAAGTTGATGGTGTGCTATTGTCTGACTCTTCTCATGTAGGAAACTCATGGAAGTACCTAAATCATGGCTATCTGCCTCTATACATGATCCTTAATCACTGTGATTTGCTTGTTCCTTTTCATTATACACAGTCACAGGACCTCTGGAGTGGACTGAGATGCAAGATGCCTGTTCATTTCCTCACTTTGGTTCCTGGGCATTGGAATTTCAAAATTTTAAGGCTGATTAAGAAAAAAAAAACCAAACATTGCAATAGTAGTACCTTTCTTACTTTTTTTCATCTATCTTTTCTAAATATAATTTTGTCAAATATGAGACTACCGTTTCCCCTTAGACTGTTGCCGTATCAATATTTTGTGGGAATGAAGGGTTCTATTTAAAGACAAATAGTCAAATGACAGGGAGGCTGTCAGACACTTTAATACTTAGCTTATGCATTCAGTGATTTTGAAAGATGTACTGAGGATAGATTTCAGCTCCATATACAGAACTACTACATTTACTTGAGTATTCACCTTTGTTATTTCACCTGATTTAAAAGATGGGTTCACACTTTGCACTCTCTCGTTATACGTAGTTAAACCTTTAAAATGCAAAAAAATAAAGACAAAACTCATATTTCTTGGAAAACCTCTCAAATCAAAAGGAGACTTTACCACATGAAAGCAATTTAAAGTATTTGTCCAGAGATAAAATTATAGCATCATTCTAAATGGCATTATTATTACATTGTTACTAGTCTTTGTATATCAGAGTATACTTCTCATAGTATGATAAAGTTTTGTTTCATGTTTTCAGATAGCATTACTTTATTTTAAAACTTAGTTTATTAAAAATTTTCTTACCAATTAATTTATCTAGATTTAACATTAGTAAAATAAAAAAGACAGCAAAGCTGGGATTGTCTACTTCATATGTTAGTCTAATCATATTTTCATGCCTTGAGCTGGGAGTTATCAATAACACCAGGCAAAAACCAAAACAAAACAAACCCAAAGAAATACTGCAATGCTGATGTGGCAGCAGCAGCACATTTTGTTCACATGCTCAGGAATAGGAGAGAAAGCTTGCTCCAGAGCCCCCTCTTTCTAAATGACTTTGCTGGCCCTCATCACCAAGAGAAGCTTCCTTGACTCCTGTAGCTTCATCTCAGCTTTCTCTGCCTGATTTTCTACAGAATTTCAGAGGAGACATTTATTTTGACACATAATAGCTTTCAGAGGATTACCACAAGTGTTGGTTAGATATATGTGAATATGCTGAAAAGAATAAGGATTGCATTTTCTAATTAGAACTACTTCTGATGAGTGTTAATTGCATTACTTTTGTATAATTTAACTAGTTTTCCTATCCTGTGTTACACCATCACATGGTTGAATTTTATTTAGCTAAAATAAAACTGAATAGTGTTTTAAATAAGACAGCTTCAAAAAATATGTACAGGATGTGCCTTGTGCCCTTGAAGTGCCTGTGCCCAAGCATAGCTGTAACTTTGAGGAATTAATTAGCATCATGTTTTACTCTATTAGAAAATGGTAAGATTTCCGTGGATAAAACTTTTGTGCCCTCAGGTGCATATAATACTCTTCATGGTAAGATATAAAATAGTTTTGATGCACGGTAAATGGTTCTGTGTTTAAAATGCAAAAGACAGATTTTGAGAAGTGAACGGAGTTAAGTGCCCACTCATATACAGAATCAGTGTTCCAGATTGTCCATTTGCCCAAATCATTGCACTGTGAGAGTGGATAACCATTTGCCTCCCCACCCCGTATTTGTAACTGCGGTGTTAAAGTTGTATCTTTTCAGGGTCTGTAGGAAACTTCATGGATTGTTTGTTAGTTCACATTTGTATGGCAGGCAGGTCTGCATGTGTACCTGAAGTAGTGACCTTTGCAAAGGCCAGATTGCTTATCTCTACTGATCAGCAAAGTGCTGGTTTCTTCCCCCACCCCACCCCCCGCCCTGTGATTTTGATGCAATAGAAACTGTGTATTGTAATACTTGTGTAAAAGGCTCTCCCTCTAAGATACTGCAACATGTACTTCGTGTTTTTGATGTGCATGCACAGACTTCAGTTACACGTGTACAAAGGAAGATACTCATAGATTTATCCACGTTCATTCCAAACAGCAAAGGCATTTGTCTCTGTATATATAATAGTATTAAGGAATTTTGCTTTAGATTTTTCTGAGATTTCAAAGTATTCTAAGCAATATCATTGTTATGGGTGTGTTAGCCTGAAGTGATCAGTGAGCTAAGGGAAGAAGTAAGAAGAGATAATACCTTTTAAAGAACAATATTTTGGGGGCAGAAGGGAACTGACACTTTTTAGATGTTCAAGACCTCTTCAGAAATTCCAGTCCCGAAAGCACAATAAAACATAGAAAAAATGAGAACTTCAAAAATATAAAAATGTTATGGAACAGTGTGGTGTTTGGAATTTATTCACGCTCTTCCTACAGAAAGCATTTCTTTTATTAGAGCTTAGTTTAGCTGTAGTAAAGAAATAATACATATATTTTGATGGAGTAAAACATTCTTAAAAATACAAAAGGAAATTTTTGTTGCGTGATAGTGATGTTATTAGAGCAGAAATGGTGGTTTGAGTAAGGTGTGAATGATGCAGTGAGGCATCAAACTTTATAAAACAAATATATTTTTAAAAGGGTAGAAAATGGAATTTTGCTTATGGTGTTCAAAGGTCAAAGTTATTAATATAAAAAAGTAGTACTCTTCTACAGAATGAGTTCTGCAAAGTGTTTTTGCAAGTCATTTGGAAAATGCATTTAAATAAAGTAGGTTTACCTCCCAAGCGTGAATAAGACATAAGAATAAAGATCATGTTTTATGTGTCATGGTTCAAGAGAATATTTTAACTTTAACGCAAAGCTCACATTAGTGTAAGTGGAATTGGCACCTATGTTTAAAGGAAGTCTAAAACACAGAAAGTATAGACAGGTGAAAATAAAATGCTCGAGTTTCTTGTTTGATATTTTATATAGACCATCTTCCAGGCTTACATTTTTCTGTCTTCTTTACTTCTACTATGATCTTTCACATTTATTTCTTTCTTTGGTACTTAGCATTCTGGCTAACATAACAATATATGCAGTTTCTGCCAAAACTGCATCTTCATATTCATTTGAACAAAATGGCAATTTACTTATGTACTGTTGGTCCAATGCATTATTTGTGTTAGGTTCTGAGCTGCCATTTCTTACATATTAGGGTTGATATTTCTTCAGTCTAGAAGTATATAAAATAAGTTTTCCTACCTTTCTTTTTGAGGTAGAGTCTTCTGTCTGGTAGTTTGAAATATTTTTCGTGTGCTTTGTTTAGTGGAGAAAACATCTCAATTTCAGTTTTATCTTTTTGCACAAATAGAGCAAAACTAATATTGATTTATCTTCATTTTGTGTTCTGATCCTTTGCTTCTGGAGTATTAACAAAGGAATTCCAAAAATAATTCTATTTTCTGCAAGAAACAAACAAACTAAAACAGGGAAGGGAGAAGGGAGAGAGAGCACAAAGGTAAGAAGCTATAAAGATGTTCCTTCTGTTAAGGAATAAAATACATTATGAATACCTTGATTGTGTCAGGGACATCACATACTAAGGGCAGCAGCTTCAGATGCAAGTCAAAGACTTGGAGAGTCAAGGGGATAAGGGGAAGATGAGATGGAACAGGAATTGACTGTCTGTTATGAGATTAATAGCCGAGGTGGCATGTTTCCTTTGTGCATACTGTGCCTCTACATAGTTTGTGCTGAGAAGTTATTCTATTCAGTATAGCCTGTTGGCTATTCGTTTTGTAGACTTAACATTCCATACACTTAACAAGTGAACTTCATTGTTGAGATGTTATACATCTAAGGAGAGAGCAACATTTTCATTACTAGTTTTGACTTATTACTTTTTAGGTCATCTGAGGAAAAGAGCTGGTTTTTTTCCCTCTTGTATAATAGCATCTTCATTATAGGGGGAGTATGTTGACTCTCTTTGTATGAAACCTGCTGAATTTAAAACATGGTTTCTGGTTTGTTGTTTGTTTGTTTTTAGTCTTCAATGTAACTTTTGCCTAAGGTGATCACTCAATGAAGTTAGTAGCATTCCACTATGTAAATTATCCTTTCTTGAGCCCAGAAAAGGGACAGGGAAATAAGTCTAGGTTGATAATACATTGCCAGAACTCAGAAAGGGACTTCCCGTTGCTTTTCTCGATGTCTTTTGTGCTTTGGGGATCTGAGTTGCTGCCTTTCCCTTGGGTCAGTAGTAATTGATCAGCCCACTCTGGAAGCAATTCTTATCATTTGATAACCATCCAGTAGTCATTACTTAAGCAGGTGATGATTTCAGTTTTTCTCTAGAGAAAAGTTACATGTATCACAAAAGCATAAACTTGTATGCTTCTTGAACAGTTCAAGTTTTCATTGCTATTGTTTTCATTATGCAACTGCTCGATTGATTCATGAAGGCTTATACTGAGAAGGCTATCAATGACTAGCTTCTTTTCATATTTAAAGTGGATTCTTTGCTATTCTGGATGCAAATAGTTCCTGGTTATACACTGTTTTAAAAAATGCTTTGGTTGTTTAAAACATACTAGAGTTTATATCTCAAGTAGTCCCAGTAAACTGAATGACAAAATACTTTTTGCAATTTCAGAGCAGAAATGTGCTAAAGAGACTCTTAAGTAGAAGGGCTACACTTTGAAGAGTTTGCAGGCTTTGTATTTTTGTTGCATTTAATTTATCCTCTTTATTTCATTTCCTTTGACTCCAATGGTAGGCTGTTGATGACCTGATGAAATTAACTTTTAGGAGTAAACTAATGTAATGCGTGAGCTTTGGGCTCTTTCATACGGGACTGGTGGTCCATCTACCTTGATTAGCTGAACAGAACAGTGTTGCTGCCTGAAATATTTGAAGAATTTTTTTTGTCGTTTTTACTGTATGCAACTCAGTTTCCTTGGAAATTGTACAAAGATGTTTTTGTAGTGGTCCATCAAATCAACAGAACTATTTAGTTTCAATTATCTGAAGTAAGAGGCATGCATCTTTTAATTCCACTTAAAATATATTCTCATTTCACTGCTATAAAAGTTTTTTAATAGAAAAGAACCTTGTCTCTTAAAGCAAAAGTGATTTAAGAGACATGCCAGTCTACATATCAATAGGCAGAAATATATAGGATAATTTCGGAAGTCTTTTTTTTTTTTTTTCAGTTGATAGTGCAATTTGCAAATGTTGAACTGATTATTTGTCTTAGTCTTAGGGTGAAGGCTTTAAGCTAAGAATATATAATCCTATAAATGCTTTGTTTTGCCTTTTTAAACAGAAAATATGACTTTTTCAATTTTATATATTTTTCACTACCAGCATTTCCTAAAAAAGAGGCTGATATTAATTATATGCACAGAAAATAAGCTAGTGGAAATGTGTGCTATTTGTAGAAACCATTAGGGGAAGTGCAATGTTCCTGTACTCATTATTAGTTTACTAGGAGTAACTTGCTGAGTTTGAATTTGACAGTAGGATCAAGCAATAGTGATTCTACAACATTTTGTCCATTCTAAAAGGTATTGAGGTGTGATAACAATAAATGACTACATGGTTGCATAGGTTTTCCCATCTGAATTATATTTGCAATATTATTGTATTGTGAGGAATAAGAAATTAATTCCACTGCATAATATATGTTGTGTGTTACTCCAGACCCTTTATGCCATTATGCACTTTTTCAATATGATTACCTTTTTAAAAATGTTCTTTAATCTACTTATAATTAGCCATTCCTTTTCAGAACACATTGTTTCATTCCAATATCTGTGAGCTTAAAAATTAGCTTCATTATTTCTCTGACCTCATTTATTCCTACTCAGGTTCTTAATCACAATGCTGTTGTATCTTCTCTGTGTCACCAAGTAGATGTGAATTTACTACTCTGTTATGCCATGCCATGCCATGTTTTGCTACCTCTAGTCTTTTCCTTCCTCTCCTCTCTCTTTTAAATTCAGTCTCAACATCATTCTCTGCTGCATTTGTGGCTTTTAAACTAAGTTTTAACAACTCATTCATGTTCAGCCTCCTGATTATCCAATTTTAACTTCTTTTTTCACTGTTCAGCCTTTTTTCTGGCTTTGTTCCCATTCTGTGAACACATACAGTGGCTACTGCAATGGATATGAGATTTAGTACCTACAGTTTATAGCCATGTGTTATGACATTTTATTAAATATGAGTACATTTCTATATGATATGGGGAAGTATAGTATTGCTTGGCAAAATTTCACTTGTAATACACCTGTAATTCTCTTCTGCCACATGAAGGATGTTAGGCAAAAGTATCTCATAAAATATGTATTGATTCTGTTTCAACATTCTGATACTCATTTAAAGAACTAAAATAGTTAATTTAGTTCTAGGAGAATGTAGCTTAAAAAAAAACACCCAAATCTCAACAGGTCTGTAATTCCAGAACTAAGAAATTGCTTTTTGCTAGATCTCAACTAGAAAGGGAAAAACTGGAAGATTAAAAGGAAGCGTTGAGGAAAAAAGAGCAAATGTGGAGAACAACATGGCTACAAAACAGTACATTTATAATATATTTTTTAAACTGACAGGTTTTGAATTATTAGTGTCTGTTAAACAATTTAGCAGGTAACAAGCTACGCATCAGTTGTACGTTGTCTCTATAATGAGAATTTAGAACCCTGTAACTCACTGTTCTTGAAGTACGCTTTCAAGCCCACCTCATTAGTAATTATATCTCAGTAGTGATTTTAATTAAGCAAATTCCCTCTTAACAGAACCTGAAGGTAAATTCGGGTCACATCACCACAAATGACCTCACTGCAGTTATATTTTTGCTTAATAAACATGTCTTATATTCTAACCAGTTAACAGAGGTATAATTTAATAGGAACTGCAAATATAAATGTATGAGAGAATAATATTTTAATAGAATATAGAATAGAATTAATATAATATATTTTTATGTAGGTATTCTAGTATGCTTTTGTTTCTTCACCTCAAAATAATAATGGGATATAGTTTGTATCTGCAAGACAACAAAAAATAGGATTCTATTAATTCCTTATATATGCTACATATATATATATAAACTAGAAACTTGTTATACCCGAAATAGCGATCATGGGTTAACATTTCTTTTGTAGGTCAGAAGCATTTTTCATGCCAAAAATTTCAAAGTAGCATGTGCAAATATATATAGCTGCAAAAAAATGTCACCTACAAAACAGATTATTTGAAGGCTTCCTAAGGTGCTTCTATTACCCTAAAATGTTAGGCTTTGTGTGTGAATTCACAACGCAGTGTTTTATTCCACAGTCCCTAACTGAAGTGACAGTGACAATATTCTGTTTCTATTCCAAAAAGATGCAATTCTTTTTGTTGAATATAATGTCTTTTATTTATTTCAATTTCCTACTTCACATTTTCCTTTATTCTGAGAGGGCAAAAAAAAGCCAGACTGACAGTATAATTGTGAAATGTGGGAGGGAAAGGCAGTCAATAAATACCTTAAGAATAACTGGTGGTAATCTAGACATCTTTCGTTCTTCTGTTTCCCACATCATGGAATTTTGCAGGATTTCCTACAAATAGCCAAGTTAATGTTAAGGTATGGAGCATGTGAATACACTAATTTCTGCTTTCGTACACCTCCAGATAAATTTCAGTCTCTGTAGAACGTCTCTGTGACAACAGAATAGTTTAAATTAGTCAGAGTAAAGGGTTTTTTCTTCCAGCATCGTATCCTGCTCCGTGCAGTGACCTATAAAGGATACATAGGAACATGAAAAGAGGTAAGACTGATTAAAAGTACTAAAACATCTATGTATTCTCACCCTCCATTCATTTGTGCCTCAGAAATTTCCTGAGCTGGCGATGATGTCTTTATGTTTAACAATCCTCAGTGGATTTTTATCCTCTTCTTCCATCCAGTTGCTTGTCTTTGTAAACATTTAGCAAAGCCTTTTACATAGTTTTCAGTATGTCCAGAAATACTTCTTGGTAGTTCCTGCTCTTATTATCTACTCAAAATATTTATAGTATTTTCTGTATTATTACCCAATTTGTAAACCTGAGGTGTATTCCCAAGAGAAAAAAAGAACCCTATTGTGAGATGGTTACTTATCATTTTGTCTCATTTTCAGCTTTAATTTTTTATTCAGAGCATGTAGCTACAAGCGAGGTAGTCATGCTACAGAATTTGAAAAAACATTAAATCACTTGAACCTCTTCTGCAACAGTTTTTTTTTAGGATTTAATTTTAAATTGAAAAGATATTCTTTGAAGTGGATTCTGTTGAAGAAGGAGAGTCTCTTTAATAGAAGCTAAAATATATTTACAAAAATTTTACGCATAATAAGGATAAACCACATAAGAGCAAGGAATAGGGTATTCAGCCTATTCAAGCAAATTTAACTATTGACGTTTTTAGATGACTTTGAGAAACCACCTTTTTTAATAATGCCTTCCAACTATACTAGCACGTAATATTGAATACTCTGAAATCTCCAGGACCTCAGCTTCACAGAAACTAATTAGTATGTCCACTAATTGGCTCTTGTCCCAGAGTTTTTATTTCTCAAAAGAAAGAGAGTCATATTTTAGATGTATCTCTTTATAGTTAATTGCTCTTGCTATTGACGCTTTTGAAGGCCTTTTGATATTGTACTGTATGAATATATAAAAAGAGTTTTGGAGTTAAATATTCTTGCTGTGAAGACTAGATGGTCTTTAATGAAGGTCCTGACAAGAACTGTCATGGCTTAGTAGTCCAAAATAATAGCAGGATTGGTGGCTGGCAGCAGTAATTAAAATAAGCTGACTTCATTTTCTTATGTTAGAAAACAGTATAGATTATGGCTGTGATATATTTGAGGTTATGGCTTGGATTAAATTTTACAAAATATGCTTCTCAGTTAGATCCCTTTGCAGTTAAAACTCAGAAAATAAAGCTAAATGCAGTGCATAATACAGGACAATTAAGATTTACATGGTTGCAATTCTGCAAAGAAAGCACATTAAAATTTTGTGGTTGCAGGCTATTTTATCTTGTCGTCTTTATACTATAGGACTTTTTGCTTCTTGTGTACTGTGACTGTGTTTGGTAATTTGAATTTTGGTCTGAGGGAGCAGACTTTCATGGAAAGTAGTACTCTGGCATGAAAATTATGCATTTTCAAAGGTGTATCAATTCATTGCATGCATGTATCCTAAACCATTTACTGTACATATTTTAATGTGACTTGTATGCTGAAATTCAGCAATAACTCATTTCTTTCATTTTCTCAGGACAGAAAAAACAGTAATATCACTATTTGTTGAATTTAGTGGATTTTAGTTTTGTAATGTGAGTTGTATTAATTAATATAAAGAATTAGATTTGACTTCTAGCTATTTTTCTAGACATTCATTAGTGATATTTTCTTTTTTTGCCAACAGCTCTCTTATAGCACAGCTATCTTTTGTGAGATATATTCTGTGAGCAACTTCAGCAACAGAAGTCCAGTTGATCAGATTTGTTTATTAAATTTAATTAAATTAATTAAATTTAATTAAAGTTAATTAAAGTTGCCCAGAGCATCCTCACCTTTTTAAGAACTAGTTGTGTGATTTAAAAATTAGCACCTACAAATTCCATGGAAGTTCATAGTAATTGCAAGATTTGAAAAACGAACTCTAAGGTACAGCAGGCTTACTTTCATAGCTGTTTTTGCTGGCCCATAATCAGCAATGCCTGGAGCCATTGCGTATGTGGCTCACAGGTTGCAGATTACTCTTCCAAGTAAGCCCAACTGGAATTATGTTAAAATGCTTGTAAATAAAGGATTGAAAAATTAATGCTATTTAAATTACCTTTGTGTACTTATTTTCATTTTTTTTTACTTCAGTTTTTAAGCTCAGCTAGTTGCACGCAGTTCTAATTTTCAGTTACCAATATTAGTGATTCTGTAACTGTATAATAAACAAAATATGTTAAAGCAATGACCTGATATATACTATGAGAATGTGATTCAATAATTTGTATTGTATTTCCCTGATAGGTTTAGTTAAAAGTAAAGTACCCACTGGTAGAGCCTCTGGAGCACCCAGAATGTTTGCCCCTTCTCATCTATAGGCTCTTGTGAAGTAGTCCCTCACAGTACATACAGTGATGAATTAAAAAAAAAAAAAAATAAAATCAACCTTTATGTATACATTTTACCTCTTCCATCCACTTCTTTAAAACTGTCACTGTCTTTCACCTAGATTAACCTAGCATAAAATGAGTGCAAAATTTTTATAGCAGCTATGAAGTTTATACTTTTCACTCTGTTATTATTGGAGATTTTATATACCTTATCAATTTCTGGTTCTTATTTGTTCTCTGCCTCTGTAGCTTGTGATTATCTTTTTTTTTATTTCTCTTACTAAGCAAACAAGCATGCAACCATATAACAATATGCTTCAGAAAAGCACGTACCCTAGCAGTTTTCCCAGGGAAAACACAAGACTGTGTCACTCTTCTGCTTCAAGTTCATATAACTGTTTATAATGACAGAACTTTTCGTAGCTTCACCAAAAGGTAATAGTTTTGAGAAAACATTGTAGATTAGGTGCATTTCCTTGCGTTGAATTAAAAACTTCAGCAAAAACAGGAGAAAGACTTCTGTTTCTGAAGACTAGATTGGAAAGCAAAGAACTGTTTTGTCTGTATTATAAAATAACTGCCCATTTCTTGAAAAGCTCTCACACCTCTGTGTTCTTCAATGGATTTTAAATTAGCCTGGGAACAATTGCTATTTCAGGAAACGGCTCAAATTTAACTGAGTTATAAATCTCAGCAGCATCATAAATTTCCCCACTTTCAGGGTATACTTAAATTTTGACAGCTAACGTTATAGACACAGAGACATATGAGACCTCAACAGTAGAAACTAGAATCAACTGCCAAGAAAAATGGGTTTAACCTGAAGGGTTGGTGATGGTGAATAGATAAAACAGGAACAAGGATGGTTTGAAGTAGGTGGCTCAAAAAGACAAAAAGGTCACAGAAAGACAGTTCCATAATTAAAACAGTTGAGTGCTGCTCAGAAATATCCTTTACCTCAATTACAGAGTTCCCTCTGAACAAAGTAATCTTTCAAAGATGTTCCTGAGGTCTGGGTATGTTATGTGAGATGTTGAGGTCTAAACGAATGAAGCAGTGAGCTCTTGGATAGAACTTGATTCACTGGGAAATATACTTTGAACTAAATTATTATAAGTTTATATGTGTATGTATGTGTGTGTATATATATATTCTGCATATGCAGATATGGATGGCAGCTGTCCTCAGCATTACCGTTTCATGAACATTTACGTCCCTGAGCAGGTTAATGTTAATACTGCTGAATTGCATTTATTTGGGGAACTTGATAACCAAGAACAGTAGTGGTAGCTCTAGTGAGTACCATGCGGTGCACCATATTACTCCCCTAATTAAGCAAAACACTATGTTGGTTTGCTGATGCGTTGAGTTGCTAATGTGTTTATGATGGTAATTATGGTAAGGCTTCTTAGAGACTGCTGGGAAGCTGCATGTGACCTTTTTTTGTTCTTTTTTAATCAAGCTGTAATTCCCCTAGCCAAGACAGGATTTAGAAAAGTTCCAGGAGGATATTGTTCTGTTGCATTTGTGAATTTTTTAATAAAGACACCTTTTTCGGCTGTCAAGGACAATGATATAAAAATGCTTTATATGTAGAAATTCTAAAGAATAAGAAATTATTTTCAGGTTTTCCACTAGCAAAATTTAGTTGAAGTTACAGCAGCTGTTTGTTTGCTGTTTGTTGTGCTCTACTCTACAATAGAGGGTTGTTATTTTTGGCCAAAGATGGTAGAATAGATGTTAGTCTGCCTTTTTTCCTTTAGCTATAAAATATATAATGGAAGTATAACATTATTATGTAATGGAATTAAAACTTAGAATTACAACAAACTTTTTAACAGATTACAGTAGGGGAAGGTTTCCAATAATAGAGAACAAAGCCTCGTATGAAACTGATAGCATAAATACTTCAGATAGCTGGAAAAATACAATGTGGTTTCTTTACATTGTTCTGTTTCATTTTGGTTTTTCTAGTTGTATTGGCTAAGACGAAGTTTGAAAGGTTAGACTAGTTATAAAGGATGCCCAGGTTCTTAAGTTTGACAATGTCTAATTCTCGCCAGAGGTACCTGTGTAAGGGGAGGCTCAACCCACATACTTGTGCTTTTAATAAATCACAAGAATACTTCCCTTACTAAATAGAAAAATGTGATTGTACAAGATGAAGTAAAAATTTAAAAAATTCTGAACAACTGTTCCCACTTCCACTGTGTCTGTGCAGGCTGGTTCTTGCTTCTGCACTTTATTTCGGTCAGTCCTGCAGCTTTCTGTGTTTCAGATATTTCAAATATTCTTTTGATCCTGGGCAGTTTCTCTTTTGCTCAACTCTGAGGCTTGCCTCGTCTGGCTCCAAGGTCTGTGATATTACACTAGCACATGGCACACTGACCTGTCTAGGGAACATTCTGTCTGCGAGCAGGCTCAATGGTGTGCCAGCCAGAAGTAATATCCCTTTATCCGTTCATCATCAAGGAATTATCTTGTTGGTAGCATTGCTGGGAACAGACTCTAGGCTTCTTGACCTGTGATATACTTTCAGTACCTGCTTACCATTTACTGCTGGAGAGTTCTGTGAAGAGTCATTAGTTAACACTGAAAGTTTATCCTAGGGTGAAAATTTCATCTTTCTTTATGTGAAGAGTACTCGTATTTATGTGTTCTGTAGAGATCAATTGACCTCACAGTCTACTCCATGACGTGACAGCACCTGAAATATACGTCCCCTTAGAATGTGCCTTGTTCTTGGATCAGAAAAGGGAAGGGTTGAAGAATGGTTGGTAGACTAGGCATTTCAGCAGGAAGAAATCATAATTTTATTGTAGGTGTATGGTGAAAGTAATTCCATTCAGTCAGTCAGCTGATTTAACACATCCGCATCAAGGCATATTACTGTTTGGAGCTATGATTCTTAATTGCTTGAATAGGAAGTGCCTTCCCTCGAAAGACAAGTACTGTGTGTGTTGTCATCAGTAATACATCAAAGAGCAATACGTTTTATAGTCAGAACAAAAAAACTCGACATAATTAAAACCCTTAAATAAACATAGACTGAAAAATTTCCCCAGAGAGTTAATAAAACCAGTATGTTTTCATAAGCTTTATGGAAAAAAAAGGTCAAGCAGAAATTAACCAAAACGTGCTTTGATATCTTTTTCCAAGTACAAGTTTGTTGAAGAAAGCATGCTAAGTAGAAAATCTTTTTGTGAACCACTGACTTACTTGACCATGTATGTAACATGAAACAGTTTTTAAATTGTTAGAAAATTCAGTCATTCCAGTTAGCTGGCAGCCTTAGTAGCTGTCTCTTAAACTGTTAATACTATCTTACCTGTCCTTGCAGTTCCCAGTCTTAGTCTTTTTCCTTACCCAATTGGTTCTATTTTTTTCACTTGCTTTCAGTTGACTTCTGCCAAGTTCTACACTCTGAATCCCAAGATGCAAAATTTTCCTTTAATGCCAGCAAAGTCTTTATTTGTCTTTTCAGTTTTTATTTGTACCAGCTGCACCTAATAGAGTAGGTAGAGATTAATTTTCCTTTGCCCTTTCCTTTCAATAATTCCAGCATTTTCTTTACTTTGCAATGTATTTTCATTCATCCTGCCTGGTTGTGGCTTTTTTCCTCTCAAGGTGCACATTGCCTAAGCTCTATTGACTTTGAATGAACTAATAATCTACTGCATCTCAACACTGCAGTTGCAAGGACAGGCCAATTCATCCGTGTGGAAACATCTGCAGTAAAAGTGGAACCACTGAGAAAATCAAGTACTGAAAATATAGGCTGTCTCAACTGAAGAAGCAAAATTTGCAGGTTTTCAGATTTATGATAAGGCCAAACCTCGGCGTATTTTCACGTGAATGGGAGAAAAAAAAAAGCAACACCAAAATCTTCCTGACCCAAGATGTTTTAATTCACAAAGGCAGTTTTGAAATCCTTATTAAAATGAAAATGCCAACCTCAATTAGAACAAGGAAATAGTTAACATTATAATAACAAAAAGTCTGACCAGTGTATCTTCTTATTTTAATTACCAGAAATGACTGAACTATTCTGCCTGATGTTATCTGCTAAAAAAAAATAAACTTGATTATTGCAAAGAACATTTTAGCATTTAACATTTTAACAGTTATAATTTGGCAATTTTAAAGGCACATAAAATACGATTTTTTAATGAGAAACTTGGAGGAACTGATAGAATAAGCAAGTGTTATCATTCTCACCTGGTAGGACTGACATGGTTAGAGGGTGAATAATGTGTGCTACATTCTGAGGCTATAATCCTGCAAAGGGAGTTTTCAAAATGAGAAAACTGCCCTGTACTTACATTTCCCTTTACTAAAAAAATGTTTATTTAAAATTTTGTGGGTCTGAGTTTTAAATTTCTAAATGTCAAGAGCCAAATTCTGCATCTTTTATAGTGAGACAGGCAGTTTCTGAAGGAAGAAAATATATAATGTAAATAAGACTGCTGGAATGAACCCTAAATCTTTAATTCAAAACTACTTTCTAAAACTGCCCAGCTGATTTCTAAAACTCAGAAGCAGTCTTTATGAACTGAGTGCCATTACATGACACATGCAGAACACCTAGGTGATCAGTCCCAGTCAGCATGGGCTCATGAAAGGCAGGTCCTGCTTGACAAAACTGATCTTCTTCTATGACAAGGTGACCCGCTTAGTGGATGAGGGAAAGGCTGTGGATGTTGTCTCCCTGGACTTTAGTAGAGTTTTACACCATTTCCCACAGCATTCTTCTGGAGAAACTGGCTGCTCATGACTTGGACAGGCATACTCTTTGCAGAGTAAAAAACTGGCTGGATGGCGAGGCCCAGAGATTTGTCATGAATGGAGTTAAATCCACTTGGTGGCTGGTCACAAGTGATGCTCCCTAGGGCTCAGTACTGGGGCTGGTTATCTAATATCTTTATCAACGACCTGGACAAGGGGATTGAGTGAACCCTCACTAAGTTTGCTGATGACACCAAGTTGGGCAGGAGTGTTGGTCTGCTTGAGGGTAGGATCGCTCTTTGGAGGGATCTGGACATGCTGGATCAATGGGCCGAGGCCAATGGTATGAGGTTCAACAAGGCCAAGTGACGGGTCCCACGCTTGGGCCACAACAACCCCATGCAGCGCCACAGGCTTGGGGAGGAGTGGCTGGAAAGCTGCCTGGCAGAAAAGGACGTTGGGGGTATTAGTCAACAGCCGGCTGAATATGAGGCAGCAGTGTGCCCAGGTGGCCAAGAAGGCTGTATCAGGAATAGTGTGGCCAGAAGGACTAGGGAAGTGATCGTCCCCCTCAGCACTGGTGAGGCCAGATCTCTAATACCGTGTTCAGTTTTGGGCCCCTCCTTACAAGAAAGACATTGAGGAGCTGCACCATGTCCAGAGAAGGGTCAGTAAAGCTGGAGAGGGGTCTGGAGCACAAGTCTTACAAGAAATGGCTGAGGGAACTGGAGTTGTTTAGCCTGGAGAAAAGGAGGCTGAGGGGAGACCTTATTTCCCTTAGAGCTACCTGTACAGGTTGTAGTGAGGTGGGGGTCGGTCTCTTCTCCCAAGTAAAAAGAGCGGTAGGACAAGAGGAAACAACCTCAGCTTGTGCCAGGGGATGTTTAGGATGTATATTAGGAAAAACTTCTTCACTGGAAGGGTTATCGAACATTCGAACAGGCTGCCCAGGGAAGTGGTAGAATCACCATCCCTGGAAGTATTTAAAAGATGGGTAGATGTGGTGCTTAGGGACATGGTTTAGTGGTGGTTTTGGCAGTGTTAGGTTGACGGTTGGACTCGATGATCATAAAGGTCCCTTTTAACCTAGATGATTCTATGAACTCATAGAAACATTCTTGGAGAATTTACTAACATGTGTCCAATCCTTCTCCTCCCTTTAGTGACATAATGCAATAGTAGGTGAGGAACACTTTCTTCCTTTGCTTTCTTATTCTGAAGCAGCTGCAAGGTCGTGGTTTAGACTCTGAATTAATTCATAGAGCTGCCAGACATATTCTAGAGGACAACATATGGGTCCAGAGAATTTTTTTCCTTCTAGGTCAGTTCATAATAACAACCAGGACTATTTTCCATGCAAAAATGTCTGACCATTTTTCAAAATACTCTGTGAGCTGACTGGCTGATTCCTAGCTAGATGTGATGCAGTCTTCATCAAACATCTGAATTTTTCTTGTCATCTTTCCCCTTAACATTTGTGTCATCATGCATGCATTGTTATTCAGTATATTATTCTCTGTAAATGTTTTGCTTTGACTGCTCCCAATCAACTTTGTTTTGCATAATCATTAAATACTTTATTAAGAATAGGTTTTGATTCAAGAGTGAAAATGCATGCATATTTAAGCAGCTTTTTTCCTGAGTGTAGCCTTCCTAGTAATATATGGCTAGAACAATTTAACTTCAGTGTGTCCTAATTGTTTTTCAGTCTCTTAAAAATTACAGTTAAAAATAGTCATCACAATTTAGATACCTCTGTTAATAAATGTATGTCTTTGTTCTCAATTTAGTATATGCAATACCTTGCAATTCTATTTTATTCTCAGTATTTTAGGAATTCTGAAAAGATTTCATATAAATTCAGAAGTAAGGATGCTCACAAGAGATGTCGGTTTTATGTTATTTGGTTGTTCTTTGTTGTTTTGTTGGGGTTTTCTAAATGGATTTGCCTACCATTATGATTTCTAAAATTCAGCGTTTTCATTGCTCTTTGTTATGTGGATTATTTCAGTGTGGATTATTCTTTGTGCTGTAGAATCTGTATACTTAAATTTTGTTTGTATCATGGGATGAATAATCCGTATGTAGATGAATATTACTTTGAGACACTTTTGTTTGGTTTTGTTTTTTAATACGACGTATGTGTCATAGGCATTAGGTCAGTAGTTGTCCACTTCCAATGTGATTATTTAACTTAGTGTTTAGTATTCCATTTACAGCTGATCCAACAGTCTGAACTTCTGCTGATTTGAGTAATGATTTTTCATTCCATATGCAGAACGAGCAAGGATGTACAGTTACCTTTTAGAGAGCTAACAGCACTGATGGAAGTAGCACAGCTACAGTTTAACAGTGGATTTTAAAATGTATGTAATTTGTCAGGTAAAAACCCACTGTTGACTCTGAGGCACGTTTTTTATGCTTGTAGACTTTTTACAATGTGAATATTCTCTGTTTATGTAGATTCAGGTCAAGGTGACCATCGCTCTACTCCAGCTTGTTAACAGAGAATGTGCTTAAAGATGCAGAAGGACATTTAGCACAGTTTTGAAAGTGTGTAACTGTGGCTTGATTTTATCAATGAAATCAGTGAGAATCATTTGATTCAATTCATTTGGCAATCCCAGGGCATCCCTGCGTATGTCCTTGTCAAATCTGAGCACAAATACCCTGCATGCTTAACATGCTCTAGAATACCAAGTTGCTAGTACTATTTCAGCTTCTTATCATTCTCTTCAGTTTAATTTTTCTTTTCCCCAAAGTGGATGGGTAAAGAGAAGGCATAGTGATCTATTGAGTTTATTAAGCCTTAACAGTTGAGAATTATTCAATTGTGCTATCCATAAATGAATATTTTGTTTAAAACAAAAAACCCCACACTATTTATACTTCAAACACAATGGATATCCGTTCCTCTGCTTTGTCATCTCATGACTGATCCCAGTTCTCTGTTGGCAGTGATGCTGTAAGCTTTGAAGGAAGGTGGAAAAGTTGTTTCCTCCCTCTACCAAATGACACCGTTCTGTGAAGTCCTTTGGTTATACTTCCTCTAGCGCTTTTCTGATTTCCTTCTGTCAGAAGATGGCCATTTTTTGAATGAGAGCATACTTTGGAATTCCTGCCAAGTAAATATTTTGGTTTTCATTTTTGTTAGAGTGTTTGCTTGTCTTTACATTTCTTCAAGAGTTATTACAGTGGTGCAGAAGTTAGTTTGCATCATTTTGCCATTGAAGGTCATGAGTCCAAGATTTTTTCAATGCTATTCTGTATAATATTTGTGATAGCATGAGAAAGCAGAGAAAATGCTGGTCAACATGACTAGGGAAAATCATACTGAGCAGTCGTTCCTCAGAAAAGGGTTTGTTAGTGGGTGCTTTGTTAAACATTTGCCAAACACAAGACAATATTTTATATCGGATCTAGAGAAAGGAGGATTTTCAGACAGAGACTTTTCAAACAGATAGCTGACAGAGACCATCACAGATCTCTGCAAACATGATAACCTTCATCTCACTCAGCTGTTACAGCATCGTTTTACTCCCAGTGTGTCAGATGTGAGTACATTCTGTGCAGTATTGTTGTAGAAAGGAGAAAAAATCATTACATATGCAAAAGCAGTGATAAAGTTATCCATTTCCACAGTAGACTGTATACTGCAAAAAACTATCTTGCTGCAGAAATGTGATGTGGTTGGGTGTAATTTTTTACTACATTGTAGACTGCTTAAAATCTGGAGTTGCACACAATTCAAATATTAATTTGTGCAGCAGGAATGTATGTTGAACATTTTCCGTGCCTCATTGTTTATATTCCTGTAAGGTAGTACTTTCTTTAAACCAAAAAAATAAACTACGGGGTTCATCAGATTTTCAAGCCATTTTCTGATGCAGATTTATTTACTGAACAGTTTTTCACTCGTATGTCACAATGAAGTTATGAGAAGTGTTTTAGAGATTCACGTAAATTGGACATGATTATTAGATCTATACAATTCAGAATGAATGTTGTGAAGATGAAGACTGAAGATTTCATTTTAAGTGATCATATTACATTCATTACACTTCCTGCTTTCTAGTGATAAACTTTGACTTTCTGTCCTAAACTACGGTGAAATGCTTTAGATGCTGCTTTGAGTGGTTTATTGGAACAAGTATGTCAGTAGAGGCAATTTCTGCTAACTATAAAAACATTAAGTGTCTTGGTATCATTTTTTATAAAAGCATAAGCATATTTTCATGTAAATAGTTTGGTTTTGTACTAACTTCTGACCAGCAGAACTAAACTTCTTCAGAATTTTTGAAAAAATTATGGAATGTCATCTTCTGTAGCAAACCCATATTTCTCACTTCTGTTTTGTTCTAGTCTTCTACTGTTATACTAATCCCGAAATACTTGTTGTTGATTTCTCTTGACTTTCAGCAGTAGAGCGTAAGTGTGAGTTTCGCGCTTGTAAGAGTCACCTGGCTTCTAAAGTATAAATATAAAGGTGGCCTTTGTGGGAAAGAGAAATCAACAGTAATGCACTTTTGTTTGTTTTTAAGAAGTTACGATTTGGCATGAGATTTCTGAGTTTTTTGACTTTCTAGAATGTTTGAACAAATGGATGTCAATGGATTGCTCAAGCCTAGTATTGCATGTAGTGTAAAGGGTTGTTTTTCTTTCTTACATTCTGTTTTCCATAGATTCTTTGCAATGTCAGCATGCGACTTACTGCTTTTTTGGTGACAGAATTTTGCTAGCTGCTGTGGGAAATAAATTTCTACCTCATTTTCAAGTGAAAATACTTTAAGAAACAGCAAACTAGAAAAGTCAGAGTGTTTATTGAAAAACAATTATAACAGCACTCTGCTGTTATAATTTCAATGTCACTATTCAGAATAGTTGCTAGGAAATTTGAATTCTACTGTAAAATATATAAATTAATCTGAGATTTGTTTTACTTCCCTCAATCTTATCTGATCTTGGTCAATTAACTGATTTTATACTAATAAGTACTTCCACATATTAGCCATCTGATGTTTTTTTTTTGTTTTATAAAAAGCTGGGGTTTTTATATGAGGCAATGGCATTCTATTTATTCTTTTGTAGAATTCTCTGAGCAGACACTATTTGCATTACTTTAAAATTTTGGGTTTGATCAGTTTTTAGAAACTGTTGAAGAAAAGACGTTTACCACCATGCGGCTGGGATCTGAAATGGAACTTGAAAACTACCAAACCGCTTTAGAAGAAGTACTCACATGGCTTCTCTCTGCTGAAGATGCATTACAAGCACAAGGAGATATATCCAATGATGTAGAAGTTGTTAAAGAACAATTTCACACCCATGAGGTATATGTTTATACCAATCTTTCAGTGGGCATTTATCGGCTTGTAACCTATAATAAAGTCAAAAATACAAACCAGAGATATTTCTAGTTTATTTTATTCCTTTTACTTGTTCTTAATTTTGATTTGGAGAATTTAAAGGTAATACTGAAGACTGTGCCTTATGCAAAAAGTCAAAGCGTTTATTTCTGGGTTTTGTTATGAGGTTTGGGGAGGGGTTGAAAATATAAAAACGCAAAGCTAAAAACCAGGTTTGGAAGGTGGTGGAATGAAGATATTTCTCCAAAGTCTGCTCTTTCCATGGACTGAATCAAACTTAAACCTGGATTTTCTTTTTATCGTCAGGGTTTTATGATGGAATTAACAGCTCACCAAGGACGCGTTGGCAATGTTTTGCAAGTTGGAAGTCAACTTCTAACAATTGGAAAACTTTCAGATGATGAAGAGAATGAAATCCAAGAACAAATGAATCTGCTTAATTCTCGATGGGAACGTCTCAGGGTAGCAAGTATGGAAAAACAAAGCAAGTAAGTAATATGTCAGGTAAAATAATATATATGGAGTTTGACTGAAACAATCATGGACTTGACTAACAGTTGGGATTTTCTTTCACTTCCCTGTGAACAAAACTCCATCTCAGATCTTTTTTAACCTGAAATCTGATGTGTAGTGACATTTAAGCTTGCATGCTGTTTTGAGAACTGGAAGCTGCACAAATCAGCAGCTATCAACAACTTGGGCACTAATAAAATTTTAACCAAAACTTACATAACCTACCTCACTTTTTTCTGAGTGTTTAAATAAGGATCACACAATATTTAGCTGCAAAGGAAATAAACTTTCCCGAGATACAAAAGGAAAAGGGAAACAAATCTTTAAGACCTGTAAAATTGATTGCATAAAAATAGTAAGTGGGAGCTTAACTTTCCAGGAAGTATTGTCATGGTTTTATCTGGGGACAAATCACATTATTCAAAAAAGGGCAAGTCCTATAGCTTAAAGTAGAAATCCAATTAAAAGTAGAAAAATCATCTATTAATTAGTCACATTAGTCTTTGAAGCATTTTTAAGATTTCTATGTCTTATTTTGAAATGTTTATTTACATAATGCTATCTAGTTTAAGAAACCCCATAAAAGTAAGAGCTTGTGATTGTGCCATGGTTGAGTAATTTTTTTTTGGCAGGATACAGAGTGGTTAAACCAGAAAAGTTATTGAAGGTGGTTTTTGTGTGAGTTGCTGTTATGGTTTGAAGAAGCCACAACAACTTATTGTTTTTTAGACACTTATTCTATCACCTGATGACGCCTCCGCACCTGGGAAGGAGAATCTGAAAAAACAAGGAAATCCTGAAATATAAGCAGATTTAATAGAATAATACTAAATAATTAACATTAGTAGTATTAAAGAACCAATATTTATCCCTGTGCCAATATAAAATATGCAAGGATTATACTCAGCCAATTCCATCAGCAGGAAGCTGTGCAGTCCCAGCACTGTACAGCAAATGTTGGACACTGTGAGCACTATGGCTTCAGGAGGAAGGGAAGGCCTCAGGGGTCCAGCACCGGGGCAAAAAGTTCTCAGGATGGCAGCCATCAAGGGAGACAGAGAACTTCGCAGCAAACCTTCTAAGTTATATTGAATGTGATGTTCATGGCATGAAATAATCCTGTTGGCCAACTTGGGTCAAGTGCCCGAGTCTCACTTCTCATCCCCGCACCTCGCTAACTCAAAAACACTGAGACCTTGAAACCTACACACCATAGCTGGCTATAAAGTAAATATTTTCACAAATTCAGACACTAGAGTCTTCTAAAAATGCAGTTTTCCCAAGCATTAGAAGAGACCTTACTGAAAAGTAAAAGTACTGAAAGAGAAATTAATCCTGTGTTGCTCAAACCAGGACAGTTGCCTTCCTTACCTTAAGAAAATGTCTGTTACTTACCTGATCTTTCACATTTTTTACTCAGTCTCACTCTTTTTTCATTTTATGTGGATACTTTTAATCCTTGTCTGATATAATAGCTCTGTTTCAAACTCATGTGACTGAGTTTGTCTCTATCATGAGGAATTTTGTACACCTACTGGCCTTTCTGTAAAGGGTACCAATAGTGAAGATTACCAACTATCATACTAAGCCAAATCCAGTGGAAATTTTGAAATTAATTGAATGTCATTACGAGCTTGTTTATAGCCAAGCAGTATTAATTACTGAACAATATAGCTATTCTCTACAGTAAAACTGAATAAATGCAGTGGCAAACAACCTGAATCTGCGATCCCTGATGGTTTTTTAGGGACTTTGAACTAGGTAGACTTCAGTAAAATCTTTTTGCTGAGGTCTTAATTTTTCTGTTAGCAGAGCCCGATGTACATGTACTAAGTGAGAAAATCTTCTGTCTGTTCTTTCAGGTACAGCTGAAGAGTGACTTATTTTGTGAATATGATTATAATAAAAGTTGAATATCTCTAGCAGTCAGGCCAGTGGTCTAGCCCAGCATCCTCACTGTAACAGAACAAGAAAAGATAAGCTTTAGGGGGGAGATACATGATCTCCTGAAGCAGCATCTTCTGATTTCCTTTTGCCATTGGTGGACATCAAATATTAGGCTGCATGGGCCCATTGCTCTGAAGACCAAGTATTGGGCTGTATAGATCATTGCTCTGACCTAATACTGCATGTCTTACGTTATGAAGTTCTCTGTAGAATTCTTCTGACCTCAAGTTGTTTTCAGCTGAGGTGACTTCCTGAGATGGAAGCAGTTTTGCGTATTTGGTAACCTCCTACGGATTTTTTTTTTTTCCTTCCATCTATTTATTCAGTTTCCCCTTGGACCTGTAAGCATCCATGGCATCCTTTGGCAGTCAGTTCCATAGATCTCTTACCCAGTATGAGTTCTACTTTTTTGAGGAATTACTTCTTTTTCTTTTTTTGTTGCTGCTAGCTTAAATGATTCATTCTAGTTACTTTGTTACAAGTGAGGGTCAGCAGTGTCTATCTGTCCTTGCTATATCCATAAATATATATATATATTTTGTTATTGATCTCGCTCTTCTTTGAGCTTTTTCCAGTTATACCTTATCTTTTTGGAGTGGAGAGGACCAGAATTGCCCACAATATTAAAGGACAAACCATATTTTTCAACAATCGCATAACATTGCTCTCTTTTTTTGCAATATGTTCTTAGTAATTCCAAACGTTTGTTTTGTTTTCAGCTTACTCCTGAGTATTGAGGTTGTTTTCTTTATTCTTTCTTTGACAGTCTATAAACTTGTTGATGAGTTTCGAATGTTGCAACCTCACTTCATCCAGCTTTATTATTTTGTTGGAGAGAAGACTCTACGATACTTCACTGTAGGCAGTTTTTATCTGCTATATTTATTTTCATTTAAATCAACACGTGCAAGTAGAAAACTCGCCTCTATCAGTGGTACTGTGTCTACTGAAATGTCCTTTAACACCATTTGTTAAACTTATCTCCGAGACGCAGCAGTCATTGCTCAGGGAATTGAATGGTCTGGTATCTTCTGAAGCTACTATAGAGAATCCTATATGGGGAAGGGCAGGAAGAAGAAATGAAAAAAAAACAGGCTGTTTTTCTTCAGCATGCTAATGTATTGCTTGCTAGGAGGGTGAAATGCTTCCAATACATAGCGAATACATATTCAGGTAGTTCAATACGTGTTCAGGTAATATGGAATCAGTGCAAGACACAAAGTGATAAGGGCTTCATAGAGGATGTTGTGCTACTATTTACTTCCTTATACAAAAAATTCTGTGATAAGTTCAAGGAAATTGGGTTAGAGCAAGAGGAAATTTCTTGGGAGCAATCTACTTTGACACGTCTAATTTTGACCTACTGGGTCAAACCCCTATGTTTCAAGCACCAGCTAGAGGGTTATGAACAGCTTTCACATTACAATGTAATATATTTCTGGGTTATTATACACAAATTAAAATCTCAGGATCTATCTTCTACTTCACTTTAAAGCGTAATCTTCTGAGCACGTTGCTGTAGTGTACTCTTTAAGACAACAGTGACTTGTTTATCCCAAGAGAGATGGTTTTTGTGAAGATGAGAACAGGGCTGTCTCCTCCGTTGTAATGGTAATATGAAGTGTAAAAAGAGGTTTAAGCTTCACAGCACGGGGAAAAAAAGTAAGCAATCAACACAGGGAGGACAAAGATATACTGATAAAGGGTACTATACAAGTGAAGGGGTCTTATGAAAAGGAGGTCAGAATATCAGAAGTTTGGAACACAGCAAAGCTGTAGCGTAAAAGCAAGTCAAATTGGATTTTCTGTGTATTCACTGTGTATTGAAAGTATTTCGCTCTTCTAGCAAGCCATATACTAGCGTTCTGAAGGAAAACAGCCCATTTTTTCATTTCTTCCTCCTACCCTTCCCCAAATACAATTCTCTATAGAAAAGCATCTCAGGGTGATAAATGAACAGCTGGAGAGGAAAACTTAATGCAATTACCACTTTATGGCAAATTCTACAACTATTAAAACACATTCAATTAAATGGATAAGTATTTTGTATTTGAAACTTGTGAGTGCCATACCATAAACAAAGTTTATTATAATCTCCTGAGGTATATAAATAAGTACTCTCTATCAGATGTTTATAAAATTAATTTGAAAAACAGAAAATACCTGGAGAATGGGAAGAAACAAGAAACATTCTTTTGCTTAAGAATCATCTGTGATTAAATTATTCTCTGTGTTTATTTAATTTTGAAGTTGCTTCACAATAATATCAATATTCTGTATAATAAATATTTATTTCATCATATCTCAGTTTTCTTAAATCAAATTCTCCTTACTTTGGCAGGTTTTCTATACCATTTATTTCGTGTTAGTATAGAAAAACTATAAAAAAAGAAAAACAGCCTGTTTCATTTCTTCTTCCTGCCCTACCCCAAATAGGATTCTTTATAGTAGCTTCAGAATAATAAGCTAAATAAGTAATAAGCTAAAAAAATTATGTCTAGGATGAAGCATTGTATTTAATAGTTATAATACCTTAGTTTAGAACATCAAGTATAGCAATAAAATACACACTTGAAAGTGAAGGACTGAGTTAGATCTGAGATAGCTAATCCCTTGTGAACCATGGATTATAATAAAGCAGGGTATCAGCTTCCTGTACTCTATCTGTAAAGAAAGAGATTAGAGTGGAAAAGAAACCACATGTATCTTCTGGTCATTTTGATAAATAATTAACACATGATTTCCAGAAAAAAAAAAACTGAAATCATAGTACATCATGAAGTTCCATGACACTGTGTTCTTAGAAAAACAATCTTGAGAGGGATAATACAGAAAAACACTACTGTTTGATATCTCCTATTTAGAGATTTCGATTAATGGAGCCCTTCCCATTTCTTGGAACCTTTTTTTTTTTTTTATTTCAGTGTCTCAAATTCTGTTGAAGTTTCGGTTCCTGCTTATAGTTGTTCCTGTGATTTTTCTTTGGTCCTTTCCTTCCAAGAGCTACGAGCTGGCGTCTTTAAAAATTATTACTGTTTCTAGACAGTAGCACAGCTTCACAGACCTCCATGTGTAACACCTGATGCTATCTCAGTGCCATCTGAGATCAGCAAGGTACCATTCAAGAAACAGGTGTAACTAAAACCTTATTTCAGAGCAAACTTTTAATTTTTTAGAATTTGTTTGCAAGTCTTTGTGTCCATAAAGTTAGTTCATCTTGGTGTTTGCCTGCAGTTTCTCCCCTTTTCTGTATCTGCTGCTCTGCACTAGAAGATATGCTTCATGTCCATGTATTCCTCAGGATTCTTTTTGATCACCACTTGCACTCTTTCTTTGTTTCCCAGGCTGCCTTTCACATTTTCTCTCCATTACCACTCCTGTTTCAAGAAACTCTGTTTTGGGTTGTCTTCCTATGTTTATTAATACCACTTGATTATTTCTGTTTCAGAAGTCCTCAGACAATTTTGGTTTTTTTTGATCTATCCAGATGCAAGTGATAACCCTGAGATAAATGATTAGTGTTGTTGGCTGCCCTCGGGGGAAAAAAATACAAACGGCTTCTTTTTGTAACAGCTAAGTTTTTATGATTGCAATACCCAAGTCTTAGGAATTTTTGAATAATTCCTCATGCACCCCTGTTTGAAAATATCTCATCCATTCTTTTTGCCTTTTACTTTTGGGGTATTTGAAGTCTATGTGTTTGTGTTATCTAGTTAAACTTCTGTTCAATAAAAAAAAAAAAAAAGGATTCTTATTTAACAGAGATTTACCAATACAAAATTTATTATTTGTCCTATTCTTTTTAAAGCAAAGGCCATTTCAGGGACAGAAAGACAATAGCAGAGTGACAGAGGTTCAGTTAGATTTAGTGCTGGGATTTCATCAGCCAGTCAGTCCCGAGCCTATATCATTCCAGGGGTTCTTCCTCCCAGGTGCTGGACTTTGCATTTGTCCTTGTTGGATGTCTTAAGGTTCCTCTTGGCCTGTCCCTCCAGCCTGTCTAGATCCTTCTAAATGGTAGCTCTGCCCTCGACTGTAAAATGGGACAGTTTATACACAGGATTCAGAATATTTTGCATTCCTAAATTTATAGGTGATCCCAAGGATTGTTTATAAACTGAGGAATAGTGTCTAAGAATGGAGTATGAGTTAGCTGAGATACATACAAAGTAAACATCAAATAACACTGGAAACGTCACGATTTCTTTTTACAATATGAGTTAATACTGTGTGTACAGTACTTATTTTTAACTGTGTAAATAGCAAATAATAATTATATAAATATTTCATCAGAGACCAAATGCTTATTTTGAGAAGATTCAAAACTGGAAGGATTTTTTTTTTTTTTTTTTTTTCAAAAAATGTAGGAAATAAAATAAATAACAACCAACAAGAGAAGTGCTGAAGTTTCAGATATACACCTTAAAATATGAACAGGCTACAAATGAGATACGTGATTTCACATTTCAGCTGCATGACATTGACAGATATTAAATTCTGGTCGTTCAGAAGAATTTAAATGACTACCAAAAGTAATTATCGATATGTTCAATGCAATATTCTGTAGTTATTACTTTGAAAAGTGTAAGGTGTGTCTGGGAAAATACAGAATGATGCTTCTTTGGACATATTTAGACATGGATTTTCAAAACAATACACTTTTGGGTTTGTTCAAACTGTCTTCAGAAAATCCAAAATTGTTTGGAAAAACTCAGAAGTACTTGCTTTGCTTGAGCATACCTGAAATTGCGACAGAAAGCTGCATGTTTGGTTTTGTGCGAACATTGCAGAGGTTGCCCACCTGATCATGGACAAGACCTCTTTCACTCCTCTGGAGCAGCGTGCTCCCATCACGCTTCAGCCAGTCTGCAGTTCTGCAGGTGCTGTGGGAGAAAATGTACTTATGTTTTGTTTGTTTAAAATATCCTTGTGGGGGGGAAATGTCAGTGTGAAGTTGGGCAGTTCTAGGTGCTGCTGTGACACAGAGAGACAAAATTTACAATAGTTTTCTGATTTGGGCGACATTTTCAAGAAGCCAACAGAGAAACAAGTGGAGTAAGGACCGTGCCGCCTCTCTTACACAGCTGTTTTCTCCAGTCTGACAGTTCAGCTCAGATTTTCAAATCACCAAGCTGAGCTCTGAAAGTAGTTATCTAACTTTTTGCTGTAAGAGTTGTGCCTGAAATGTAAGTAACACACTGTAACATACAATAGTTTCACCAAAGCTTGGCGTGACTGTGGACAGTGACTTTGGTGTGTCAAATCTAAGTAAAATTAAAAATTGTATGTTATGTGAAAGATGGGTAATGCAAATAACTACTCTTTTTTGTTCCACAATAGTTTGCACAAAATTATTTTAAAAATACTTTTGGTAAGATGAAGATTTTGTTTAGGAAAGTTCAGTGAATGGCTAAAGATGGCAAGCATAAGTGAAGGATTTGTAATGGATTTCTGGACAGATTATTTTGGAGCTATCAAAATACTTTGTTTAGGCAAAACAGAAGTATTTCCTGTTTAATTCTCCAGAGCATTCTCACTTGAATAACTGAAAATTTAATAATCTCTTCTCTTCTATTATCCTAAATTTGAGGGAACCTGGTAAGCGCAGCTGTCTGAGCACTGTTCAAAGTACCTGTAGTAGACAATACAAGGTTTAAGAAACCAGACAGTAGAAATTTTGAACTTCCAAACAGCTCTAATAGAAATGCAACTGGAGGCCAAAACTTTAGCAGACAGTATATTATATGCACTACTCAGGTTCAAAAAAAAACCCAAGAAAGTTTCAAAAGCGTTTGTCTAATCCAAAACTGTTCCAATAAATTTCCATTTACCTGTTTGAAAGTATGTTTTTTTTATTATGGCTTGAAATGTAGCTCATGAAAATCAGTTAAGAGTATGGAGGGCAGATATTTCTGCCTGTTGTTTTCTTTCATGTATAAATTGAAATTATTATTTCTTTGTTTTATAGTTTACATAAAATGCTGATGGATCTGCAGAATCAGCAGCTAGCCCAGTTAGCTGACTGGCTGACAAAAACAGAGGAAAGGACAAAGAAAATTGATTCAGAGCCCTTGGGTCCAGATCTAGAGGACCTAAAGCGTCAAGTAGAAGAGCACAAGGTATGCTATGGTATGCTTCCAAAGGCATGAAAAACAATTTGAATTTTTGACATTTTAAAAGCTCTACTCCTGCCATTAGAACATAGGAAAGTTACATGGAATCTTGGTTTAGTATTGAGGGGGTTTTGTACAATTAACAAGCTTTTATAGAGTTATTTTATCACAACTCTGACTTTTGTCCTGGTATGAAAAAATTTATTACTTCCTTTCAACATATTAGAATATGCAAGGCAACTGTAACATCCTTTAATTACAATAAGAATATATCAGATTTCCGGATACCTGTGTTTTCTTCTTTACATGTTGCATTTTTTTCCTTGCATGCTGTAGTAGCAATGATGCAGTAGTCATAATTAGGCTGCATAATCTTGTTAGGACTGCTGGGGCACTGAAAATGTAACTGTAAAGCACTATAAAGTAGACTGTAGTTCCTAACTGTACAAAAAAATCTTTTTAGTAATGTATTTGATTAATGAAAAATAACAAACTAATAAATGGAGCGTAAGAGAGAATTTGATGATAATAGGGAGACACAGAAAAGTATAGAGAACAGAGATGATTTGTGAGATCACGGAGATTTACTTTGATAACCTGTTAATGTTTCTACATCAGGTTCAAAGCAGTTCATTCTATAGTATCTTGAGAGATATTAACATTTGATGCTTGATGGCCTATGTCAGTGATAGTCCAGGTTCTAGAAGGCAGATCATTGCCAAAAAAAAACAGTTCAAACTGAAACCAGCTTTTACAGTTTTTTGGTTGTTTTTTTTTTTTTTTAAAAAAAAGAGGTCAAAAGCTGCAGAAGACTGCACAATCCACTTCTGTGTTAAAGGTGATTTTTCTGCATTCTGATTAAGGAGTGTTACTGAAGAAGACAAATTCTTTGCCTACAGCTGCTGTTTGTGCTATCTGTGCTTGCCCTGTGAGGAGACAATGCATTTCAGTATGTGGGTTTGCTAGCTAAGCATATATTCTGACATTAAATTTTCTTTTTAAAAGAATACAGCAGGTAGTTATGAAATGGTAATTAAAGAAAGAAACCTGAAAGATTTTGAATACATGATTACTACAACTTGAATAACTTCGTTCCTATTTCTCTGCATTTTGTATTTGAATACTAACGTAAAATGCAATCCTTTTATTCCTGCAATCTCTTTATGATGTTTCTTTCTATTATTGAGAAAAATGGGTATTTAGCTTGTATTTGAATATTCTGAATGAAGACATGCAGAAATATACCAGTTCTTCATTTTTGGTGGGATAAGTTAGTCATCATTATTTATGTGTATTACTTTTCAAATCTATTCTCTGTATAAGAGAAGATTTAGTTAATAAGGTAAAATATTTTTATGTTAATTTCAATTAAAATTCTATTCATGTATAGTTTGTCTCATTCATAAGTCAAAGAACAAGATATTTTCCTTTCACGTATTGTGTGAAAGTTTCAGATAATTTTATTATATATTGTATAGAGCAAAGCTACCTTCTATAACAAGGGTTAAAACAATGGAATTTTAATACCGCAGTTATTGCTTCATTATTAAATAGGCAAACAAAAAAACAAAAACCAACATGCCCCATAACTTTTCTTAGTCTCCCATGACCCTTGATATCTCAGAAACAGTGTAGAAATTGATGGGAAGAACCAGAAGTTAGAAGATATAAAAGGGAAAGACCATTTTAAATTAAACAGACTTCAGCAAAGATGATAGGTTTGGTTTGTTGTCATCCTGTCTCCCTCTTCTCTTTACCTTTATCCTTTTGACTTTCTCTTTTTCTCTGTCCCTTAGTAGCTACTTTTCACGCTATTTATTTCATGTTATTTATCCCCCTTTGACTTGTAACTTCCATACATCTGAGTGCTTTTATTCTACATTTTTCTCAATGACGTCTGAAAATATTGGTCTTGAGTTCTTGTGACTAACACTTCAGTTTCCCTGCTGGGTCCTATAACAAAAAAAATAATCATTCAGTAATGTGTATTGGGAATGGCACCCATCACTGAGAACAGAGAAAGCACACAACATTCTTTCCAGCATGCTACTTTAGTTCAGTGGTATATAAGGCTGATATCTTGATCGTACAGAAAATTTTCTGAGTGGACTGAAATAGAGGTGAACTCTAGAAGATTTTATGTCATTAGCAAGGTACACAGTTCTGGTAAGAAATCTGGCACAGTCAATATATTTTGGAGCAACAGTCAAACATGTCAGTAAAGAACTGTTGGTCTTTACAGCGGTATTTTATGTAATGTGTCTGCTGCTGCAAGTATCTCTTCTTTGTAGTTTTATAAAGGGAGAAAACAGTTTTTCAATAAAAATCTGAGGACTATTGAGCTGTCTAAGCAGAATACTATATTAGAAATTTTATAATTAAGCAAAAATTTGCTTTTAATTGAACTTATTCAATATTATTATTCAAATTATAGTTAATAGATGTTATAGTTTCATTAACTTTCTAAAAGAAGTCTAAGCTGCACTTAGGTATTTGTACTTTCTCTGAAAGGCTGAGCCTTTTTATTTTTTATGAAAGTGTCAGAAATTATGGAAAATTTTTAGTGTTAGGATTTTTCAGTACTTCAAATTAAATGCAAAGGTAAAATGAGATGCTTCCTAACTGTTCAAATATCAGGGGTGGATTTGTCTTTGGGTACTTGGACACCCTAAGTAGGTATTTTTATTCACTTTGAAGTAGTTTATGTCAGAATCACATAAGTTGTTATCTGATAGATAGGAATTAAAGGAACTGTGGAGTTTTATGAGTTCCTGTTGTTGCTATCCCCGTACATCAACATCTATATCCATCTTACACTGAAAATTTGCTATCTCTACAAGCTTAGGAGAACTTGTTAGAAAATTCAATGTAAATGATTTGAACAGAGCGTGCTCTAGTCTTGAGACTACCATCAGTAAATTCCTGTTTCAACAAGCTCCTGTATACAAACGATTGTTGCCAGTGATTTTCACAGTAAAAATAGACACTTGGATTATAAAGAACAGCCCTTTAGCTCAGGGGAAATTGAATCCGTCTGGGGATTAGAAAATTACTCAACTTTCTGGTTTCATCAGTTCCCTGGCTTCTCAAGTCTTTCACACTATGTGCGAGACTCCCATTTCCAAAGTGCCCTCCACTCCTGCACTTGCAGAGCACTGCTGACTCTGGTTTTGTTCTGGGATGCCGTCTACCAGATACCCACTAATCAGGAAATAAAAGTCACCGTCTCCCTGGATGTAGGCTTACAGGGCAATGTATTTATCGTCGTATGGCTGAAAGAAGGGACTGAACCTGGGGGAAGCAAGCTGTGTTATACAGTCTGATCCATGAGTGCGCTGCCTCCTTTTCATTGATCGAGTGCTGGGCCATAAAATGTTGAGTAGTCTGAATTCCAGGGATGACTCTAACAATTTAGTGTACTTCGCAGTCCTTGAGAATTGCTTAATAGTCTAGCTCTCTGAAGCAAGTGGTAATCACAGGCATGAAAGTCAGAAAAGGGAGGATTCTTATAAATATATTGGCTCAAAGGTTATGCCCATGAAGGAATTAAAACTCTGAAATGTGTTAGGGTAAGGAATTTATGCCTTAAAACCAAAGTAGTCTGTAAATTCCTTTCCTATTGCTTATAGCCACATTATATTTTATTTTTTAATTTTCAAATAAAAGTAAGATGTTTTACCAAAGAGGTTTAAAATGCATGACCTGATCTTCAGCAACGGCTTGTTCTTTATACCTAAGTGAATTAATCTAGTTGAAAAAGCAACAGAAAAATTGGTATGGTGAAATCGAACATAGTTTGTAATACAGTCAAAGTTTCTGTTGTGACAAGGCATATGTGATTAGCCATGCTATTTTTCAGACTGTGACTATCGTACTATATATGTACTAATCACTAGAACATTCTCTGCTGAGGTATTGAGGACACAATCCAGGATTTCGGTTTCCCACATTCTTCTGTTGGCTTGAAGGTAGTTATAGACACCTAAAAAGTATGTCAGGCAGGATGTGGTCCTGGATACCTTGGGTTTTTTTTTCAGGGGAGTGGGAGGAGGGGTTCTTTCAAGTTTTGATCAGGAAACAGAATGCAATGTAAATGTAATGTAAAACAGGGGCTAACTATTTGAAGTTAAAAATGTACAGTTGGTTGTTAATACACTAATATAAAGCTGGAGATAGGTAACAAAAAAAATATGAAAATAAATTGACTATTGCCTTCTCTGTGGCTTGAAGTTTTAGTACCAACACTTCTTTAGCTCCTCCTCTTTCCATCTTTGTCACCTGTGCTCTTGCTGCATTTCAGCAAAGGAAGGAGCAAATAGGTCTGGCTGCTCAGTTCCCTAGTGTCTGACAGGATCTGGCCTATTTTGAGTTTTGTTAAGTGAGAATAAATTTTAAAAAGTAAGAGGCGACACTGAAACCCACCAAGGGGGTTTTACTAAGCTGTTACAGTACCTCAGATTTTTTAATTTTTCTGCTGTAGGTTTAGTTTACAGTGAATATGCTGTCTGAAGAGTGAATATGTCTAGACTTCCCATTGTATTTCTATGTGTGCTGTGAGGAGGAAGGAAATGTTTGATTAGATTTATTACAGGAAACCTTGGAAATTGTGGGAGGGTCAGAGAGATGTGAAGAGCTGTAGAAATTTGGCAAGGTTAGGAATTATTCAGATATCAATTTGTGCAGATTTGATGGAAGTTTCTTCACTTTTAGCAGTTAACTTTTTCTCCACAAAGGGTTGTCCTTAGTTTTATTGCAGCTTGCAGCTGGAACTGGGCACCAAAGGTAAAAGGGCAAGAAAGTTTTTCCTCAGAAATTCAGAAATCATAAAGTGCCTCTCTCACTTCATTTCCTCGTTTCTTCAGTAAGTGAAACAAGGGTGCTGCATGTGTTTCCTAATCTTGAGTCATCTCCTCAGCAGTTTCATCCTGTTATTAATGTTGTAGGAGTGCCAAGCTGCAGATAGTAAGCAATTGTTTAATGAAGAACTATGTCATTTTGCAAAATCAAAATATTTTAACATGTTGATATGAAGTACAAAATCTAATCTAGTGCCTAAGTAAAATTTGCAGGCTACTGGTATGTATACATGTTATACTGATATCTGTGAGTCAACTACATTAACTCAACAAATGCTTTCTCAAGGCAAATTTTCAGTCTGAAATATTGTATCAAGAGTTAGGACTTGTGAATGAGTAACAGTAAGCTATTTTTGTGAAAGGAATGGGAATCTGGCCAGTATGATCATGTTACCATATATATGCTAAGGTAACAAAATAAGTTTAAATTACTTAATATTGACAGCAATAGGAGTATAAAGTTCTCATAGTTGGTTAGTTATGCACATTAATCAGTCAGCGGGACTCCAAACACACAACATTTTCTTAATTTGGAACACAATTTCTAACACAGATGCTTTAATTATAGGCATTTCAAGAAGATTTGGAACAGGAACAAGTCAAGGTGAATTCTCTAACACATATGGTAGTGGTGGTGGATGAAAACAGTGGAGACAGAGCTACTGCTGCACTGGAAGAGCAGCTTCAGGTAACGACTAATCTTCTGTCTCAAAGAAAAAGCTAACAGTAGCATTAAGTGTTAATAAGGTGTATCTCAGAAGATATTTCTGAGGATGATCTTAAATATTTCTGTAGGACATGACCTTTGCATAGATCATGTATTTTGGAGAAGAAACAAATATTTGAGAACAACTTACTTTTTGTTTTGTCATTCCTTCAGTATGAACTTGTTTTATCTATCCAAGGACAAGTGTTTGTCTTCCATGTCTTAACTGTATTTCATTACTCCTGACAGAAGTAACATGAATCTTTGTTGTAGTTAAGGAGAAGGATATTGCATTTAAGAATCTACACAATTCAGCAGAGTGTGAGTTATTGAGAATGGGGGATTTTTCTTCTGATGGGAAACTTTTGGCGTATGTGGTATATTTTGGTGTTATAGTAACATAAAGTGTCATTATCCACTGGCAATGCTTAAAGGCATATTCATTTTAAATAATGCCCAATATGTGTGGTTTCTAATGGCAATGCTGCTCCCACAAAATTGAAATACGACTTTTTAAAAATAAGCAAAACCAAATAATGAATGTGTACAAATCATATTTTTGTAGACAAATAATTGTTATCAAGAAGTACGAAGAACATGCTGTTTTTTTCTAAAACACTTTTTGGGAGAAAGTCATAATCTCTTTCCCATTAGTTTCTTGTGGACGTATTTCCTAGGAAATGAAGGGAATCATCTCAGTCCATCCTTAGTTTCATTTCTCTGTTTCAGTGTATATCCTCTTTGGTTTACATCTTTTTTACAATGGTTTATCATTTAGAATCCTTATGACAAGGCATCCTGGAGTACTAGAATTAGGAGAAGTTATCAGCAACATCTTTACAATCCAAACCTGTTCTAAATTGCATTTTGACCCAAAACCTAAACAATCAACAGACAAAAACTTTCATGTATTCTCCTTTCTAAGTACAATTACTTGAGTTTCCTTAAAGGAATGATACATTTGTGATAAAGCTAGCAGCCAAGATGTTCTAAAAAGTTGTCAAATATTAGCTTTTATTATAAAAAAGTTTAGTATTTTACTCACATCTTTAAAAAGTTGCTCTTACTATTTTATTTATATTGCAGTGCTCTCACTGTAATTTCTGAATGAACTTAAATAGATAATTAGTGTTGAGACACATTGATTGAAATCAAGGAGGAGGATACCCCTGTGTTGGTGGTAAGATCTCCAGGGTCACTGCTCAAGAGGTATGCCAGCACTACAACCAAGATTCCTTCTATTTTTCTCCTTCAGAAAGAAGAAAGTACTTTTCTTTCATTTTGTTTTATTGCTCAAGAAAATAAAAAAGTTTCTGGTTTTTGAATCAGGAAAGCCCAAGGTTTCTCTAGAGAAGCTGTCAATACATTCAGCTCGAAGGTATAGCTGTAGCGCAGACAGATATCTGTGTGCTATCTTGAATCTGGAGAATTTGGGTACTAAAACCTGTAAGTCAGTAATAGTCTGTAATTTAGAGTAGGTAGTACATGTTTGGCTAAGATGCTGAGCACTGCCACTTCAAAAAGAAGTCTCAGTATTCTTTACTGCAACTTCTTAACCACTCAGGGAGCACAACCCAGCCAAGGTAGCAATCAGCCTCTACTGATCTGTCCATTATTACTTCCTTTTAAATTAATCTTAAGTGTCAGAACTGTGTGTCCCTGCTCAAAAGAGTCTTAGCCTTCCAGAATTTCTTGCCAGCTCATTGTATTCTGTTCAGTGCAATAAAGCAGGTCCTTGCAAACACATGGTTCAAGAAGATTAAACTAAACTAGGGAAATTATCTTGAATGGAAGATGAGGAAAGATTAAATGAAATAGAGGAATGAATGGGAAAAGGTTCAACCAGGATATTATTCTATGTTGGCAAACAGTAGGTTCTTGCAAAGAAATAAGACTATGGTAAAGTATGACAAAAAAGGGAAAATTATTAAAGGTATTTGATTTTTACAGCACTTCATGAATTAGAAGAGGTACACCTGAGATTTCTTAAGTGTGAAAAACAAATGAAAGATTGGTGGATTATTGGAAGTTTAATCTAATTTCACATCTTCAGAAAGGTATCTGAACAATTAAGGACACATCAGAAGATACAGCTGCATTCCCCTATTATTACACTGGCTGCAAAGCTACCATTTGTATCCCATGCAACTTCTGTGGCTGACCCATATTGGAATCCAACCTGAAATAGAACTTAGACATTACTGTATTACGTTTACCCCATTAAGGAAACAAAGAAAGACGAGTGTAAATGGAACACAATGGAAATACACTATTTGTAACTGTACTAGTGGAGAACACACCTGTTATTGGGATAAAGTGTGCCCAATTATTACTGTCATTGAGAAGGTGTATTCCTTGAAAGATGCCAGTAAGGCAATTCCTGAGGCACCGTGCTCTGAGCAGAGCACGTGGTGGCATGGAAGAGTCCAGCTACTGTTCAGTTCCTCCCTTGAATCACACTGTCTTAGAGAAGAATCTGAAAGAAAAGTTCAATAATCCCATTGCTTTGGAAGTCACAAAATATTTAGCAGTATTACAGGTGTTAATAAAAATAAAATACAGATATAAAGCTATGGGGTTTAGGGTGTTAGGCAGGTGTGCAAATCTTCATACTTTTATGCCCAGGAGAATTAAGTTACCACAGTCTACCTGCTATCCTAGCAAAATGTTACATCTCCTTTTTTGAGTGTACAGAAAGATTGTTTCAATTTTTTTTTTTTTTTTTCATGTCACTTGCAAACTGAATATAAGCAGGGGAGATAGGATGTGTTGGCAGGCACAATCATTAGAGCATTTGACAAGAAGCACAATGGAGCAGAGTTCAAAGCCTGATTATGTATCTGCCAGTCTGACTTTTAAAAGTAGAATGAAACAAGAGCATGCACTGTCAGACAAGAGAGCTTAATAAGGCTGCCTGAGTGAGATACTGGTCAGGATCAGATTTGAAAGAAAGTGAGCAGTTAGTGCTATGTAGTAGTCAAGGCTGCATTTTCCAAGCAGCCGAAATTCAGTTGTGCCTTTCTTTTTGAAAAGGATTGAGATGGTGATTCCTGAAATATTTTCATATATATAAATAACTGTGTATGTAATGCTTATATTTATGGATGCATCTTTATAAAACAATGTTAAAAGCCATAAAAAGGTCATTTACAGATTTTAAAACTCTCAACAGGATGACGAGAATCTATACTGGCTTCAAATGAACATTGTAGAAGCTCTTAAGATTTATTGCATATAAAAAGAATCAAAAAACTATTTAAGCGACAGTTAATGGCATAGAAGCCAAAAGTGTCCCCTGAAACAAATTATCCATAGAAAAGTTAACCTTGCTTGGAAAAATAAAAGTAAACACAATTACAGTGCTTCTCTTACAAATAGCTGTTGCCCTAAGGGGTAGTCTGAGTGATTAGCACTAGCCTAGGTGAGTGTGAATATTAAAACTACTTTCACATAACATTGGTTACTTGACATATCAGTGTGTGACACGTTGTGAAGCTCTATATAGTTCTGCTGCTGATAACTGACTATTTAGACTTGTAATGCCTTGACCCCATTAGGCTCAATCCAGAGTCTTACCAAAAAGGCAGCTGCTGAGTAACGCTCCAATCTGTATTTAGTGCTGCAGAATTGGAGGACTGTACTAGCAAATCTGTTGCAGTAGTCTGACTCGTTTCTCAGGAAAGTGTGGCAAATTATCTTCAACCCAGAGAAATGTCAGGATAACATACAGAAGCTGTGAAGGCAGGGAGTTTTTTCTCTAATTATACCCAGCAGACAATAGGTCCCTTAAGGACTCTTGTGGGGTAGCTCAAATTAGAGCCCTCAGGCTTCAGGAGTTGGGGTCTGTGCTGGAGAGAGATCTGCATTAAATGTATCAAATGCTTCTTGATGGCCTTTTCCCCTGCTGAGGTAAAGGAGCTGAGAGCATTAATTTACACTGCCTATTATATAGTCATATTATTCAGGGTACTATCCTTTGATTGAAGATGATGTATGGGTAGTTCTTGTAAAAATATGTCAAAGTAAGTGAGGAATGTTAAAGAACTACACAAACTGCTTATTGCTACATGGGAGAAGTTCTGTGAATTTGTTAAATGTTTCCTTTTTTTAAAATTCATTTTACATATAGGCAAAACTGTATTTCCACTGTTTCTCATTACTTTAAGGACTGGAGAGTCTTACTTTATTAGAAAAGCATATTTCAAAAAACCTCTTCTATTAGTTGCAGACTTGAGGAATATTATTTCAATTGTTATACATTCACTCCAGTGCTCCCGAGGGTTGTGTTGGTTTTACTCATTTTCTCCTGTTCTCATGTTTCCTTACTTTGACCTTTTTGCAGGCTAGGAATATTTTATTTTCTGCTTTTTGTAGTCATAAAGGATATTCTTTCAGAGTCCTCTCAATACCAAAAAAAAAGTTTCTTTTGAATGTAGATGTCTGAAAATTCCAGCTAGGGCTGTAAAAAGAGGCATTTCAAGGGAGCAGGACAGCATTTTACTTTTTGCTATGGATTCAGTCAGTTTCTCTGGAGACTCATTTTCCTAGGTGTTGGGAACAAAACCCTTGGTGCAGTCTGAGTTTCTGAGCATCACACAGGCTATTTACGTCTTCGACTACTATTTGCTGTGAATAAGGAGGTAAAGTTGTCATTTAGTAGCCAATATCTACTTTATAAATAGTCAGCTGTGACATGATATTTCTGACTTGAAACTTCGTGTCTTAAACCTCTTCAACCAAACAGTATATCTTGGTGTCCTGGTTGTTATGATCTCTCATGAGAAATAACAGGTTTAAGGTAGGTCACAGTATCAACCCTTTTATCAGTGCAGTTAGTCATTTACTTATTTTATTAAAATAACATGTCTTGTCAAAGTATTGAGGCAAAAAAAAGAGAAAGAGATAGCTTTTGTAGCTCTTTGGAATCATATGTTGAAAATTTTATTTTGTATTGGTGTAGCAAAACTATTGTAGTGTACAAATCACTACATTTCTTAGAGTAAATGCCAAGCCAGATATTTGATCTTGTGCTCTTGAGTTTTTGCTGTTTTCTAGATGAGCAAACAAAAAATATTTTTCAGGGTATATCACAGTGATAAAGGCAAGTTGATGAAGGTGGGGCTGCTAATGTTGAGAGCAAACTGTTTCTCTGTGAGGACTGTTAAGAAAAAAAGTCAGCTGCTTGAAAGTGAGATATTCAGAAATTACTCAGGTATAAGTGTTTTTGTAATACACTTTTTATTAATAAAAGATTTACTGCTTTATTTATAAAACATCAAAAGAATGCAATATAATAGAAGTCTGATACAAAAAGCAGCATAGACATAGATAGGGAACTAGTTTGAGACAGTCTATGATTAGCATAACTTAAATTTAAGCAATCAAATACAATATGCTGACACATATGGAGAGATTAAATAACTGAGAACATATGTGACAATACCAGTACTATTTAACATATTTGTTGGTGACATGGATGTTGGGATGGAGTGCACCAAGCTGTGTGGAGCGGTCGGCATGCTGTAGGGAAGGGATGCCATCCAATGGGACCTGGACAGGCTTGAGAGGTGGGCCTGTGCAAACCTCATGAAATGCAAAAAGGCCAAGTGCAAGGTCCTGCATGGGGGCTGGGGCAATCCCAATCACGAATACAGGCTGGGTGGAGAATGAATTGAGAGAAGCCCTGAGGAGAAGGACTTGGGGGTGTTGGTGGATGAGAAGCTCAACATGAGCCAGCAATGTGTGTCTGCAGTCCAGAAGGCCAACCGTATCCTGGGTTGCATCAAAAGAAACGTGGCCAGAAAGTCAAGGGAGGTGATTCTGCCCCTCTACTCCAGTCTTATGAGACCCCACCTGCAATATTGCCTCCAGCTCTGGAGCCCCTGACATAAGAAGGACGTGGACCTGTTGGAGCGGGTCCAGGGGAGGGCCACAAAGATGATCAGAGAGCTGGAGCACCTCTCCTATGCAGACAGGCTGACAAAGTTGGGGTTGTTCAGCCTGGAGAAGAGAAGGCTCCAGGGAGAGTTTATAACAGCTTTCCAGTATCTGAAGGGGGCCTACAAGAAAGCTGGAGAGGGACTTTTCACAAGGGCATGTAGTGATTGGATGAGGGGGAATGGCTTCAAACTGCAAGAGGGTAGATTGAGATTAGATATTAGGAAGAAACTTTTCACTCTGAGGGTGGTGAGGCACTGGAACAGGTTGCCCAGAGAAGTTGGGGAGGCCCCATCCCTGGAGGTGTTCAAGGCCAGGCTGGATGGGGCTTTGAGCAACCTGGTCTAGTGGGAGGTGTCCCTGCCCATGGCAGGGGGATTGGAATGAGCTGATCTTTAAGGTCCCTTCCAAACTAAACCATTCTATGATTCTACAAATACACCTATGTGTTTGCCTGTTGCTATTGCTGTGATAGACATGTAGGAAAATGATGGTTGTATACTAATGACCGGAACATTCAGTATGTGTGATTACATGATTTATGGGTGGTTATGTATGGTATGTATTCATATGGAACTGTGCTGAATTGCAGTTAGTGATAGAAAAATGTAAGTGTAGATTTAATGATCTTAGGACCGAGTCTACATCTCACAGCAGGCTGAATTTTGTAGATATTCCTACTTCAAGTATCTAATATGGTGCTGTATTTTGTGGGATGGTATACCTCAAATTCCTTTCTGTTTGCTTCATATTCTAATAGAGAATATTTAAGGTGTTCTGATTGGAAAGAGCTTAGAAAAAGAAATATTTATAGTCTTCTATAGAAAAAATACAATCTGTTTAAATGTTATTTTTCAGTTTATCTCAACAGTGTTATCCATCCCACCTAATTAACTGATTATTGATTATTTAATAATGATAATAGGCAGTTGGCTATTTGTTTGTGTGGATTAGTGCACATTTCCACCAACTCCAAGTTTTCCTCTGCATCCATGCATGTGTATATGAGTATTTATCCATTATATAAGTCCCTTGGCAAGGTGGAGAGGTAAGAGCTTGCACAACTCATGATGTTGTACACTTTAAAAATTAAATTTTCTTCAGAAAAATGTAGAGTCTATGAAAGGCCATTCATTCTTTTTTAGGGGTCCTGTTTGAACAAAATGTTTTTCTTGTCAAAGACCTTGTATTTGTCGTGTATGAGAATTCAAAATTGCAGGCAGGTGTGAACTATTGGTTTAATTTGTGCAGTGTAATGTATTCTGATCTACACCTGCATTAACAATGGAGAGATGTCTGGTCACGAAAAGATTTTTCTAAAAACATTGATCTAAATCAGAGGTTCCAAAACGTTTGCTGCTTAACTTTGGGATGATTTATGAATCCTTCATTAAAACTGCAAATGTACTTTTAAAATGTAGTGCATAATTGGTATCCATAAAATTCAGTGTAAATCAGGCACCAAACCAACCAAATGTGATTCACTTCACCATCTCTATATATAGAATTCTAGAAATTAAGAGATTTTTCTCCTGTGATAGTGGGAACAGAGGGCATATAGGGAAAATGATGTACTTAAGCTTGGAGCTTGTTAAAGAATAGCAAGAAGCTGCTCCTTATGACTTGATTGAATCATGTACAGTGTTTCTGAGTAGTTAAATAAGAATAATAATTATCCTGAATTGTGGGAATTACTCTGAGACAGAGTCTCAGATCAGGGTTCAGATTAGAAGACTGAGCTGCGAGGAAGGATATGCTTATGATTTTTGAACTAGTAATTAGCAAGAAAAGCAGTCAAGGTGAAAAAGGTGTCCCATTGAATATAAAAAACTGAACAACCGCTAGATATTGCAGATATGCTAGGTTGTCTTCTGGGCTTGGAGGATGCAGAAGTTGAGACTGTCTTGAGCTAAACTAGAAATGTAATCAGATTCAGGACAAATGAAACTAAATGTAATTCATCATTTTATTATATTAAGATTTTTAGTTTTCCAAATCAATGAAATTAGTCAAAATATAATGTTTTTCAGAAAAGGCATTATTGAGCACACGTTATGGTATATATAGTATTTTATAAATAATATATATGAAATCATGATTTTTTTATAAAAGGAAAAAGTAATTTCAAAAAAAAGAAAATTTGGATTAGCTGGCTGTGAATAATTTTCCGCACTGCTCTGTGTCATGCAATTTGGCAATTTTATTTAATGATGAGGGGGTAAAATGAATGGATAAAATATGTTCTAGTCTATTTCCCATTAACTTGTGGACATAAGTGTTTCACTGGCAAATATTTGTTTCTATTAATATTGAAACTAGCTTTCTGAAATACATCCAAAACCTGAACTTTTTGTGTTTGCTTGAATCGCTGATCTTTGATCACATTTTGTTTTATGGCAAGCAAACACTAGCACTAAACATTATTTTAATGTGAAAAGAAATCTCATTCTCAGATATGAAAAATTGCTTGATTTTTGTCTAGCTTTAATTAGGAAAGAAAGCAAATACCCCTTACATAACTCCAAATGCATACCAAAACCATGATCCTAATATCAAGCCTAAAAAAAGCTAACAAAACAACTTCCTCAAAACCTACTTTGTATTCATGCAGTAAGTGACTGAAAAGGAATACTTCTCTGTATTACTGTGTTACGTGTTTGAGCTGTTTAAGAACAAGCATATTTTAAAATTAGCATTATGCTAGTTGATTAGAGGTAGTTTTCATTTTTTGAAACTGAGCCTATATCTAATATGATATAATTCAACAGCATGACAACTGCATGTTTAGTCTGCAAGATTCGTTATGGTTTTAGTGTTCACTAAATGAAAAACATGCTGTCTGATGACTTTCTACTTTTACATAAAATTGGTAAACCCACAAATTCAAACAGCATCCTGAAATTTTATCTTTCATTTCATAGGCAGTGCAAAACAAAATTCTCTCATTCCTGATAGAAAATAAAGTTATAATTTTAATCCCTTGGTTTTAAAAATCCACCATTTGGATGTTACATTTTTGCTAAAACTAAATTAGAAACCCTATGCAAAATATGTAAATATGAAAAATATAGAATCATAGAATATTTAAAGTTGGAAGGGACCCATAGGGATTGAGTGAATAAATAAATTTGAAAAAAGTAAGAAACTATTTTTGCTTTTGTCAAGATGTGCTTTTGAAGGATGTAAAAAAATAAGAATGAAGTAGTATAGAATATCTTGCAGATTTTATAAGTTTTTTTTTATTTAGGAGGAACTGAATATATTGCATGTGATGCTCAGGGGTAATTAAATCATTGTAAATTGTTGCAATAAAGTTTTTATAATATGTCGCACCATCACAGCAGTATTAAGTCCTATTCTCTGTCTTTGACATTATTCAATAAAGGCTGGTAGGAAGTTAAAAGAAAGTAATAATGCTTGATTTCAACTAAAATAGCGGAAAGAAAACAAGGTATTGTTTTGCTTAATTTTAAAATTCTTATAGTAGCATATGCTACAAATATCTGGGAATCCTTAGTGGGATTTGTGCTGGTGTGTTAGCTTATAAGGTGGGGTTTTTTTCCCCACTACAGTATTTAAAACAGCTAAGACCTTAGATCAACTACACTGATAGTGCAACTTTTGCTTTGATGGCATCTTTGGGCCACCATAATTACTTTTCAAGTAGTTATGGTTTGGGCATTGTAAAGCTTTGAAACGGGTTTTTTTTTGAGAGTGTAGTACCAGAGACTTAATAGAAAGATGTGTCTGTAGTTTAGTATTAAAATTCTGTCTTTTGGGCTCTATTGCTTTTCCTGTTCTCTCCATTTTGATTTCATTTCAAATGGTGATAAGATCCATTTCATTGTGATGTGCAACATATTTTAAGGACTTAAGACTGTAAAAAGTGAATTATGAAAGGTTTTTCACAAAAATTTGCAATGCTGTAGGAAAACCTGATTGCCTTGTTTTTTGTTTGTTTTTTTTTTTTTAAGTAAACAAATGCAAACCTCTATTGTGTGTTTCTTTCTAGCATTTTGGAAAACGGTGGGCAGTCATCTGCAGATGGACAGAAGACCGATGGGTCCTTCTGCAAGATATTCTTCGTAAATGGCAGCACTTTGCAGAAGAGCAGGTAAGTAGTTTTAGCAGTTATAAATTGGAACGTTCTTCAAAAAATTGAACTAGGAAAGGCCTGAGTGAAGTCTTTTCATTCTTTTCTCTCTAATTTTCTTTCAGTGCCTTTTTGATGCATGGCTTACTGAGAAAGAGGATGCTGTGAGCAAAATTCATATAACTGACTTTAAAGATCAAAATGAAATGCTGACCAATCTACGTAAATTAGCTGTATGTATTTTTCATTCTTCTATTTTATGTTCAACTTTCTTATTCCTAAGTGTGAGTGTGGGTGGCTTTATCCTGCTCTCAGACAATATGGTTTAACAGAACAGTGGTTTCATACTTTGGGAATGGATATTGTTTCATCTGAATGGAAAATGTTGGTCCATGGACTTGCTGATAAATGAACCAATAAGTACAGCTGTTTTCCCTGGTTGTCTCTTCAGTCAAAACTGAAATAGCATTTTTGTGTCTTAAAAATATGTATACTTTTATACTGAAAGTTTCTTTGTTGAATTGATGTATATATTAGAATCACAGAATAGTTTGGGTTGGAAGGGACCTTTAAACGTCATGTAGTCCAATGCCCCTACAGTAAGCAGGGACATCTTCAACTAGATCAGGTTGCTTAGAGCCCCATCCAACCTGACCCTGAATGTTTCCAGGGATGGGGCATCTACCACCAATCTGGGCAAACTGTTCCAGTGTCTCACCACCTTCATTGTAGAAAAATTTCTTCCTTATATCTAGTCTGAATTGACGCTCTTCTAGTTTAAAACCATTACCCCTTGTCCTATCGCAAGAAGCCCTGCTAAAATATCTGTCCCCATTTTTCTCAGAAGCCCCCTTTAAGTACTGAAAAGCCACAATAAGGTCTCCCTGGAGCCTTCTCTTCTCCAGGCTGAACAATGCCAACTCTCTCAGCCTGTCCTCACAACAGAGGTGTTCCATTCCTCTGATCGTTTATGTGGCCCTCCTCTGGACTTGCTCCAACAGGCCCATGTCTTTCCTGTGCTGAGGACTCCAGAGCTGGACACAGTACTCCAGGCAGGGTCAGTCTCACAAGAGTGCAGTAGAGGGGCAGAATCACCTCCCTTGACCTGCTGGCCACAGTTCTTTTGATGCAGTTGGCTTTCTGGGCTGTGAGTACACATTGTTGGCTCATGTCCAGCTTTTCATCCACCAGTACCCCCAAGTCCTTCTCCTCAGGGCTGCTCCCAATCCCTTAATCCCCCAGCCTGTCCCCAGTTGCCCTGGCCCACATGCAGGACCTTGCATTTGGCCTTGTTGAACCTCATGAGGTTCACACAGGCCCACTTCTTGAGCTTGTCCAGGGCCCTCTGGATGGCACCCCATCCCTCAGACGTGTCAACTGCACCCCTCAGCTTTGTGTCATCTGCAAACTTGCTTTGAGTGCACTCCATCCCACTGTCTGTGGCATTGATGAAGATATCAAACAGTACTGGTGCCAGTATGGACTCCTGAGGGAGACCACTTGTCGCCGGTCTTCATCTGGACATTGGCCAGTACCCTCTAGATGTGACCATCCAACCATTTCCTCATCTGCTGAACAGTCCACCCATCCTTACAAAACCGGGCAGTGTCCCTGTACTCTTCCCAAGATACCTATCTCTGCTTCCACTGCCTGTGCGTTTTCTTCTTGCCCTTTAGTTTGACCAGCAGGTCTTGGCTCAGCCATGCTGGTCTCTTGCCTTCCTTTCCTGATTTCTTGCACCTGGGGATCCAGAGCTCTTTCCTCCTTTGGAAAGCATCCATAAAGATCTGCCAGCTCGGTTCTGCTCCCTTGTCCCTGAAGGCAGTTTCCCAGGGAGTTCTATTGACTAACTCCTTGAAGAGCTGGAAGTTTGCTTTCCTAAAATTCAGGGTCCTGACTTTACTCTTCACCTGATCGATATCCCTCAGGACTGTGAGCTCCACCAGCGCATGATTGCTGCAACTCAGGCTGCCTTCAATATTGATGTCGCCGATTACCTCACTTGTGTTGGTGACCATCAGGTCCAGTATTGCGTCTCCTCTGGTGGGCTGCCTATTACCTGGCTTAAGAAGTTACCCTTGATGCACTCCAGGAGTCTCCTGGATTGCTTACAGCTCACCGTGCTATTTTTCCAGCAGATGTCGGGGTGCTTGAAGTCCCCCAGCAGGACGAGAGCCTGAGAGCGCGATGCCTCCTGTAGGTGGAGTAAGAAAGTTTCGTCAATAGTGTCCCCTTGATCAGGCTGCTTGTTGTAGACACCAACCACAAGGTTCCTTTCATTGCCTTGGTCTCTAATTTTCACCCACAAGCTTTCAACCTGCTTGTGGCTATTCTTTAGAGACAGCTCTTCACACTCTATCCATCTCTTGATGTAGAGTACAACCTCTCCTTTCTTGCCTGTCCCTTTTGAACAGTCTATAGCCATCGATAACCGCACTCGGGAGCTCTTGGCTCGTGTCTGTAAGACTTCAAGTGTGCTGCAGTGTAGTCAGCATATCTCAGAGCAACAGGGACTTTGCTAGCACCCTGTTTCTTTAACCTTGGTGTGTCATCCCACAGCTTGTCACAGGCAGGCCTGATATTATCCTGCTTTCTCTTCAGGCTTAGATTAAGGCTTTGTCAATGAGCCCTGCTAACTTGTGAGCAAAGACTCTCTTCCCCCTTTGAGAAAGGTGTATCTCATCTGATGCCAGCAGCCTTTGGTCCGTGTAGGCCATCCCATTATCGAAAAACACAAAATTGTGGCGGTGACACTAGCCACGGGGCCATGTATTAATAGACTGAGTCCGTCTGTTTCTTCCAACGTCACTGTCTGCAACTGGAAGGAGAGAGGAAAAAACACTCTGTGCTCCAGATTCCCTTACCAATCATCCCAAGGCCCTGCAGTCTCTTTTGATTGCCCTTGGACTATGTGTTGCGGCTTCATTGCCACCCACATGGAACAGCAGGAATGGGTCCGAGGGATGTACCAGGCTAGGAAGTTTCCTTGTGATGTCCTTAACCCAGGCCCCAGGGAGGCAGCAGACTTCCCTATGAGGAGGGTCTGTCCAACATATTGGATCCTCTGTTCCCCTCAGAAGGGAGTTGCCTACAACTATAACCTGTCTTCCTCATGGAGGTTGTCATGATACGGGAGGTAGGCCTTGGCAACCTCTGGTGAAGGTGGACCATCATCCACATCATCCATTGACTGGCCTTCCATATCCAGAGCCTCCTACCTGTTGTAACAGAGGCACATGGGAAGGCAAGGGGGGCAAGGAGGGCGTACACCTGCTGCCCCAAGCGTGTACTTGCCTCCATTCACTCCTCTCCTTTAAGCTACTGCCTTCAGCCTGTCATGGGGAGGATACAAGATCCCCTTGATCTTGTGTTTTTCCCGGTGGTTGTTCCTGTTTCTGTCTCAGAAAAGGTAGAGTATGGTTCCACCAGTCTATGTCTTTCTCAGGCTCTGTGATGGTCCTTAACCTTTCTACTTCCTCTCGTAGCTGTGTGTGTGAGGCTGTGAGTATATATGTATATGTACAAAGACACATGCGTATGAGCAAGTACTCATTGTACAGCAAAACCTGTTATACATTCTTTGAACTTGAAAAAGCTGAAGACTCAAAAGTTGTGAAATGCTGACATTAGTATTACTTTACAACTATATTTCAACTGTATTTCAGGAATTTAGTTACATACATAAAATGCAGCCTTTTCAACATGTCTTCTGCCTCAATCTTCAGAAAATACTCTACTATGCATTGTCTTTATGGAGGGAACGTAGGTTTGACTGGCCTAGAAAGATGCTGTGCCTGTAGCGATGGAAAACTTGTTACAGTCTAGACTTGCAAATGGTTTTATAGCATTAGGACCTTTGTAAAGAAAATAGTATGGTGAAAATGGTATGGTATGTGCTATTTTTGTACATAACGACTGTTTATGCATTTAGAGAAAAGGAAACATTCATGCCCATGATTTTGTTAAAATCGGTAAATTATTATTGTTGTAAATACGAGCTCCGTTGGTACTCTTCTGTTTAATCAGAACTACTATTATTTGTTTAGTAACGTAGGAGGGGAAGTCTCATAGCCGTTATTTCAAGACTTGGTTTTACAGTTTACATACTAGAATTTTCAGGCATGAACAATTCTCAAATTATTATTAACTATTTGGTTGCACAGTAGGCTTAACTTTTTAGGTTTTTAGAAATTATTTTAGAATTGATGCCCTACTTGTCCTTCTGTATTAAAAGTAGAAACATTTGTGCTTTTGGTCAATAAAAGTTACCATGATGTTTCTGAAGTTTAAGTAACTGGGATTTTTTTAAAATTTACTGTATTTTATCCTCATGTACACAAAGGTATAGGTTTTTTTTCTTTAAAAAATAAAATTCTTTCAGCTTGATTGTTTAATTCATAACTACCTTGAAGCTGGTCCAGAATTAGTGGTAAATGTCCCTGTTGATTCATAGAATGGCTAGGAAGTTGTTTTGTTGACACACACACACACACACCCCCCCCAGGATTCAAACCCCAAAGTGTGATTGTCAGTATAACCTTAAGAAAATGTAATATTTTTTTCCTGTCTCTTAGGGTCTAATAAAAACATATCTTGAGAAGCGCATGCTTGCATTTTGATTAAGGTTTACTTAGAATTAAGTCAATTTCTTTGTAGAGGAAAGGAATTCTTCAGGTAGTCAGTTGTCTCATGCTTCTTGGAAATTCTAGTAACCTAATGTGCAAGCAATCTTGAAGTTGACTTCAAGCCAGGCTTTTATTAATGCATAATGAGTTGGAGGCAACTCAGAATGCTTTACAGTACCTTCATGAAGAAATATCTATTGCAAGAAAATCAGATTTATTCAATAAATTAATACTTGCGGATTTCAGCAAGTTGGTGGAGAAGATGAGAACTGGGAGTTGAAATGTTTATCACGCATTGTGAAGTAGCAAGCTATTAATGGTTTGAAAGTGTTAAGGGTAAGACCAGTTTGGGTACTTAACAGAATTGCCTGGAACCATGATTTTAAGGAGAAAATAATTTCCTTTACGAATATTTTCTTAAATTTGGTTAATGAAATCAGTACACACTCTTATGAAGTTAATTGTGTTGCCAGCTTAAGTCCTTAAGCATTACTCTCATGAAAGCGTTGACAGTCTTTCATGAAACTGAATGTTTGAACACCAGAGTAAAGTGATTCTTCCATCTCCCTGAAACTCAACAAGAATCATATCATCCTTGATGGAACAGGTGGGGTTTATTAATAGCAGCTTAATCTTTTTTGCACGTTATTAACATTGATGCTTTTAGAAACGGCTGGTCCATAATGCAATAGTTTAGATATTTAAGTGCTGATGGTATGCTGGAGAAACACTGCCTCTTAATCTCTTTGGTTTGTAGCAGAAAAATATTTTGTCCTTTGGAATTGCTGTATCGGGTTTTAGACTAGTAGCAGTCATCCCCAAATTCCAGTGAGTATGTGGTTTTACCTTCACACAGTGTCAAACTGTGAGGAGATTTGTGGATGAGGAGTTACTATTTTAGTCGTCTTTGGCTCAAGGGGAATTTGTATTAATGCATTAACCACATGAAAATTTTCGCTAGGAAATATATTCTTCCGCTCTTGGACTGGCTTTTCAAAATAGGGGAAAAATGGGATCGTGGTATCCTGACCCTGACATGCAAATCATGCATGTTCTGTGGCATATGTTATTTTGGCCATAGAGATGTGTTTGGATGTAGTAAAGGAGAAGCTGTCACGAAAAATTCCCTTTATAATTAGGTCAGCTTCTTCCAGACTTGTAAAGGTGACTCTGTCAGGCAATAAATGTACATTCTGTTACTAATATAGAAATGTTTATATTCTTAATAAATGGTAGCCCAGTCCTGCAGTTGTCTAATCATATCCAGCAGAAATTACAGTATTAGTTTGTCCTGTTAGATCTTAAGAATTTTAGGTTTGATATCATGGTACGGCGTAAGAGCTTCCAGCCTATTTTTCCTGTCTCTCTTATGTGCACAACTTGGCAAGATTAAGGTCATGTTCTTTAGCCAGATTTCAGTCTCTTAAGCCTGAAGGAAATTTCTGAAGGTATTTTATTAAATCATTTAGCATTATGACTGTTCATTTGAAATTCTACAACCCTCCTATAAGGTCCTAAGCCTTCTAAAGTGCCTGAAGTGAAATAGGTCTGTTGAGATGCTGTTCACAGTATGAAAAAAAATGTTGACTCTTACATCAAATTAATCATTACATCACATAGTAACAAACAGAAGGTAAAATAAGAAAGAGCAGCTGGTAGTTTTCATGCATATTTGCATTTTGGGTTACTTCTGAAGCTACTGGGATTTAACTACTGCTTGCTGATGCAGAAATACATCAGCATCTTCTCCACAGTAATTTTATCTCATGTTTCTCAAGTGGGACGAAACACATTGTTAATTTTATTTAAGACAGGATTTCTGATAGTAAGTACTATTACTGCTTAAATGTAAGCTTTCATTTACCAACATTTGTTAAAATGGTAGTCAGGATGCATATATTTTCAGGCAGTAATAAATATTTTGAGTAAGCAGAAAGACTGAGATTGTTCCCGTACCAAAAACTCCATACATGGATTCCTGGTTTAGGATTGCTGGGAGATTTTTGCTGAATTCTGATTATTTGTATAAACAAGCATGTGTTTCCTCCAAATTTGATCCTTTCTATTGATTTGAGTGCAAGCTCACCATTATTAACAAATATTAATTCTCTGTAGATTCTTTCTCAGATGCGATTCTCCAAACTGGGAGAAGGAGGCAAGTTAAAACATTTTAAATAAAACGATGTAAATTAAACTTTGATATGCAATTTGGTGTTACAATTCTCTAATGTATGCAGGTTGGGATACACTCTGGGCGGTGGAAGACAAAATGTTTTGAAATCTGTCTAACAGAAGAGATATTTTTACAGAGGCACCACCAGAGTCAGTCATGGACTCAGCTTTGGGCAGCGGTGGGTCTGTTTTGGAGCCATCTGGAACTGGTTCTATCCAACATGGGGGCAGCCCTTGGTGTCTTCTCACAGAAGCCACCCTTGCAGCCCCCCCGCTGCCAAAATCTTACCATGTAAACCCAGTGCAGATGCTCTCCGTCTTTTTCCCTCAGCTTTAGCTGTCACATTTTCATTATTATTCAAATGAATGGGTAAAATATCTTTTTGGTCAGTGTAGCAATTCATCCAGTTCTAACGTTGTGTTAAAACTGATATCAAGTCAGTTAGATTTCTTCTTAATTTATATACCGTACCCATAATATCTACTTGTGAGAATTTTTTTCAGATAAAACTGTTTATTTGCAAGAAAATGTTGTGGTTTAATAGTCTCAAATGCCTTGTTTCAGAGGATACATTCAGTATTTGTGCATGAAAATTTATGTCCTTTGTCATTAACTCTCTTCTGGGATCTGCTGAGTCTCAAAGAAAAACTGTTTAGGCTTTACTACTTTGCGCATGTATTAATACTGACTTTTCTTCATCTTTTTTCTGATGTTGATGGGTAGTTGCTCTAGTTCTAAAAATATTTCCTTAAAACAACTGTTGTTTTCTTTTTAATTTTCCACCTACTATTTATTCACTGTCACTATGATTGTCTCTGAATTCTTACACAAGGTGAAGGTTGACATAGAGCATGGACTAAGCTGGAGGATGTAATGCACTGAGAATGTAGAACATAAGTGGGAAGACTGAGGTGAAATTTTACTGTCATTTATGGCACAGGCTTGACAGGTTGTTTTCATGACCTGTGCCTAAGTTTTGCAGCCTGTAAAAATCAAGGTGATGGTGTTCCTCTTTTTCGTAAAACATGTTGAGATCTACTGCAAGGGTATACAAGATCTAGGTCTATATATTTATAGTAAATATTCCATTAACATAGAGTTAAATCTTCTCTTGCTTCACTTAACGCAAATTTCTTTACTTATTAGAAGCGATAAATTGGATAATTAGACCATTTTTATTGGAATAAATCTCTTAGCAACCAAACAATTACAACAGATGTTGCTGATTAGAATATTACAATGAACAAAGAAAGATTTTGGTGATGTTTAAGGAAAAGAAAAACGTCAGTGATTAAAAACTTGAAAACAAAAAGCAACTAGTAGAAGCAAATTACCAACAAATAAGGAAACTACTTTATAATGTTCAAATTATTTTATAATGTTCAATTACAGTATGCAATTGACAGAAGTTATGACTGCATTATTTGATAATTAATTTCATAAAGCAAACTACCATTTATTGTCTTGCAGACTGGTAAATTATGTATTTTGTTGCTAGCTCATTAGTATTATAGGGCTATGCTTGTACTGGAAAAAATCCCAAAACTAGAGCATATTATTGGCTACTTTAGCACATTGACAGGTTTTCAATAAGGAAATGTGAAAACAGAATCCCCCAGTATATTTTTACATGTTAACTGTAGCTATCACAAAAGCATATTTAGGTAGTAGTGAGTGGTACCTTTAACACAGAAAGTTTTAGCATCCTTCTTTTTCTGGTGTTTCACTTATTCATTGTTCGCCATATATCTGGGCTTGATGCTGAACTCATTTGTGTATTATACAGCTGTTGTCAGCTGTGGAGGTTGGAAATGGAACACTGCTGTTCAGAATTCACTGATCATGTTTCATAGGGTACTACTTGTGATTATTTTAGTCCATGTATGTGGTGGCTTTCACATGAGTTTTTTCTGACACTAAGAAAAAAACCTCAAATATAGCAATCCTTTAAATTTAAATGGTGAATTCTTTTACATCTCGTCTGCTCCCTCCATTAGATCTGCTACTATGAACAGGTTCTTCAATATAAATTGTGTTAGCTGCTGTTTCTTAGGGGCATGTCAATTTAATTTTTGATATTAACTCTATCTAAAATTAGTAATTATCATGTTTCAAACCCCATCTGAATGGAAAGTGTACTGATTACAAAGACTGTGAATCTTTCTTTTCCTGAGCTGTATTTTAGATTACAATTTTGGGTAATATGGCTACATGAAAGTATATGTAGACTAAATTCTGTTGTCTAAATATTTGTTTAATTATCCCTTTCATGTCTTGGGGATTAGATTGCAATCCTCAGCTGCACAGAGAGTTCAAAATGTGGCCATGGTTAGCACAGATTAGGGTGTAGAGAATGAATGCTTAAGGTATGAAAATCAATGGAGTAAACCAGTAGAGGCATTAAAAAATAAATGCAGGTGAGAACTGGAGCTATGGATGACTGTAGGATCTGTGAAGAAACTACTTCACAGAGAGGTTTGCACGTATAGATCTCAAGAGTTTCAAGATCCCTTGGCAGTTTACTGCAGTAGAGATGTGAAGACTGATGATTTCTCCTTTTCCATTAGCATCCATGCGTTCGAGCTGTATGGCATCTTGCAGAGCACAGTGGTTGCACACAGGAGTTTCCAGGCTCCCAGCTGCAGGGTCCTTTCCTTGAGGCACACTCAGCACTGCTCCTGGGGCTCCCAAAGCTTCCCCATTCCCTGGGAGTCTACTGCCACTTAACCAGAGCCTGCCGAGATCTGAGGAAGATGAGAAATATATGTTTCGTCAATGCTGCCAGAACCAAACTTATTTTCATTGAGTTTTCTTTTCTTTTCATCCTGGTTTGGGGTCAAATACTATTTTTCTAGAAAACAGATTTTTCCCAGCGAGTTTCAATATGCAATATATGACAAAGTACAACAAAATTTTAAAGAAACATTGTTTGAAATGTTGATAGAGTTAATATTAGTGCAGTTTTAAGGTTATTAATGTCACACAGCTGTTAGCTTTTTGATTTATGTCACCACCTGAGGCATGCTGTGATGTCTGGAGTTGCTCCACCTGTCACGTTATATTGCTTTGTGAAGTGCAATGTGTCCATTCCACTATGTCAGCTCTGCCAGCAGTTTTCACAGTAACAACAGCATGGAAGTATAGGAGTTTGTATGAAATACCCGTACCCATTTTCGTTTTTTTGTGATGCTCTCTGTAGGATTTTTCGTCAAAGTTTGTTGGGTTTGGATATTGTTTTTTTTTTCCCCCTGTATGAAGTACTGTTCTTCCTGCTGTTACTTTATTTAACAGATCCTAAAAGGAGATCTAGAAATGAAAAGACAAATGATGGGTAAACTGAAGTCGCTCAGCCAAGACCTCCTTGTAGCTGTGAAAAATAAAGCAGTGGCTCAAAAGCTGGAAAGTCGTCTTGAAAATTTTGCTCAGCGCTGGGACAGCCTTGTGCAGAAGGTGGAGAGCAATTCTAAACAGGTGTGTTAAAACCATCATTTTGTCAGTTGGTGACAGTGAAATTCTTTGCCAGTCAAATGCTTGAAGTAGTTTGGTGCTGTTTGTCATATTGTTTTAAATTTTTTCCCAGCGTGATTGCTTAAGACATATTTTATTTTTAGGATACCATAATACAACTGTTATATAACTTTCCAGAATTTTATTAATCTCTTTAGTTTTTGTTCTCTTTTTATGTTGTTGATGACTTTCTTGGGTTCTTAACTATATTTTCAGGGATGATACAGTCCATAATGAAAATACTCTTTCCAGTTAATTTATTTTTAACCTATAATAATTGGCCACTTCAAATACACTGTTTGTATGGCTGTCTCTGTGGAATAGCACTTAGTCTGAAATTGGTGTAGGAACTGTTTGCTGGTTAAAGAGAAATTATTTCTATTTCTTTTCAACAGTGAAAGTTTATAGTAGATTAATGGTTTACTTCTGCTTATGTTATGATGATTTACAGATTAAAAAGAGAGGCCATAATAAGAGAAGTTCATTGGAAAAATAAAAAAATCAATCCATACCTGTAACCAAAATGTCAATGAACAAAGAATATAATCCACTATAATTTTGCCCAGATCTTTTATGTTAACTGAAATATATTAAAAAAGAAATTGAGGTTTTAAAGTTTCACATTTTTTTAAACAAAGTAACAAAAATCAGTGCTCTAGTGTAGTACCAAAACCATATCCATTTATTTTTCCTAGCCATCTGTCAGCATTTCTTTCTTATTGGATTTAAACCCAAATCAGCTCATTTTTTTTCCATTTCATTATCTCATTAATTTTGAGTTATTTTTGTGGTATCATTTTATGACTGGTGAAATGGAAATGGACATTAAGACTTAATGGTAACACAGAGCAGAATGTTACTGCATGAACCTCTGTCCTGTCCCCAGAGGGCCTCTCGTAGTTCTGGTCAGTTTGATTCAAGTCCCTTGAGCATGCTACGCTTTTTTGTTGCTCAATACTAATGCTTCTACCAATTTATGTTTGGGTAATTAAATGAAAGCTGCTATACTTCTGTAGTGATCTGAATACCTCTCAATAACCTTGCTTGCAACTCGTACCTTGCTTTTAATTTGCTCTGTGATACAGTTTCTTGTGTAGCTGAAGTTGGAAAAATCAGTTTGGGAGAACAGAAGAGAAGAAAATGGGGAAAGGGTACAATTTCATGTAGTAACAGAAGGCAAAACCAGTTTGTGCTACACAGCATTTGTAACAGTTGAAAATTTGATCTAATTCTTGTATATTTGCTGTAGGAAACCTGTTGTTTCAATGCAAAGGAAAATCCAGACATGTGTTTTTAATTTGGACGCATGACTTGAAGAAGTTAGTAAGTCACTCCAAAGTCCTCAAGAATTATTTAGATAATCCTGAGGCTGTACATCCATACATCACAGAGCAGCACAGGTGGGAGATGCTTTAGATTCCCAAAACTGTGTAACTGTCTTACCATAGCAGCACACTTCATTTGATAACAAAATAAGAAATTAAATGAAAGAGACAACCTCAGCCTTAGATCAAAGCTGATTCTCCAACTAGACATAGGAAGCAGTTGTACATCCCAAAGGAAAAGTGCAGAAAGTAGAATGTGAGACCTCCCACATTTAGCTGAATTCATTGCTGCTGAATTTAAGTATCTAATCTGAACTCATGGCTGAAGTTTCTGCTACAATGAGTGGATAGCAAGGGTGAGAAAAAGAGAGAGAGATACTTCTGAAAAGCAGTTTGTCCTTATCATGAAAATGTCAACTTTCCTTCATTGACCACACAGTGGAAGCAAGGACAAGGACAACTTGCTTAGACTAGATGCATAGCTTTTTGAAACTCTATATACACCTTTGGTGAGTTCGTTATGCTTCACTAAATTGTACTGAAAACCTTCTCAAACTAAAGAAAACACCATTCCTCATCTGAACTTCCCCTCTCACGTACACACATTTTATCAAAGAACAGATGACAGCTCCAAAAGTGAGTGTTAAGGAAAATTATGAGTTTATCAGGTGGAGGGCACTTCCAAAGGCAGTAATAAATGATGGCATTAAAGGTAGGCTGCCATATAAAAGAGAAATAAAATGACATAAAACTACTGAAGTGCTATACACACATTGTACATATGTTTGCCTGTAGAGGAGGAAAAGGAAGATTTAAATTTGTCCACTATGAAAAGAGATGAGTTTTAACATGTTTCTAAGACGAGCTTGCTGATGTGAAACTCCAGGCAAGCATTGTATTTTGAAAGCCTTTTAATGTGTAGCCTTGTGAGTCACCTTAGCACTTTTCATATAATTTTCTAGTGCGTTAAAGGCCTAGTCTGTATCGCCCCTTCTCAGATTCCTATTTGTTTTTCAGAAACTTGGAGCAATGAGGAAACTATACTGTCATTATTTGGACCATATTTGAATAATACATGAAACAAACCACTTCAATAATTAAATTTAAAAGGTGGGGTGTTTTGGGTTTTTTTCCGGAGAAGTGAATAAAAGCTACTTCCTTTTTTGTACATGTTTATATTTTTAAGGATTTTCCTTTACCCGCTACAGTTTGTGAACTCTTTAAATGTGAACCAACTTCATCTTGCAGAGTTACAGTGCAGTATAATCTTCAGTACCTTTTAGTCTTACCCAGTCTCTAATTAGACTGATTGTGAACTTCAAATTCACATCTCCGGTTTCCATTTGAATTATATAGTATTTAACCTCCACTTCTATTGATTAAGCATGAAAATACTTCTTTACTGTTTTGACATGTAAATCATTACCCCCCACAGCATCGTGACTTGACTGCTCTGTGCATATGGTAATTGCACTGCCTACTTTTGAAGCTCAGTTCCCAATCACCAGTTGAAACTGTTACTCCTGCGTAATTAGTACTATGCTACAGATGATTCCTACAGTGCCCTAGTTGTGGTTTATTCTGTTTACACCTTCTTTGCTGTAAACTGTACCCTGATATTGATTGGCAAATGGAAACATGACAAGATATGACCTTGGGTGTCAGAAACATCGTCCTATCATTGATTTTTGGATAAAACTGAGTGTGATGAGAATTTTGTGAGTAGTGGAAGGAAAGGCAGTACCCAAAACTGCATATAAGGAGCAAGCAAATATTTGGAGTGTTCTTAGCTGCAGAGTCAACGCAGGGAAAGATGATATCGGGTATTATCCTCAAATTTCATGGAGCCCTAGACCTCAGAGGCTTTAATTTGCTTTTCCTTTCTGCCCAAAAGAAAATTAATCAAAAATAAATTTGAAAGGAACACTGTATAAAGTTTTAATTAAAATATATGGAAATTTTTCCTTATTTATTGTTATAATTTCTTTAATTGAAAATATCAAGGTCAATACATCTTGCATACATAATGTATAATACATAATATTTTAGGGATTAAAAAGTCTCTTCCAAAAATTGTTTTTCTCTTCCAAAAATTTATGTAGTTCATACATTAGCGAAGTCCCTACAGTTCACAAGCATTTACTCCAATTGATATAATTAATCCAGAGATTCAAAAAAACTTCTACTTTGAATGTTAATTTTATAGTCTTCTGAGTAGTCCAGATTCTGCTCTAAAGCTTAGACAGGTGATCGTTTCTAGAGGGAGAAGCGTAGCTTTGAGCTGACTGCTTCAAGAAAGATTGCCAAAATCACAGTGGTAATGGACTTCCCTACTCATCGCTTCCACCGTCAGACCAGATAAAGAACAAGAAGACTTTTTGGTTTTGTAGACCATGTGAAAGATTCATCAGTGTTGGGAGGAATTCGGGTTTTTCCAAGTTTTTGTTAGCTTTCCTGGTGTTGCCTGCTGAGAAGAGGCAGGTTGCTAACCGTATCCACCTTTCCTTGTCACTCTATTTTTTCTATATAAGAAAGTATTGTGGGAAAGGAGTTATATTTAATTAGCTGGGATGCCTCTTCTCCATTGTTTATAGAAACACCAGTGTCTCAATAACTAAGGTAACTCAGTACTCTTATTGAGTTGGTGATGCAAGAACTAATAGGTTATTTATGTATGTCTATAGTTTCATGGCATTTTAGACACTGGCATTCCTGTCACTGTATGGGAAGGCCTTTCTATTTCTTGCATGTTGGCAATAAGCAAAGAAGCAGGGCTCTTCTGGTGCACAGCTTTTCTTGCTCCTGGTATAACTTCTTACTTTTTTTTTCATTTCACTGCCCCTAAACAGTGAGGTGATCATTGGAGCTGTAACTAGAGAATTTTGACAGACGACCCATCATCTGCCAGAACAAAAAATAGAAGTGACCCATTTCTCATAAGTTAAGGGACTTAACAGCTGCACTTGTTTAAGTGGGAAGTTTGTAGTTTCATGTTCTATGGAAATAAATATAAATGGGGAGAATATGTACAACCAGTATCTTTCAAACAAATATGAGCAGAAAATATCATTCCTTTTTTTTTTTAATGCAGCTGAACTATATGAAGGGATTTTTTCATATTACTGGGCAAAGTTAAATGCATTACATTAGTAGTGTTTACAGTGCTACATATTATGTGTATTAGTATCTGTTATGACCCCTTAACATTAGGTTTTAATTATGGAATAGAACTGATGCAAATTAATTTCGTCTTCTAATGCTTGTTTTCTAATTTAAGATTTCCTGACAGAAAGCTAACTGCCCTTTTCTGCAAGGAGGTTGTGATGAATTACATTCTAGTTTGAAAATTCTTATAATTGGGAAAAATAAAAATCGGTAATTTAGTGCCGTTACCATGCATTTATCACTTCTCAAGGTATAAATCTTCAGAATGGAGGCAGAGTAACATACAGCAATAGTAGTATTTTATATAATTGCCATCATTCAATTCCCCCATAAAACTGACCATTCATTTCTTTTCTTCATCCAGCATGATTTAGAGGCAGTCGTAAGTTCATTCTATTTAGGATCTTTTCTGATCTTGATATTGACTTCTGCAGATATCTTATTCACACAGCATGAGTCAGATAAAACAATTTGGTTTGACTTGCATATAGTGTTATTTTTTTCTGAAGGTCAGCCTGTGATCGGACGGGAGCAGTTTCTCATTATTTTCTATTGCTACTCCAAACAGTCTTTACTGAAGTCTTTCGAACAGCGTGTGACCTCTGTTTTAATACTTCTGACAGATTTCGCAGGCTGTCACTACCACTCAGACATCCCTAACGCAGACAACTGTAATGGAAACTGTAACTATGGTGACCACAAGAGAACAAATCCTGGTTAAGCATGCTAAAGAGGAACTCCCACCACCTCCACCCCACAAAAAGAGGCAACTCCTTGTGGATTCAGAAATTAGGAAGAGGTGAGAATCATGAAGAGACAAGAGAGAATGCTGATACAGTGGATGAGAATGCAAAAATAGTCATTTGACTGCAATAACTTGCTGTATAATTTTTTGAGATTAAAACTATATTTTTGTTCTCTATTAAGGTACCAATTGCATATTACTTTCTTTACTCAGGATGAGTTGTGGATTTTTTTTGTGCTTCTAGTCTAACTATTTTGCAGTATAGAATGTTAATCATTATGTCAATACCATTGTGTTAATAATTATAGTCAGTATGTGTGGCATTGTGGGGGTCCCACTTATCTATAGTCTTGAAACTTGAAGGACAAGAAGCATTCCATTAGTTCTCTGCTTTTTACATTCTTTAAAAAGAGTTATTTAGTAGCTAGCATACTAGTAGTGCAGATATTGCCTGGTTTCTAAAGTTCAAGTTGTGTTCTTTCTGACTTGCATGTCAGCAGTAGAAATAACAGTTCTGCAGAGGCAGAGTTAATATTTGGTGAAATGTGGAGTTATAATTATTTTCAGAATTTTTACTGTGTAACTCCAAGTACAAGTGATGAGGGATTTCAGAGTAATACTGAACACTTATGAAAGTCACTGGAAAAAATTCTAATGAGTTTAAGTAGAATTGGCTGGAGCACTAAATTTCTGAATAAGGTGCAAAGCTAGACTTCAAACACTCATCATAATGTTTATTTGGGATTTTTTTTTTTTATATTCAGATAAACATATGAATTCCAAGGTAACAGATTCAAGGACTGAAAGAAATGTGAAACTGCATTCAGTGTCTCATTTCTATAGAAAATATCTTTGTTTAGTTCAGTTTGTTTTCAATGATACGTTATTGTCTTGTAAAGTACTCTTCAACTTACTAAGAATGAGATACACCAAGAATAGGACAAATCTGACTTTCTTTTTTAATTGAAGGAGTATGTCATTGAAAAAATAGATACTCAGAGACACATTTTTTTTATACGTAGGCATCTAAAGTGGGATTTTCCTATAGAAAGCGCTTAAACTAAATAAGTAACTCCATTAACTAAATTTGAATGAATTGAATCTAATATCCAGTATCATTTGGAATCTGGTTTGTTCCGTTTTTTTGGCGTATCCTAGGTTATTATTAAATAATAGTGACAGTTATATTTGCTAATATATTCCCAAGCACTCAAAATAATGCATAGCGATGATTATCACCAGACTCACAATTCTTGAATTTGTTTAAGGAATTGTTAGATGGAAACGTTTTTACCTAAAAGGCATAATAAGACGGCATTAGTACTCTTGTTAATGTTTCAGTAGTGATGTGCAAAGATCTCAGAGGATCGACGCCCTGTTGTCTTATATGCAAGAGTGAACCTATGTTAGTGCATGGTCCCTACCTTGAAAATATTGGCATTCTTAATTTTGACATTGAAAAATTAAGACTGGAAATTCCCCATAAATTTTAAACTGTTCCGATAATTGGTATTTTTAAACTTTTCACTTTATTTTTTTCCAAACTAAGTGTTTTAGGAATGACCTTACTTCATATAAATATGTGGAAGTGAAATGCGAGTCTACTGTTATAAAGAAAAGCATTACCTTTGTTAAAACTAAATGAAGTAGGGTTATTTTTTAAACCTGTATTTTACAGTCCTTCAAGAAAGTTGTTGCTATAAATAGCTATGCATTATTTAAAATTGGAGACCAATTTGCAGCAGAAGTTCCTTTCTTAGCTGCTAAGTATGTAATTGTCATGGTTTAACCCCAGCCAGCAACTAAGCACCACGCAGCCACTCGCTCATTCCCCCCTGGTAGGATGGGGGAGAGAATTGGAAAAGTGAAAAAACTCATGGGTTGAGATAAAGACAGTTTAACAGGTAAAGCAAAAGCCGTGCACCCAAGCAAAGCAAACCAAGGAATTCATTCCCTGCTTCCCATCGGCAGCCCGGTGTTCAGCCATCTTCAGGAAAGCAGGGCTCCATCAAGTGTAATGGTTGCATGGAAAGACAAATGCCGTTACTCCCAACGTCCTCCCCCTTCCTTCTTCTTCCTCCAGCTTTATATATTGAGCATGATGTCATATGGTATGGAATAGCCCTTTGGCCAGCTGGGGTGAGCTGTCCTGGTTGCATCCCCTCCCAACTTCTGTGCACCCCCAGCCTGCTTGCTGGCAGGGCGGTGTGAGGAGCAGAAAAGGCTTTGACTCTGTGTAAGCAGTGATCAGCTTTAACTAAAGCATTCCTGTGTTATCAAGACTGTTTTCAACACAAATCCAAAACATAGCCCCATACTAGATACTGTGGAAAAAAAAATAACTCTGTTCCAGCCAAAACCAGCACAGTAATATTAGCCTGTATTTTCCTTCTTGCTCATATTATTTTGGTTTGCCTTAATACTGAAAGTAAAATTAGTAGGGTACAGCAGACTCCAGACTTCTAAGTCATTATGCAAGGAAACTACCAGAGGGCAGGATTTAACTGGATTATAGGAATTGGTTATGTTTCAGAAATACCTCATTTTATACAAACTGAGAATTATAATTTCTTTGTGTTTTAGCTGTCATCTGTCTAAAGTGTTGCAACTAGGAAGGATATATAAAAATTTGATAGATCCTTGTACAGAAAATAGGATATTTTATCAAATTGGACACTATGATTGCTTGCAGCTATGTTATTGGCAGATCTGCTACCAAATTTACAGAGTGTTATTGTTTTTTACCATTGCATACTAGGTTTTGAGGGAGGTTGATTTATGTTTTATGCTATCTGAAAGATATTCATTCACCATGTAAGTTCTGTTTAACTTTCAGATAAGACTCAAGATAAGAACCTTGGAACAATTGGTAGTTCTCAGTCTTTGTCTAGGATGACTTTAGATAATTGAATAAGTTATGGTTTCTTATATATACTTAAAATCAGAGTCCTTTTCATTGCTGCACAAGGTCAGATTTTTATTTTGATCTAGTAGGAAAGAAAGCTGGAATTCTAGCTGGAAGAAGGGAGTTAATTGTTTAATACACTTTAACATCGTCTAACTAGCTGGAATATTGCTTTGTGTGCAGGAGTTAGTAGACTTGTTTTAACAGTGCAATCATACCATCATAGGAAGACTAATTCAGTATGACTATTCACTGAATACCTGTGAGTGGACCTACAATATGGTAATGTGCAAAGTGAATGATGTTAGAAAAGTCCACAGCTGTGCAGCAGGATGAATGATGGTTATATTATCTGAAGGCAACATTTTTCCATTTAGATATTTTTTTGGCATTTCTAACTGAACAGCCAAAACCAGACTGTGTACCTTTCCTCTCTAGAAAGTCCAAGCAGGTGTTCCGGAGTGGGAGGACCAGTCAATAAATAGCTTCAGAGAAACACTTTGAGAGGAAACTTCGGGGAAGGAGTTTCAGCCTTAGAATAGTGGTTATTGTGCCTGCCTTTATTGAAATGTAAAAATGCAATCTTAGAAACTAATACATTTGACAATGTGCTCTTGTCTTTCTCCACCATAATAAATTTATACTGAACACAAGCATAAGAACAGGAGAAGAAAACTCATCTTAAAATGTGGGTGCTCAGCTAAAATTTCTTTGTGCATTGGTTTCTAGACCCCTTTTTCATCAATGCTTTTTTTCTGGGAGAACCTCATGGTTATATTCCCAAACAGTCAGTTATTTGCTGGGTCCATTGTTGGCTGCAAGATCTTTCAGGGTTTTTTGTGTATATTTAATTGTACCTACACCCAAGGACAAACAAAGCCGTAGAACTACATAGCCTTTGGTTTTTTGAAGTAAACTAAGAGAATGGGGGTTCTCAACCTACCTCTCCTACATCATTCTATATTGTGTTTGTTTATGTTCAGAATTTTTGCTGAGCACTTAATGACTAAGAGTTGATGATTCTGTTCTGCTTAGGTTTTGTTTGATGAAAAAAAAAAAAAACAGCAATTATTGAATGCTTGCCAGAAACTTCCAAAGGGGCATAACCAGACTGTCTTGGTCTCTTCATGGTACAACACACTGCATGCTCTTGCCTGGTATTTTTGGGGTCAGGGGGAAAGACATATTGGGGGTTGGGGCTTTATTGAGGTGGTGAATAATGCTTCCAGGTTTTGTCAGCTTCTTGCATCTGTTCTCAAGATTTAGTCATCATTGTTTTTGTAAAAGAGTATGCCTGAAATCAAGCTCCATTGCCACGTGTTTGGAAAGATTTGTGCTCCATATTTGCTTTCCTGTGATCTAAATGTTTTAGAAAGACTAGAGGATATCTTAAAGATGCACTGCACCTGCATTGTGGATTGCTAGGTGCTTATTTTCAAGGAGGAAGAAAGAGTAGTTTGGCTAGTCTCTGAATACTGTGTTAGTGAACTGCATAAGAGTATGGTCTCCAGCTACTTAGCTGAGGAGAAACAATGGATGGCTAAGATTTAAGCATCAAGCTTTCTAGAGTGCTTTCTGTTTATACATTTCCAAGTGCTTTGGAAGGATTAGAAGTACGAGAGTCTCCATTTATACTGAAGAAACTGAGAGAAGCAGTTTGACTTGTAGACCAATAGCATACACAGGAGTGAATATCACATTTCCACTGCCCTGATTCACCATGGCATAAATGCATGGAAAAGAACCTGTTGATTTTTCTTGCCTCCTAAAGCAACTTCTTACCATAAGTTGTGGAAAGCAGAGATAAGAAGCAGATGACTTTTTTTTCCTTCCCCTTCCCCCCGCCCAAAATCTAGAAATGCCTCAAAAGTAATACTTCAAAATGTCACAATAATTCCAGCTTGTGCTAAATTCTGTTACTGGTCATAGGAAAGCTCCTTTTCCCAAAGGAATTAATTTGAAGCTGAGAAGGGAAAAATACTTGAAGCTGTATAATAAAGGTCTTGAAAGCATGTATTAGGCATTAGGACTAGAGATAAATGTTACACAGCTGAAGTTTTAGGACAAAAAAAAAAAAAAAAGAAACAACCCTGTAAATGGGAGAAAAAGTTGCAAGATAACATTTTCACGGTATTTGCACATTCTGGGAAAAACAGGGCAGGTGTGTAGCATAGAAAAATCTGAAAATTGCTCTGTTCATGGTAAGTTTTTAAATAGCAAACAAGTTAGAGCTCCTTAATGTTTAATTTAAAAAATATTTATAGTATTTATGTTCTTGAAAGTCTAAAGATACCTTTCTTTGCCATTTAGTAAATAACTTTGTACATGCTTCCTAATGTTTCCAAGGGAAGTCTATTTGTCATAACATTATTATGGATATAACGTTAATGTTCAGATTTGAAAGAGACTTCATGACCCTTGAAGAGAAAGGCATGTTAAAATAGGATAGTTGCTCCATCTAGCGTTTTTTTTTTTATTTAACAAGTGTTAACAATTTTTTGGAAAGAGAGTAGCCTTCATTTCTTTGAAAATTGTTATATTTGGGATTCTAATACTTCATTACTTAGAAAAGTTTGGATTTTTGTAGAAAAATACATCAAATGAAAAATTATGACTTATTCAAAGTCGGATTTTGATAGCTATTGTTTCAAGTATCCCATTGCTGTCCAATTACTTATATTAGTCAGAACTAAATGCTGATTATTTAGCACTTTTACAGCAACTCGGTTGGGCTGCTTGACCTTTATCCTGTTACTGAAATGCAGCTTCTGCTCTTGTATTGTTATCTAACACCACTTAGCAAATCTAAAAAGAGGAAAGCCATGTCTTCAATTTTACTGGTGGTCCTTGGTTTCAGTGTTGCATCTGTGTAGCTGGTGCCAGAGGAAAGGAAAAGGGTAACTGGGACACAACAGGATAGTTTTCTGTTGTTTACAAGAGGAATAATTTATAATTTTCATTTAGAGTGTCAGAAGATGTGTTGGTATGTTGAGGTCTGTAAACATGGACACTTTAACTTCTTAGTGCTCGTTGTTTTTTTAACTTTTTATCCTATTTGTGAGGTGAGAAATGGCATCGTAACAAAAACTGACGTATATATTCTTCACATTTAGTGTCTGAAATTACCTCGTATGTTATAGCAGTGACACCAGTTGGCACTCACTGGAAGGCATGATGACTAGATTTAAAACTGCTTTGCATCTCTAGCCACTGGCTGTTTGCTGAAGGCAAATTCTGTTAGAGAACATACTCTACAACTACCTCTAGATTTTCATTTGCCTTAGCCATAAGTGATTTGCTTACATATGAGAAATGTAGTGAGTCTATCGGAATGTCTGCAAAGCATTCCATGTTACAGTTCAGGAATTACAGCTCAAGCTGGCAAAGGTATGGTTTATAACCATACCTTACCAGTGGTGTGATGGATAGTTGGCTAAAGCAGAACTGTGAGGCTAATAAGGTGATCCAAGTGAAGTTTCTGAAGGAGATTTACACTTGGGATCGATCTTGTATTTTCTTTAATGCCTTGGTGCACATTTCAGAAATGTGCTAGTTGTAATGTTGATGAGGCTAAACTGAATAGTATCACAAGTGTAGAGGGAGGTCCAGAATATCATTCAGAAAAGAAATAAGACTATTTGAGGACTGAACTAAAAAAATAGGAAGGGAAAAGTATTTGCTAGGACAAATAAACTGTTGAATTAGGAGATAAGAACAAGACTATTTATCAACTAATGGCTCATCAGCTACAAATATAGAGGAGGAAGATAAACAGCAGGGAATTAGTTCATCACAGAATAATTCTGCCTGTGGGCATTGTATACTGAAAGTTGTTCTTTGACATGTTCTAGGCAACAAAGAGCTACAAGCTGAGGAGCACTGCTGGTGAGCTGGGCATTTCAGTCCAGCCATGGAAATGCAATAATTCAGTATGTGGTTCTTGGATCTGAGTTGTATTATTCCCTGCCAGCTCAATATGTAGGCAAATGGTCTTAGTCTGCCCAAGATACACAGTGGTGACATGCCCGGTGTGGTTTTGTTCGCAGAGAGAAGGAAAAAACAAATGAGCAAAGGAAATTGTGAGGCAGTTTCTATCTGTTGAAAGAATGAAGTCCTGAAACCACTATCTAGTCATGGTAGCAATAACATTGTAGCAGTTTCAAGATTAAATTCATTCAATTTAGAGGAAAAGATTATACATCGTGATGGCCACACAACAGCAGGGTACTTCATGACTCCTGTTCCTATGTGACCTTGTACAACATTCGAGTTGTTTGTATAAATATGTGGAAGGTCAGTGCATGGACATTACTTCACTGTCACCATCCTACTGTGGCAGTGTGTAAAAAAAGGCAAAATTATGAGTTTAAAATACACCATTGTCTTTTGCTAGATGATGTTGGCTGTAAAAACCACAATAGACCTCTATAAGGTATATTGCGCAGATGGAAGGATTACAGTCAGTCAGCCCTTGGATTATTAATAAGAATTGCATTGTTTTTCATTGTGGAATATAAAAAAATTAACACTTGCTGTTACTTAGTGCTTTGCAGAAGGTATTTGATTAGATAGGGGTCTTGTGGTAGGACTTGAGTATCAGACTCTGCTGGGTATTTGGGTTAGAAATTCCGTGCGCAGAAAGGGCAAAACCAAAATGCAACTAACTTGTGAAATGTCTTAAAGGTTTATCATGTATTTAATATGGAAAAGGAAGGGAAAGCTAGAACAAGGAATCATTTTTGAACAAGTATATGCAGTGATCTCAGCAAGAGAGTTTTGAGTGGGAATATGAAGTAGGCATATGGCTTAGTATGATCTAGAAAATCAATTTGTGGGGGACTTGCATGAGAATTTAAATGGCATGGATTAAAAATGTGAAGATGTTTTTTCAAACATACTCTGGTGTAAAAAGAGACTGTATTTAAGCTCATCTGACATGTGCTGGCCTGTCAAGAGAGGGCAGTGAGAGCAGTAAAAGATAGTATCTCTGTTGTGGAATAGCAGAAGGAAAGACTAATTGGAAAACTAAACCATGAGTGATGCATAATGAACAAACCGTCTGCTCCAGATTGAATTTTTAGGTGGGGAGCAAGCTAACGTGCATGTTAAAGTAAGGTAATTATTTAGAGTAATCGTCTCAAGTGATTTGATTTTATTGTCTTCCATGGATTTATTTTAACAAATTCTACATGCACTCAACTTTATTGGGTCAGAGAGGTAATATTGCACTATCTTTTTTATGTCAAAAGTATTATTGTACTTAGGAGATTATATTGATCCTTTGATATCAGTCTAGAGGTAACATAGTTTGGAACTGCAGCTGTGCTCAGAAAGGAAATGTCCACTCATAGTGGAATGACTAAATGCCGTATTCTACCTGTATTTCCTGGGTTTATACATGCTGAATATAAGAGCGAGAATATTATTTTTTCCAAGGTAATTGAAAAATGTCTTTATATTAAGGATATTTATGTGCTGCAAAAAGCTACTTAGAATTAACTTCCATGTCTTTTAATCCTTTCCTGCCCCTTCTTTATAGCCCTTTTTTGGGCAGGAGGCTTTGTTTGTGGAGTTATATTTATCTCCAGAAGAAACTGCGAGTGACAGAGCAATCTGTTATCTGAGATCAGCTCTGTCAAGACGCTGCCTGCTGTGGCTAATACTTACCATCATGCAATGAAGCTCTGGGCCATGGGATGCGTTCCTGAGTATTTTGTTGTACTATCAAAACTGTCCCAAATTCTCCCGTTCCTCTTTGAGAGGGGACGTTGCAGAGGCAGGGGCTTAGTCCTTTTGTTTAAGAAATGAAAAATGATCACTGGTAAACATATTGCTCTGTTAATTTCCATCCTATGCCAGGCTAATACCAGGCTGTTCTTCAGAAAGCTCGTCTCTGTGCTCCTACTTACCTGCAAGCACCACAAGTAGTACAATTTTGCCTGCGGTTGAGGGAGTTTTGTACTGAGGGACTAGTAAACGCATCTTCATTGTTATCAGATGTCTGATGTTCTGTGGTCTTCTCCAGTTTGCTGCTGCTTTGTGCCAGTGCTATAAAACATCCTAGTTGCCACAATAGGTGACCGCAGTGAGAAAGCCAGCTTTAGCTGTAGATTTAAGCAAGGTGAAAGAAGTGGTCATTACTTTCTTGTGTACTTTGCCTATACAGTTGCTGACCACTAGGAGAGCAGGGAGTTGGAGCGTATGTTGGCAGCAGGGAATGGCAGCACTTTCCTTAACCTGGGCTGCTGATTTTGGGAGACTGGCTTGTACAATGGTCACAGAGTTTGAAGAACCGAAGGTGGAGAGGGTGGCAGTCCCATATAGTTGAGAATCTATAGGCTGACCAAATTTTTTCTTGACTGCTAAAACAGGTTCCCTTGTTTCTCATTTTGCCTGTGTTGCTGACAAGCCCCGAAGCAGATACAGAAACAGAGGGCAGTACAGTGTTACTACTCTGTCTTTTTGAAAAAAAAAAAAAAAAACAAAAAACGCTGGATTTGGGGGCTTCACTGTAGCTCAGCAGTTCTCAAGTGATGTAACAGTCCTTACACAGCTGCTCTAATTTAACTAACCTAAGGTATTCCTTACTGTGGACTTCAGGAACTCTACGTTGTCCTAGAGACTACTTTGGTAGAACTTCACATCACTGATCGTTCTTATATTGGGCAGAGGCATGGCAATCCTCTTGAATATAGAGAATTTATATACAGATTTATATTAGGAAAATCTATGAACTTGTTAGTTTTTATGTTGTAATCCAGTCCATTAGCTTTAAAATTGGGTGTTCTCTACTTTAAGATGTATTGAAGAGTCCTAAATCATAGTTGCAAAAACATGCTTTCATCATTCTCCTGCTGAAATCAGTGGGATTAGATATGGAGTTTGTGCTTGCAACTTGCTAAATACACAGTATTCCAGCTTTATGTGGGAATACTGGATTTTATAGTTTTGCTGTCTCCTAGTCTTAAAATTTCATGAGGACATTTATTAAATATGCAGTTATTATATGCAGAACAGAGGATAACATGATGTTTCAAGAATTACAATTGATTTAATGTCACATAGGATCAGAAATAAAGCTGATGTAGGAAGCTCTTAACTGGCAGTGCAGTTCAATTTCAGCAATTAGAATCTGGTACCAGCACAGAGATTCCCTGAACCATCTGGGAATTTTCTTTTGTCTTCCATCTCTGAATTTACAATTCTTTATAAAATGAAGATTTCTGCACCTTTCATTACTTCACAATCATATTTTTTCTCTTTTAATGAGTGTTCAAATAGTACTACTGAGAATTGCTTTATCAACATTATTCCTAAGTGTTTATAATTTGAATATAGAATATTGGGCTGGGATTAAGACAATGTGTGATTCTTCTTTCTTCTGCTCTCATTATTTATTATTTAGTCTTTCGCACCATGTTGTTAAATGGAGTCACAAAGATCACAGTGGAGAAAGAAAAAAGGGAGACATAAGTACTAGATCAAACATGGAACACTTACTTGTATTCTGTTTTCATGTCTGTATATGTAGATTTCTGTAGCACCTGATTTTACATTACATCCTTGTAGTTTAGTTCTTATATATATGGAGTATATTATTATAAAAGAATTAATTTCTCCAAAGATGTAGTTGTCATTCAAGTTCTTGTTTTCAGTAGATTTTCAATTGCATGTAAATGATACAACCTATATTTACAAAGCAAACTGAAAGATGCAGCCGATTCTTTTTCTTCCTGTGTCTTTCTGTTGTATTCCTTTCATTGTATTGCTGCAAAAGGAAAACCAGTTATAAACTAGATATAAATATAGGTAGTGCAATAAAGAAATGCAATTAAGAATGCAGTTTAGCACAACTGAGAAAAAAATGTCTCGAACCTCTTGTTTTAAAAACTACATTAGATACTGAGTCACAGTTTGATTTTTCTACACATCATCAATTTAAATATCTGCATATAGTAACCTTCATTTTGAACTGCTACCTTCTGAATAAGTAACAAAAATTAACATCAGTTTTAAAGGAGATGATGAGAGAATCCAGACTGTAAGAAAAAAAGCTGTACGGTAAAAACTAGTTAAAAAGTGTATGCAGAGTTGGAAATCTTAATTTGCATTTCTAAAGTTGTAGCTGTAGGAAAATTATAATCTACTGTTGATTAGTAATTACATTCTATGATGATTTGAGTCCATTTGAAGAGACTCTTGTCTAATGGTCAAATTTCCTGCTTGACTACCCTTCATCATATCATCAGCTCAAGCTGGGACAGAAATCTTACAGGTATGAAAGCTGCATTTGGTGAGCCAGATAGGCCTTACATCCTCAGCTGAGCCAACAGGACTCGTGGTACACTTTCTTCACTGTGAGAGCCACTTCTTTCATGTCTTCCAAATATATCAGCTTGTAAAATTAGAATCCTTATTGTGAAAATCGTTTCATCTGTTCAGCTGTCAAATCAAGGTCTTAAAAATGAAAAAGTATGTCTATGTTTCGAAATTTTAGAGTGAATAGTTTTATGATCTATCTAATGAAATATGGGGGGGTTAAAACTGTCGTTTGATGAGAGAAATTGCTGCTTATTCAGTTGTTTAAACAAGCAGTTAAATGTGTTTACTGTCAATGCTATTTTCAGAAACTTTGTGGAAATGAAATGTCTTATTGCACTTCTCTGTCTCTTAGGTTTGACGCTGATACAACAGAGCTCCATAGCTGGATGACCCGCTCAGAAGCAGTGCTTCAGAGTCCCGAGTTTGCGATATATCGAAAGGAAGGCAATCTCTCAGATCTCAGAGAAAGAGTCAATGTAGGAGAAAGTACTCGTATATATGTCTGTTAGTGTGTATTAGCTTGTCAAAGTGCTTTCAAAGTCCAGGTTAAATGAGTTCAAATGTAGACTGACAAGCACTGATTGTCCATATGTATGTAAGAGAAATTTAGAAGTGCTCACTATTTCTGTAAAGTTCAGATTTTGGCACCAAAATTGATACACAGGCTGTCTGAATACAGAGATTTTTTTTTTTTTATATTCATACATACTCATATTTAATTAAAGTATTATAGATTTGTGAAAGTCTTTGGTAAAGTTGAATCAACACCTATATATTACTTAAGTATGCACCATCACTCTATAATAACAGCTTAATTTGACATTATACATGCATAAATTGAAGGATATGAAGAGTGTCATCTTTTAGTGTATCCTAAAGAAAATCTGTATCTAATTCTTTTGACAGTGCTGTAACATATATATGAAAATCACCAGTATCTACATATTTTTTTGCTTAATTAATTTTTTTACTCTATTATAGTACCATGCTTGAACCAAAAATGTTTTTTTTTCTACTTTTGGCAAAATGAATGATTCTGCACTGCTTAAGGAGTAGCTGTGTTTGTGTATATGTTTCACACACTCTGAATTTAACCCTTGAAAACTTAAACTATACGTAATTTCTTCCAAATTTAATTTTTGTAGATAGATGCAAAAAATCCTGTCTTTTCTGAGTAAGAGAAAGGGTAGTTAATTTTATAATTAGCTCTTATAATATAGTATATCATGAAACTTCATTAAAATATATGGTGATACATACTCCTAGAACACAAACAGATGGAACTAAGTTACTGTATTGAAGTTAGTTTTCCTGCTGTTTTTTCCTCAGTGTATGTTTGTCCATCATAAATCAGCTATGATAAGATTGAGGAACACTGAATTTCCTGACTGTAAATATACATTTTAAAATTTCATGTTAAATCATATTTTTCTTGCAATAATTTTAAAGTAATTGTTAACGTTGTCATAATATTACCGCTAGTAAGTATCCATTAGAATGTAATCTGAATTTAGTCCATGGCAGCACTTCCTGTTACATGAAATATACATAAATATATATATATAAACAATACGCAAAATGGATCAAATATACAGAGAAGATTTGATGGGTTCACATGCTTCAATACTGGGGTAATGGGAGTCATGTAATACATAAATAGATTTACAGTTAATTTTCTGAGTGCTTTAGTCTTCATTCTAGGTAAAATTAAAAAAGAAACAAAGAGGAATAATAATACAAAGAAAACGCTCCTGTCTCCCCTTCATACATTCCCATTTTGAGGAACATAACAATTTCAAGGATGGCAAATTAGTTCATCTTGACCTACATATTACGCTGAGTACCTGCACTGTCAGGTTCCCCTAAGCAATATGATGTTCCACCTCATACTGTCAGTTTCTAAGACTTTATAAAAGCATTAAAGGAGCCAGGAGCCATGGTTCACCTTCCTCCTTCTTTCTTTTCTTTGCTTCCGAGGAGGTGGTGATCGCTGCAAGTAAAGGGGTGGAGGTAGGTGAACCACAGACCCTCCTCTGGTCCCAGCTAGAGCTCCCAGCTGCTCTTGCCTTGCCTTTGTTGATGCTGAGGAAGAACATTGGGGCTGGGAGGCCACTACCTACCACATTTGTTCAGATCTCATTTAGGTTGGTGAAAACATACATAGTACTGGAGGAGGAGGGAGGGAGGGAAAAGAAGTGTGGAATTTTACCAGTGCATGGGCATTGTAAGTTTGAATATAAGACGCTGCAGATAGCAGGAGGTATTTCAGATGTTTCTTTGACCTCCTTGGAAATTGAATAACTGGATGGTTGAGAAACCATTTTCCAGCTTCTTTATTAAAAAGCAGTGCAGAAAGAGGATCTGCTTTGTATCAAGAGGGGTCTGAGACAAACCAGTAACTCTAAGTAGAAGTAAGACAAATAAATGCACATCCTTTATTAACAATGAAAATTCTTTTAAAGACCAAGACTAGTTTTGATTTCATAGAGTATCACCGCTTTTAAAATAAGCATATTATTGAGAAAATTACATTACATGTAGAAGTTTCTAGATGTTTTAAAGGAGAAAACATTCTGATTACATGTATTAAGATGATAGAGAGAACTCTGAAAGATGGCACTTGACAAGTACTGCATGGATTCTTTGGTGAATGGTTTTTAGTTAATGGAAGTTTTTATACACACTTTTCAAGAAAGACAATAAACCCAGGCTTTTAAAATGCCAGGTTTTAAAGCTTTTCTGACCTGACTTTTCCTGGTCTGGGCTGTGTCTCCATCCGTAAAACTAGGAGTCAGGAAGTACTGTCCAGTTCATTGATTTGAGCAGTTTCATTGTTGCTTGTTAACAATTTTTCTTTCTAATTCCCTCCAAAGGAGTCTCAAATCAATGGAAAATAAGATAGTATGGGGTTTAACATATCATAATCTCTAGTGAAGTTGTAGATGATGTATAAAAAAGATGAAATGTCAAAAAGGAAAACATGTTGGTGATAATTGAAAAAGACTGTGTTGTATTGACATACTGTACTGACTTAGTCATACTTCAGTTGTACTTATATGTGCATCATACAGAAGTCCCATTTGGCCCTTACTGGCCATTATTTATTTTTTCCCTATATGACTATATATATACTGGTGTAACACAGAACAACTGTGCTTGTCAGACCTACCATTTATTGATGCCACAGTAGGTGCTGACTCCTAGGGCCTTTTCCTAGTAATTTTCTTTTCTGCTATTCTTTTGAGGACAGGTTACTAGTTGGATGACTTTTTTTCTTGTTGTGGCAGCTTGCTCTTACTCTTCATTTTTCTTGGATGAGGGGTCACCTCCATATGATATAGTGGAAGTGCATCTGTTGTATGATGGAGGGACGCAGACTTCAGAAACGACAGCCACCAGGAAAGCTCTTTTGCCATCATTGATGATTCATCAAGTTCAGAAGCCTGCTCCCATCCCAGCTGAGAGGAGGCCTGGGGGAGACGGAGCCAAGAGCAGGCTGTATGAAATGCACTGAGTGTGTTTGCTAAGCCAGCTGCTCTTCAGAAACTGGCAGGAAATTAGCCTTTGGCAGATGTATTACGTAGATTGAATATACTAGAGAGGCACAAAAAGTCCATTCCTATGTCTGGGGAGAACCAAAAATATTTATAGCCCTTCACTGCTACAAAAGAAAGGTATTTGCCTTACCTGACCAGAGAGACCAGGTGCCACAAGTATAGAAGTTTACAACAATGCTACTCCTAAATAATGAAGACATCCAAACACTAATGTTGCAAACATCATTACTTTGCATCACGCTGTTACTCTTTTCCAGTTATTATGTGTATTTAACTAAAAACAGACCTAAACGTGACTCAGGCCTTTTTTGTTTTTCATAAGCCAAAATGAGCTTTCAATATTGCAAGTTCAAATCTATGAATGTTCGGGTGCAAAAAGTTGAAACTTGCTAGATAGAAAATCCTGCTTAACAGTAAGTCTGATTTGAGTGTAGACATCGATAAACTGGGAATAAAGCTGCTTGAAAGGAGTTTTGGTTAGCCAAGAAGAACCTAGAAATTCAGAATCAAAAGTAAACATATAAGGAACAGCTCTAAGGGAAAATGTCAGATATCCTAAACAATTAAATTTGTTCTTCAGCATTCTCAAAAGCCCCATTCTTGTTTATTCGTTTTGTTTTAGTGACCTTTTTCAGACATGCTTTGTTGGGCCTGGATATTTGAAAGCTGAATCACTGTCAGAGCCAGTGACGATAATCTTGCCATCTCCTGCCCTTGGGGGTCATTGGTCACAGGAGGTCAGGGAGTACTGCTACCATGCATCCTTTCGCAGAGCTCTCAGGTTAGGATGTTGATTTGATATGAATAACATCCAAATTCCTCGGACCGTCAGTTTTTTCTAGGTTATGAACTCATTAACTGCCAACTAAAATCTTGGGGTCAAATAAAACACTCAGCGTTGTGAAAATAGCCTCTTCACCTTCAGCTGGCATTTAGCTAAAGATGAATTTTTAGTGTTGTTCAATCAGTTAAAACTAGGCTACTATACATTTGCAGTGCCAGTTACAAAATAGCCCAGAAGAGAATTAATCCCCGACTGGATGAAAGCCTGTAAAGGTAATTTTTTTCTGATATTAGTGTATTTTTGTCTGAAAAATCTTTTATAAAAACCAAAAAGAGTAGAAAAAGGGGAAGTTATATACTTGGAAGTATTTTGAAGTGACTTTGTAGCTGCCACAACTCTTAATCAAACAAAAAGTGTTGATTACAATGTACAGAATCTGGGAGTTTGAAAACTTCACACGCCTCTTCAAACTTATCCCAGACTACTTGTGTCACTAATGAACCTGAATCTAGAGTCTTATCCCTTTTAGTAAAGGACAAAATGAACAAAACAGAGCCAAAGAGATAAATAAGAAGTGTTACAGGATTCCTATTCCCTTCGTTTCTAGACACTTTATATGTGCTTATGGAAATCCTTTTTCTGAGGTGCGTAAAAATCCAAGACAGAGTTTGCGGGTTTGGCAAACAATGGCAGTGTGTACAGAGTAATGGCAAGACTGTGGAATTCGTACTATGAAGTAACTAGGGTGAATTTCCTCCTTTCTCCCCAGATCAGGTAATTTGTCTTTATATGAGGACCAAGAGGACAGTCTTTTCTCCTTTGGCTAGCGTTGTGCTTTCTGTGTGTAAGCATATGTCTTCCTGGAAGCAGTGTTAGACCTTCATCTTTATAATATATACTAATTACACAAAAAGGAATGGAGAAAAGTAATTGACAGAAAGTTTTATATGAGCCAGCTTTTCAGGTTTATTTCTAAGGGCTTTGCATGTAGTGCTTATATTTTCTATCAGGACCTGGAAATTTTAATCTTTCAGGAGAGAGGTCGACAGTTATCCACATTTTTCTGGACACAGTATTTTTCTGGACACTGAAGGATTCACTGCTACAGGCTTTGATGTCATATCTTTTTATATTTCAAAATAGCATACTTTAGGGGTTTTTATGATTCATTTGTGCTCACTACAGTTGTACTCATGATAATTACACATCTGGTGTTAGAGACAATCAATTTTTTTTAGGATATTTTAGTGTTTTTATGATTCGTTTGAGTTCTCTGTAGTATACAATCATGCTAATTATACCTGTCATTATAGACAGAGTAGTATTAATTAAGATTCTATAAGAAATTTTGGAACTTTGCAGAGAATTAATAGACTTTTGTTTTTAAATTTGGAAAACATTTAAATTGTGCAGTGGAATGGCAGAAGATTTTATTGACTTACAAAAACTATAAATAATTAATACAGCCATCTTTAAGTCATTGGGATTAAACTTAGTAATCTTTGAATGATAATTTAGGTATATATTAAAGTTGTTTATAAAATCCAAAATAATTCCATCCTTAATTCTTCTCTAAATATCCTTTCTTTATATATTTTATTTATACAAAATTGTATTATTGAAAGTGTTTGATTGAAGCTTCGGCATGTTGCTAGGAAGGCTGCTGTTTAATCATTTCTGTATACATGAATGGCAGTTATAAGTAGGCTGTGGAAATGTGTGAATTTAACTGAAAATCTCTCTTTAAAGTTCTGAGTGCCTCCTCACCCAGGAAAGTCTTCCAGGGAGCTGCTGCCTATTAGACTGAAGATGTTTTAAGCATCACACTTTAAAAGTTATTTTAAGAGAGTTTATTCAAAGGTGTTTATATTACTTCCTCCTAAACATAGCAATCTATTTGAAAAATAACATTTTCAAATGTAAGTGTATAAGATTATTCTACTAAATGCACTCAGACACCGAAGAAACCTACTTGAGGTTTCTTTGCAGCTGTAAGGAACCTTTTCACCCAAAGAGTGAAACCACACAGAATATACCTTTGCTGTGGAAATAAACAAGGTGATTAGAAAGCCTAGTGGGGTCAGCCAGACTGAGAAGCTGTAGCCAGGGTTGTGTGTTATCTTCCCATACACGTCGTATAGGATTTGCAGTGGCATATCCTTTTGTATATGTGCAAAAGTGAAGGACTGATTTATGGGAGACTGTTAGTCAGGATCTCTGGGAGGTATATAGCCTGTTCTATTTTTGGTATCAGAAATGGCTGTGGCCCTCTGCTGCTTTTTTTGGCTTCTGATTTAGAGCTGCTAAATTACACCTACATTGTACAATTAAATTAGTTTAAAATCAGTGGAATGACTTCACGATGCTAATCATGAGACAGCATTGAGGGGCTGTCAGATCTAAAATGATTTTACTTTCTGTATTGCTACCAACCCCAAAAGAAATGAGAAACTTAGATTCCAACTATATCCTGAAACTTTGGCAGCTCACCTTTGCCAGCCATTATCAGCTAGCCTGAATGTGGGTGAGAATTTTTTGAGTACGGAAGGTGAATTGAGAGTATTAGATATGATAGATAACTAGAAGTCTGTGTCAATTCTGCAGTTAATTCTCATTCTTGCTTAGTAGCTCATATATGGTTGTCTGCTATATATGTTCACATGTATGTTTGACATCTACTTTAATATGCATTTGACAGGGGGGGTTGCCATCAAAAGGGTAAAGTAAGCAATCGAATGGTATATGGGTTCAATACCGTAGTGTGTCATGAAACCCTGCGATTTGGTTAGCGTGCTCAATTCTTGCTGTTATCAAAAGAAATGAGCAAATCTGTTCGTCCACAAGGAATTTCTGTTGAACTGTTGAACATATATTTTCATTCTGAAATACTGGGCTTTGAATAGCTCTTAATTTGTATGTCTTCTGTTTGTCAACTCTGTTGTGTTCTGATTCCCAGTTTATGTATTTGACTTTATGACTGACTCCCTTCCTGACTGTATCTGCTACTTGCTGCCTTCATTGCAAATCGGGAGGCTGGCAGGGCAATGTGACAGGTTAAATGGTCTCGAGAAATCAGAAGACATCCCTGAGATTAATTACCTACTTCTTCAAAATCCCTCTGTTGAAACACTCACCTTTCCTGTCATGCTGCAGGCCATCCAGCGAGAAAAGCCTGAGAAGTACAGAAAACTGCAAGATGCCAGCAGATCAGCTGAGGCCCTGGTGGAACAGATGGTGAATGGTAATTACATGGGAGTTGATTTAGATAATCTTCTTAGGGATTTGATAAACGCACAGGTTCATATTTATCACGAGAATTATATTAGCAAATACTGTCTAAATGGAACAGTAAAGTAATATTACCTTATATTTCTTTTATTGTTCCTGAGTGGTGAATCTGTTAATTAGAAAAGAGAAAAAAAAATTACCACTTCAGTACCATGAAAAGAAATGTGTGTAAAACGTGCTCACAGTAATGAACTGTATATTAACAATCTGTTCTACACAGAGACTTAAGTTGTAATCTTATTTTCTGAGTATGCTAAGCTTTTGAAGGTACGTTAACTGATCTGAGTTAGAAAGCTTGGAAGGCATTACTCTGAACAGTTTGAAAAAAGTGCTTTCTGACATAATATATGTTTTGTAATATACATTTTGCTGTAATGTTCTCTATCATAGAAAATACAAGATTTGGGGGGGGTTGGAAGAGATTTTTGGTATTCAGCTTTTCAAAGATAATAAATGTCAGCGCTTATACACCTCAAAAAAGAAAATTAGTTGTAAGTTTTTTGGTTTTATTATTTAAAAAAAAATACTCTGTTATGTCATTCTTTCGAACTTTTAGATTTTTTAAGGGTAAAACAAGAACCAGAGAAAGGTAGATGGAAGTAAAATTGTAAGTCATGCTATTATCCTTGATATTAAAGGATGTCTAACTTCGCAACAAAATATTAAATATGAGGCAATATCTGTCATACTAATCTGATTACCAGAAATATAGATTTTGAATGCATTGAGCTTCAGAACATGTATTTTATGTTGCATTGTTATAATGAAGAACCAAGGATTTAATTGCTAAAAATTAAATGCTTTGAGTTTGAGGTACTAACTGGCCAAGCGAAACAAATTTGGTCTAATCCTAAAATTATCTTGCTTAAGTATGAAGGTGAGATATTTTAAAAGGGACCATATTTAATGTGTGGAGCATATTTAATTGCTGTAAAAACTGTTGCAAGTGTTCCCTTCCTAGGCTCAGTTAATAGACTGAAGGGAGTCTGAGAACATTTGCACCCTCGTTGAAATCATTTCGGCAGCTTTCCGTGGCTGACCACATAAAAAAATTTAACAATTTTTTTTAACAGGTTTTCTGCCTGAGAGAACTGGTTGTACAGGACTTTTAAGGCAGTATTTGAAGATTGTGTGCTGCCACATAGAGGTTGTTATTTTGGGTGGAATCTGTCTACGGCACATTTAGCAGTGCCCCACTCTGGCCAAATGCAAACTTGCATCTCAAACATTCCATCTTCAATTTCTTCGGACTATATAGTACTAATGTTGGTTTCAGTTGCAGAACTCACTAGCACATTATATGTTAGTTTTCTGGTACTTTGCCACCTACCACATCTAGTGTCAAAGTAGGTTAACATTCCATCTTAAATATTCTCATGTGGGTTAACTCAAGGTTCTCTTTTTTCTCCTTCAGACCATGGGTCTGTGCTTATTTATAGTCTATAGATGTTGTGATCTTGACTGTGGCCAGATATGCATATAAATATTTCCAATATCTCCACACCTTTTTCTAGGAAGCACGTCTTCCAGTTGGGGTGAAAGCACAGGGTAGACTAGCTAAACCAGCATGACTTTGATTCCTGTCAACTGCTCTGAGCTCTGTTTCATGCCATTTGTCATGGTAGCCTTGGTAGCAAGAACATTCTAGCAAGGGATGACAGGTTAGTTACCCACAAGAATGAAGGTCCTTTTTAGACATGGTTTTAGGAAGAAATGATTCCTTTGAAAAAAGAAACTGTTCCGCTGGACTTGAAGTCTAAAACGTTTATGGGACTTCCAGCTACTCCACTGCTGCAAAGGCAGTTTGAAGAATAGTGTATGAAATGGTTAAATAATTCAGTAATCACCACCAGGTGGGGGAGTGGTAGAAAGTAGAATTAATTAATTAACAGTAGTTGAGGAGAACTGTATTATGATTTTAACACAGAATTTGCAAATGGAATATCTTGCTAGGTGTTCAAAATTACACTTTGAGTATGGAGGAAGTTAACTGCTGTGTTCAGTGTTTGTACTTTTAAATACAACAAATTTTCTATTTGTCTTTTCTTCCAAATCATTATGATCTAATGCAATTGCAATTAATGGTGTTATCTTTAAATTGATATTGAGCTAAAAGTTATGTAAAAAAAGTAACTCCATTTTAATCCTATATCTCAAACTGTAGTAAACTTTTGCAGCTTTATATTTTCCACAGTAATTCAGACAAGTTACTTTAGTCCTTGCATGGCTTGTGGAAATGAATTTGGGACTTACAGTCTTCATCTCTCTCACTATTCTTTTTTTTTTTTGGTTGATTTCTGGATTCACTAAGAACAAGAGGAAAGGATATAGCATAGGAAAGTTTTGCTGAACCTCCAAAATAAGGTTCAACAGAGCAGACTGACTATGCCTGCATAACCTTCCTCCTCTAATGCTGGAACTCTTTTCCATAACATGGGAAGGAACTGGAATTGATGTGCCTTTATGGATTTGTAGGAGACAAGCAGTTTAATATCTAGTGGAGGATAGATGTACTATGTTATCTTGAATGAAAAACCTTCTTAACTACCACAATCTACGAATCACAAATGATGATGTTCCCATCTATATTCTGCATGGTACTTCCTTTAGGGAAACTGGGCAGTGATGCAGTTGATGATTGTCATGCATTTGCAGTGTAATCTGTAATTCAAAGACTACACAAGGCAAAGAGATTTAAGGCATAGATCAGTTGTGAAGTCAAGCGATGACAACTGCAACTGCATTGTTACTTTTTACTTATTGTGTATCAGTTATATCTGGACTAATAATGATTACACTCAAGATTCCAATTATGCTATCACTAAATTCTTGTCTTTACTTATATGTAAGATGTGCTTCCTCTTTGCTCTTAAACAACATCTGAATGTTACAGATGAAGAGCATAAAAAGATGAAGACCTCTGGTGGATTATAAGAGAGACTTCAGAATGGTGCTGAGTGTAGTTGTGTCATTTATATTTATTTTCTTGCTTTTATTTTTACTGTTATGGGGAGGGAAATAAGTAAAAAATAGGATTCAAATTCTGGAGAGAATTGGACTGGTTTATTTAGTTTCATTTATTTGTTCCTTAGCACAGAGGAAAATATTCTGAGGGAGTGTGTTTATAGAGGGCACTATTCTTGCCTTACGTAAATGCTTTCAGCCATTGTTAGCAAAAGTATTTTGCACTAGAAAGACCTGCCATGACACACAGTGCAGCTATTCTTGTGTTCGTAAGCAGTTTGTCTAAACATTGCCATTCAAAGGACTTTTCCCATCACAGGGGAAATCATTGATGCTTCTTCTGGATGATTCTTTACCCATCCACCCATATTCCACATGGGCTGTGCTCTGCCTCTCCTTGCCCATGCTTTTAAAGAAAACTTACATCTTCTGTTTATGAGTGTTTCTAGGAAACAATTCTATTCTGCTTTTCTTTTCTAAATTGTATTCTAAAATAGAGCAACAAGTCTGTTGGTGCATGAGTGAAGCATTTTAGCACTTTGAGCGGACACTTGACTATTATAGCAGTTTAGAGTAAAATATATAGCGCATCAAAATGAATACTCAGAATTTTGGTAGGCAGCATTAAAGTGAATACAAATGAATTTGTTGTGATAAATCATGTAATTGTTAAGTGCCTGTGTTCTGTGGAAGAAATACATTATCTTGTGAGTTACTGTTTCGCATCCACTTATGAGTCAAAAGCTATAAAAACATGGATAATATTACATTATTGTATCATAGAACCATAGAAAATGATAAATGCACTTAATAAGATATACTTCATATTAAGTGGCAATTCCAAAGTACTTGCATGTAAGGTGCTGCGCAATTAAAACTATTCAGACACAATTTGTTATGTGCAGTACACAAGGAAATAAAATTAATGGATTCACTTCAGATAATGATCTGTTTCCTCTGGGTACAGTATATTTATTCACTGATTATATCAGAAGCATTTAGAATATGAAACATGAAAAGATTATGAACCATCATTCCTAAAATAATATTGTTTTACCTGAGAATGGCTTTTATGTTGTTTCTTCGCCTGCTTGTCAACTTTTGGTATATCTTGCTGCCTCGAGTGAAGCAGAGTAAGGGGATTGATATTAACATCATGAATGAAAGCTGGTGGTTGCTAAAGTTGCTAAAGATAATGAAGAAATCAGTACTTACCATGGAAGTAAGTTTCAAATTCTTGATTTTCACCAATTTAATGGGCAAATAAAACCATGAAACTTATGCCCTCATTGCATTAACTACTCAAATAGTTAACAATTTTTCATTTTCAATTTGATGGAGGACTAGCTTTCTTCAAAATAAGAAAAATTTTGACAAATTTGCCCAAATGATTTCAAGTGCAAGTAATGGCTTTGTCTTGCATACATCTGGAAATGACATATTGACATCTCATAGACAGCTTCGAGTTACCCAAGTGGACTGTGAATCAAGAATTTTAAAAATGCATCCTATGGAGACTTTCAGATGGGTTTCCCTTTCAGTAAAATAGCGTGTTGCCTAATGGAGGTGCACCTCTGCAGTCGTTTATCAAACATGGCTCTGCATACTCCAATCTTGTTCTGTCCACCTGAGTTAGACAAAGAGCAAACACATTTCTTTGTTCATCTGTGCACTTCTGCAAAGACATTTAGACTCACAGTTTAGATAATAAAAAAAAGAATTAAAGAAAGTTGAATAATATTGGGTATTTTCACATATTTAAATGTTATATTAAAAGGGACATATGAGTGAAAAGAAGAAAAAAGGATCTGATTAATCTAGATTTTCATCTGAAATACAGTCCTCTCTAAATCCTTGAACAAAATATTACAGTGAAAAGTATTATTATGTAAGGAGAATCCGTGATTGTACTTCCCCTGGTAATCATAATCTTGCCTAAGGGTACTTTGGAGACTCTGACTGCTGAAAAGAGAGGAAAGGAGGAATAAATAAAAGTGATCTTTTCATAGCAACTCTGCCAAACTCACAGGCAGTGTCTTCCAGGTTCAGAGAACAGAGCGGCAAAGATATCTGCTGTCTGTTATGAGTATACAGCATTTTTATAACCAGAGTCGCAACAGGACCAAAGCAATTCTTGAAATATAGCATAGTTAAAGGCTCATCTTCTATATATGTGTTTGTTCTTGCTGTTGGCAAGATTCAATATCTATGTGCCTGGTCATCTTTGATTGTTGTTATTCAGACGTGCTGTGCCATTCAGGTTTATGCTGCCTCTTCACATATTACTATATGTTCATTAAACATTACACTTCAAGAAAATGTAGTTCTGCATGCCACATCTCCAGATGCAAACACGCACACAAAGAAACAGCTTGCTATTAGATGTTATTAATATGTGTCAAAATACTGTTTACATCTTTATATTTTAATGCTCATTTTATACCCTTGCTCAACCTTTAAACTCTGCCACCCAGTTTCCAGAGCATAATGTGTATGTATAGTCACTCCAGCCATGGTGGTTGCCATTATCTCCCAGTAGTACTGGGCTTCCTATCTTTCTACATTTTCGCTTGTACTTTTTGAAATCCTGTACAATTTGCTTGGTGAGGGCAACATCCCATAAACAGAGAGTGTCCAAGGAACCACTATCAGGTACTGCACAGTTTGTTTCCAAGTGGGCTGTTTCCAAGTGACTCTGAATGGAATAGCCCTGAGCTGAATCCAGAATGGGATTGGCCAGAGAACTACAACAGGCATGATCCCAGATTATCATTTAGGTCTACCATATAGCATGCATTATAGTCATTCCTTAGAAAATTTTATTATAATAAATTTCCAGTACTCTTTTTATTTAAGGCATTTAGCTGCAATTAGGACCCCATTTCCTATGTCCTACCTTCAAAAATTGCACGAGCATTACTATTTTTTATCCCTGATAAATAAATTTTCCTGCAGATTGGGAGTACAGGTTGCAAACAAGATCAACCATATTGACAGCATATCAAAAATCATGGAAGAGTAACACCGAAGGCTTTTGTCTCATGTGCTTTTAAACACCGTAAATTTCATTATTTTGATAACCAGTGAAACAGAAGCTGTGTTTTTAACTAGTCTATGACTAAGTGATGATGTTATCAAAAAAATTCTTAAGCATATAGCATTACTCAGTGGATTGAGAAGTTTATTAGTTTTGAAATCAATATCAGTCCTATTGCTATGTGTATCATTACATGTCATTCCAGTAAAAAAGGTTAGGGATTGCATTTAAACTTCCTCTGAAAAATAAATGAGATGCTTATGTTAATATTATTTGGAACTCAACCTGAGTTCAAGTTTCAGAACAATTATAAATTATGCTATTGTAAGACCCTTTTCTTTATCTCTTACATGTATTGGCTTGCTTTCTTCATAGAGTAAATAGAGCTCTTTCACCTTCAAATGCTTCTAAATAATTGCCTTCTCTCTAATAACTAGTCAGTTTGCTTTTATGAACTTTAATTTCAATAGACAATAGACAGAAATAGGCAAACTATATAAAGAAAACAAACCCTGTCTGAAAATGATCATAGAGAACTGTCATCTATGCTTTCTCAGCTCTCAAACTTTGTTTAATGTCTGCTGCTGGTCGCGGCCTGAGACACGGGACTGGCCTAGATGTAGGTTTGATCTGATCATATATTTATTATATGATTATATAAATTATTAAATTAATTAATAATTAATTTAATTATTAATAAATTATGATATTTCTAGAATAACATTTAATGCAAAATTTAAAGGTTGGTTTATCAGAAACATCAAAATAACTGCGGTATATAGTCCCCATTCATTTAAATTGGTCTTTTTATGAAAAAAAAAAACAATTCTTGTACATTAAAATCTAATTACAGTCCAGACATAGTTTTCAAAATCCAGCTGTCAGGCATTTTCTTATTTCTTACAGCAGTTTTAATTAGCTATATGTATTTTATCTCTACTTTCTGCTCTATTCCCATTCTCGTACTTTAATGCACTTTATAATTCATTCCCATAGCAACAAAAGTACCCTGGCAGCAACTTAAAATATTTTTAAATGCTTTCTCCACTAATGTGTAACATCTGTATGTTCAGAACTTTTATTTGATGATAAATCATTAACCGGATTTATGAACTCTCAAATACAGAAATTGAATTGTTAAATTATTTTACTCTTTTTTTTCTTTTCTTTGTGACTTACTTATCTTTAAGTGTTGAACTTCTCTTGTTTTCTTTCTAGAGGGTCTGAATGCTGACAACATTAGACAAGCCTCAGAGCAGCTGAAGAGTCGCTGGATTGAGTTCTGTCAGTTGCTGAGTGAAAGACTGGCATGGCTGGAGTACCAAAATAACATCATTGACTTCTACTCCCAGCTGCAGCAACTGGAGCAGACAGCAATTATTGCAGAAAACTGGCTGAAAGCACAACCCACACCAGCAACAGATCCTGCTACAGTAAAAACTCAGTTGGAAAAATGCAAGGTTAGAGATTCTTCTCCAAGTTTTTTATGATATTGTACTTCACAGGTGTTCTAACAAGGGGCCACATTATGACCTATACTATTTCAATATAAAAGTGGAAAATGGGCTCTTTATCTTTCCAAGGTAATTGTTGAAAATATTCAAGGAAAGACTGGTAAAGAAACAAAGAGGCAATAAAATCTAGCATGTGGGTATTAAAAACTCTGCCCCAAATGTTAAGTTATTAAGATACTTTGATAGCGAAAGCTAGGGAACTATGCCCCTAAGCTCTTTTCCTATATTTTTCCTGTAAGAATCTGTGTCTTTGGTTCTTCACTAAGAAACTGTTGCTCATCACTTCTGTCATAAGGATCTGGGCCAGAAAACTGTCTTCATGGTCAAGTCCAAAATTCTGCCATTGCAGACCGCTTGTTACATGCCCTGCATTTTGATGCAGTATGGGTTGTGTGCAGTAGGGAGGAATATTATTCTGTCATCACATGGCAGAATTACAATAGTTGTACAAAAATAGTCACACCAGTTTGCTTACTATTCTCCCTAAATGTTTTCATTTGTGTGCTGCACCATCATAGAAATTGGCTTATCTCTTCCTGTAGACAACTCTGTGGGTGGAGATCACTTACAAGCTAATATTGTTTGACAGGAATGAATTATAAACTGCATGACATACTTGTAGAAGTTTGACTTTATGCAATCTCTGGCTCCAACAGCTCTCAGACTGAAAACAGTGGCTGAAACCCAAATTTAGATCTGTGCTATTACTTTGTTTTCAGGCATTTCCAAGCTGGCATTGTGCTTACTGGGGTTCTCTCTTTTCTTGCAGTAAGCTTCTCTTACAGTAGCTCTACTATGAACTGTATATTTGGCTTACTTTCCTAATTTCTTTTTACTTAGTAGTTGCAAGTTCCACACTGTGTACAAGGCCTCCTGAAGGTATAATAGTACAGCCCCAACTTGTAATGTGTTACTGTGAGGCTGCTAGAAATCACTGTGCGTCTTCACCTCTCCTTTTCTATTTCATGCTATTTAGCCTGATTATAATCTGACAGGGATGAGTCCAAGATTATGGGACATGTGGAGTTTTTCTTTTCCCAGCTCCACATGAAAAGCATGCTCCTTGGGCATGGAATTTTAATATACAATTTATCTCATTTTCTTTGAGCATTACACTACTAACATGATAACGTCTTGTGAAAGGGACTTAAAGCATCGTATTGGAGGTATTGATTTGTGAGAAATTATTAAAAATGTTGAGTTTGTTCTTATTGTAACTGAGGTAGTTGGAAGCAAAACACTTGTGTAATGTGCGTAGAAACAGTAGTGATTTCATGGCACTAGTGATTTCATCGGTCGGACAACTTTATCTTGACGGTTTTTTGTTCAAAAATGCAGGATGAAATCATCCGAATGTCAACCCTTCAGCCTCAAATTGAACGGCTAAAGGCTCAAAGTCAAGCGCTCAAAGAGAAAGAACAAGGGCCACTGTTTCTGGAGGCTGACCTTGCTGCTTTTACCAGCCATTTCAAACAAATACTTGCTGACATGCAGACCAGAGAAAAGCAGCTGCAGACCAGTAAGTGTGCATGACAAGAAGTCAATTTGCCTGACTAGCATGTAAAGAATATGTGTATATATTTTGCTTCCCTGCTTTTGTATTTGCTGTTGTCACACTAAACCAGTAATACAATTTAGGTGGTCTTTTTTGCAATTAGTTAGTCTCTCAGAAATTATCAGTCTGTTATATATATATTATAGTAATGAGAAAACAGGAAAGGTGCACTATTCAGAAGCAAAGTTATACTCAGTGTAGTTCTACCATCAGATCTCATGTTGTTAGTGTGTTTATGGACAGATTCAGTGATATTTTTTGGCAATGTAAAACTCTCTGTTTAGTCAGGTTATGAGAAAGGGCTGTATACCTCTGTCAGTAGAGAGGAGAGAGATTTTGATTGCAGGAGTGAATCTGCTCTAGATTTTCACAGAATAGAATTTTAACTCCATAAAGCTTATCAAAGAGAGTAGCTACTTTAGGATAACTAGTTTGTCATCATCTGGTGAACTGTTCCTTTTTTGCAACACAGAATATATGACTGCTAGTTATAAAACTATTTACAATATTTGTAATAAAATGCATTTTTCGAAAGGGGGAAAATGCTATACCAAAATAGAAAGTTGACTTTCTTATTACAGATATATAACATGTCAATGACTACTGTACATTTTCTGTATTTGATTACGCAATTTAAAATAAAATATCAGATAAAAATATAAAATTATTTTTTCTCAACAGCAAAGAGATTATTTGTCCCTTAAACCAATGGTATCTGTAAATGACTGTACTGTTTTGAAATTAGACATAGTGCTAGCTCCTTCTAGTGGATCTTTATAGTATCCCTCCTAAATTCTTTCATGGAGAAGATTGACACGATTCCATTTTTAAAGATGGGGTGTTTTTTCAACAACACTGCATTATTGTGCTGCTCTGGTTATTTCACTCATGCGCACTCACGCAAACCGGAGAGGTGATGCTGCATAGGAGAACTGAAGAAATAAAATGCAATTGTGCCAGAGCATTTGATGAAAGAATGAGCTGTAGAAATTTAGTATCAAGAAGTGTAAAGTTCATTCATGACACCAAAGTCAGGCCATACGATGGATAAGATTTTAAAATTTTTAATGCCACGCTGGTTTATATACTGAAATCAGTTAGTGCTCTGCCAACAGGACGATATGGTAAATGCTAGCTGCTTTATGATTTCTTCTATATCCAGTTTTGTGTAATTGTTGGGTTTGCCTCACCTGATTTTACTATAATGAGACCTTGTGAACCAACCAGTTGGTTAGTCCTGTAAGATGAGTAGTGTTCATCGCCTGAACTGTAATGCCACCAAGCAGGGGCTTTGGTGAAGTTCTTTCTGGCTGTACCTGTTCATTCCCACTCCTGTGCTGCAGTATGCTGGAGAACAGAAGTCCCCGAATCAATATTTTATTGAGCTCTGTTCTGTTGTTATTATTTTATGTGGCTGCTCTGCATCACAGGCGCTTCATCTCAGACGGTTTGTCTGTCAAGACAAGACTGTTTTCTCCTATACGGTACATGCCTGTAGTGATATTTTAGGTGAGATTATTATGTCAATTGTATATTGTCTTCAGAAATATTATACACAGTTTTGTCTGAACTCTGCTGTAGATATGAACAATCATGCTTGGGATACTGCGTTAGGTCTAATCCTGTTTCAGGAAAGTCTTAAGAATCAAAAAATGTGAAAAAAAAAACAAAAAAAAAACACAAACAGACAAAATAAACCCAAACAAACAAACAAAAAAACCAGAAACCACCAAAAAAAACAACCGAAGCTGAAGTACAGAAAATTTGGCTCTTTGAGTCTGAGTTTCTTCTGTTTTCTTCAATAACTATTTTTTCTCATGTTGAACAGATGGAGAAAAAAACATATCTCATGTCTTTATTTTAGCCTTAGTTTAATAGAAACGTTGAAGTTTTGCTAAAGCATTTTAGTTATTTCCATCTTTGCATAAATTATTTGCAATTATTTATTTTCTGTAGATAGAAGAATTTCTTAAAGACTGTATGATGTTTTGCTGATGAGTGGTAGTATTTTCTCCCTGTTTCTTCCCTGTACCTATAACCTACATGTGCTAGAAAGAATTTTTTGATTCATCATTAGGGGTTCTCTTATGTTAAAAGGATTTTCGTTTCATCATTAGGGGTCTGGGGTTTTGTGTTGTGGGTTTATTTTTTTTATTGTTCCATTACTCCATTATCTTTTCTAATGGATAAGACCATTTAGCTATTTAGCATTTAACTTTTCTCTTCTGTTTTCCAAGGCAATATTTTCCCAGAAAAAAAGTTTTCTGTAGTTCAGGAGATTGTATCCCTCAAATATTTTTTGTTTGGTTGGGTTTGGGTGTGTTTTTTTGAGATTGGTGGTGGTTTTGTTTTGGTGGGGTTTCAGGTTCAACATTGCTTACGATGCAGCACAGAGAAACTACTAGATTTCTTAAAAAAGTATTATTAAAGATTAACTGAGATTTTTCTCAATTTTTTTCTCCATTATATGATTAGCATTTCCAGTTATAAAACCTAATTTAAAGCCAATTCTAAACCCCATTTCGTTGTTTTTTCACTATTTTGCAATGTGGTTTCTGAAAGAAATACAATCTCATAAAATATGGGGAAATATGACCCTGTTTTTCTTACTTTATAGAATGTCTGTATATCCATAGGTAGTTGATCCTTTTGAAGACTGAGTATCCATCTTTCCATCTCTCCCTCCTCCCCAAACACATTTAGTCATTTCTAGAATACTGGTATATAGAAAAAATAGAGTCAGACAGTGCTTCAGACTGTTCAGGAATGTACATGAGGGAGTGAAATCATAGAATCATAGAATTGTTAAGGTTGGAAGGGACCTTTAAGATCATCGAGTCCAACCATTAACCTAACCTGACAAAACCACTTCTAAACCATATCCCCAAGTACCACGTCTACCCTTTTTTTAAATACCTCCAGGGATGGCGAATTCACCACCTCCCTGGGAAGCCTATTCCAGTGTTAGATAACCCTTTCAGTGAAAAAATTTTTCCTAATATCCAACCTAAACCTCACCTGGCTTAACTTGAACCCATTTCCTCTCGTCCTATCACTTGTCACTAGGGAGAAGAGGTCAGTCCCCATCTCTCTACAACCTCCTTTCTGGTACTTGTAGAGAGTGATAAGGTCTCCTCTCAGCCTCCTCTCCTCCAGGCTAAACAGTCCCAGTTCCCTCAGTTGTTCCTCATAAGACTTATCCCCTAGACCCATCACCAGTTTTGTTGCCCTTCTCTGGACACACTCCAGCACCTCAATGTCTTTCCTGTAGTGAGGGGCCCAAAACTGAACACAGTACTCGAGGTGGGGTCTCACCAGTGCCAAGTACAGGGGGACAATCACTTCCTGAGTCCTGCTCACCACGCTATTCCTGATACAGGGCAGGATGCCGTTGGCCTTCTTGGCCACCTGGGCACACTGCTGGCTCATATTCAGCCGGCTGTCCACCAACACCCCCAGGTCCTTCTCCACCAGGCAGCTTTCGAGCCACTCCGCCCCAAGCCTGTAGTGTTGCATGGGGTTGTGTTGACCCAAGTGCAGGACCTGGAACTTGGTAGTGGACAATGGACAATGACAATGGACAATCATGGCAATAATTCAGATATGAATAATGTGATTTCTCAAGAAGGTTTTTAGTTTTATAATTGTCCTGGTGAAGAATGAGGGGTTGAACTTTGTATTTACTTCTCTCAAAATTGACTGCTTCCATGTCAGAGAGATTTCTGGGAAGCAGCCTGGTCAGCCTCCCATTCCCTCTCAGCGCAGGGAGAGCTGCGTGTCAGTGTCAGGTGAGTACTCCCTGGCTCAAACTACTTTCCAGGTGGCAGCTGGTTCATTCCAGCACTCATCTTGCTCTGTGACTGGACCAAACATCATTAAGGTGCTTCTGTTTTTCAGTCTTGCTGCAGGGAATTCTAACCCAACTGTGGTCTTCCATGAGAAGCATTCTGATACATGTTCTCAGTGTGACAAGACTGTTCTTCAGAGGGGGTTTGGGGAGTGTCATTAGATTATTTTTTTTAAAGCACCTAAAAAAAAAATAATCTTTTTTGGCAGGTGAAATTAGGAATATAAAGATGAAGATGGCAAAGGAAAAGTCATACTTGTTTCCATTTTTCTCTGCTTCCTAAATTCATGCACTATGCTTTCCTTTCAAATTCTGATTTTACCTTATTAGGATCAGTAATTCTCAAAGATGAAGTTGTTGTTGTTGTTATTATTATTATTATTGATGTTGAAACATTCATCTGCATTGAACTGATGTTTCTCCTGTTTATTTCAAGAAGGAATTCAGAAAGTTTTTGCCTTCTATATCATGTCAAGATTCTTTAGACTTTTTGCTTATCCAGTCCATGCTTGCAGTTATTTTGCGTGTACACCACTTTTCTCCCTAATCTGCTAGTACAGTATCTTAAAGAGGGTTGCATTACATAGAGTTCACGCAACTCAGTCTTGGTATAATTTTATAAGACATCAAACCATAGTAACCATAACAGTGTGATGACTATTTGGAGATTGAGTCTGTCATTTGTCTGCTTTTTCTTAAACTTTGAACTTATTTTCGTGCTCTAAGTACCTTACAGATGGGTTATAAGTGACAGTGAAATTGTTATGATATTTATAATAAACTTTCACCAATCATTGCATACTTGAGAAAGAAAAAATTTAAGCGTCTTGTATATTTTGTAACTGTAAGTTTTCTGAAGACCTGAACTATGATTTAGTAGCAATAATATTCATTGCTGTTTGGTTTTGAGGAATAAATTTTGTTTAACTTTCTCTGAGTGTGCCTTTTTTGCTGAAGGTACAGCACTGATGGGTGTGAGAAAATATTATTTTAATAAGTAATATGCAAGTAATCTCATTTTTCTTTTGCATCCATTTCCTCCAGTAATTTTTGGGGGGATTTAAATAAAGAGTGAAAAGACAAAGCAACATGTGAAATGAATGTGTATGAGATAATGTCCTCTACCCCGAAGGTCACTTTATCCTTTTCCTCCGTGATAAAAATGAAAATCTATAAGGATGGGAAAAAAAAACTCCTAAAAAATATCATATCTTTTAAAGATATTTATAGTTACATTAGATCTCATAGAACTGGAGGACTTCCCTTCTATTTCTTTTAAGTGGTTAATAAATAAGAGAATTGGAAGTGTTAAAACACTTGCAGGACATTGATTACGTATTATAGAAAATTCCTTATGATTCCACTTTGAGAGTTTCTGGTGAAAGATGTGGGAGAAGGGAATCACAGCTTTTATGAAGTCATCAATATATTGATTAATAGCTTCAAGTACTTGTATTACCCAATAAACAAAACAAATTTGTGAGAAATTCAGCATGGTTTTAAACAATGCAGTTACCGTTGAGGAGATTTTTACGGGAAATACATTCAATCTAGTTCATTCATTTCAGGGAACAAGTCTTTACTGAAATGATCCCACAGATTATATGTGTTGTCTTTCTTCTTCTTGACAATGATGTGGTGAACAATGGGATTTGTCCTGACTGTGGGAGTTACACATTGCATCATATCCAGTACCATTTGATAGTTGTTGAGATAATTGTATTCTCATTTCATTTCTGATTTGGGAAAATATTTTTTGACAAAAAAGGAAGCTGGGGTAAAAAAATTTAAAAAAAAGTATTTTACTTATTTGAAAAGCTATTTTCACATGTTTGAATATTCCAACTTATTAAAAATATATCCTAGCCAAATATCTATCTGCACATTGTAGTTCCAAATTTAAACACTTTCTCTAAAATAAATATGCAAGTGTAAATATATTTCCCTGACAGGGCTCAAGGTTTACGGTTAGTCACACCAAAATGTATTCCCTACAAGTGTAATAGATTAATGCAACAACAGTTTCCTATTATAGTATGGGAACTGTATTCTGATATTTCACAGTAACACATTTGTATTTTCCCTCTGTTGTATTTTGTTACAGTTCTCTCAAGGGCCTGGCTCAGCTATAGCTTGGGTTGCAGACATGCTATATCTTTCAGACTACCAGTTCAATTTTTCATATAATATAGCAGAGTCCATGTTAATGCACTGTGCTTATCGTGTGGAATTTAATCCACAAACATTAATATCACACAGCAAATTTTATGATAAAAATAATTAGGTCTGGATGTGTGTTTATGTTACGAGCATGGGGAATGTAGAGATTCATACTGCCCACAGAGAGACTGTAAATGTGTTAGATTATTTATACAGCTAAAATTAGGTAACGTGAATCCCACTGTAGGAGTTTGACTCAGTTCTCACCACTGACATCATAAGCTGCAAAAACAATATTGGCTCTTCTTAAGTGTCTTCCAAAAATATGTTAATGCGCTTCCTTGTGGATGAAAAGGCTGACACGTTATCTATCTTAAAAAAAAAAAAAAACAAACACAAACAAACAACACTGCCCCCAAAAAAAGACAAAACAAAACCCAAACAAACAACAAGTCCCAAAAACTCTTATCTAGGCAAAACGCATTGAAAAGTAGTATTTCATTACTAGTAGTCTGGAAAAGTGAAGTAGGAAAACTATTGTTTCACTGAACTTAAAATTGCTTTTTACATCGAATATTTATTAGCCAAATTGGAAAGCCACTAGCTTGATTAAATCAACATCTGTGATCCCACTTGAACTCTTATTTAATCCTTCAAATAGCAGAGAACATAATTCATTAAAATTGTAAAAAAACATTGTAAAATTATTGTTATTATTGGCAAACATTCAGGATAAGAGCTGTATGCAGTTTGGTGGAGTTTGACATAACAGCGAATCTTGTCGTTTTAACTGTTCTATGGTACTCTTCACTACTACTGAAAATAGCTATTATTTTATATAGCTGCTTGAAGTTATATGTTAGTCCTAAGCTTTGTTTTTCATTTAAAAGAGAAAATTAATTATCAAGGTCAAACATTAAATCACAATACTGAACGCCATTTCAGATTTCTAAATAAAGCTGCAGATTAAGAGTTGTATACTCCTGTAACATACTTGAGCTGTTAAAATTCATTTGGTGTGATGTGTTTAAATTCGTGTTCTATTCTAAAGTAGGCATTGTTTGGATCAAATGACTAAAAGACAGTACAAATCTCACTAAGGAAATAAAAATATTTAAAATGCTATTTGATGAGATGGAAAATTCTGTGTTTCCAATAATGTATTACTATTGCTTTCTGTGTAAAGAAAATACGTCACACGGGAAGAAATTCTTGTCTTTCCTGGTACCAAATCCTATCTTTTGTGAAATCCCAGATGTGTGTGATAAATCAGATCAGCCAAGACTTTTATGAGGAATGTATGCCATACAACGTGCATAATCCACAAGAGAGAGCTTAAATTTCCCTGATTTTAGTATGTTGTTATCATGTCTAACTTAAAATGTGAGGTTCTTTCAAGTAGCATTCTGTTGATCAAATACAAAGTTACGTTAAGTTCTGAAGTACACTCTTCCAAGCATTGCTGTATGAGAATGTAAGCGAGCTTGCACTTAAACACTTTAACTGTGTTTGTCAAAATTGCTTTTTGGACAGCTATATCATTTCACAGTACAATTCTCCCTGAAACACTAGAGACACACAGGTGATACAAATAGGTGTAACATTTTTTTTGAGCTTTTATATACTTCATTATCATGTGGTACAAGTTGGAAACGTTTCATTTCCAACCAGCCATGCATTTGTCTGTACTTTTCTCAATGAGTGTAGAAGCAACTGTTGTTGAGGGCAGAGGGAGTATCTCTGCTAATGAGTTGCTCATGTGTGTGCCAGATGCTGTCTATTTACAGCAGCTGTAATTTTGGAGCAATAAGCACAGTTCAATAAAATTCAGCTTTAGTGCAGAAGAAAGATTAATTTTCTAAGCTTTTAACAGATGTCTTAAACAGAACATTTTACTTGAACAGAAACATTAAACACACAAACATGGGCCATAAAAGGGAATGCTATTTCTTACTGCATTTCTGAAATTAGATTTTGGGTTAAGTACAACGGTTTGTCTGCTGATCTCTAAACACATATATTTAAACTAGTTGTCTTGGCCATATAAGTTGTCGTGTGACCTGTAGCAAGAGAGTCAAATGGCACACAACTGATAAAATGACAGAGGTATCGTAAGCATTCATTCTTCAAAAATTTTCCACAATCCTTGGACAAATCTGTTCCTGACATACTGGGCCACTTGCAATCTGTTGCAAAATAGCCCTTGACTTCAATTAGGCTCAGTCTTTTAACAAACATCTGTCAGCAGACCAAATAATGAAGCACAAAATTATTTTATTTCTTTCCTTTTTCTTCCCCATTGAACGTAGTTTTTGACAGCTTGCCTCCTGCACGCTACAAAGAGACAATGAGCACTGTACTTGTGTGGATCCAGCAGTCAGAAGCTAAACTCTCCATGCCTCAGGTTGCGGTTGCTGAATATGAAATCATGGAGCAGAGACTCAGGGAGCTCAAGGTGAGTGGTCAGGCTGTGGGAATGAATGTCTCGAATAGTTTAGAGGAACAGAATGCAAAATTGTCATGAGTGCTGAAGCCTAAACTACAGATCTTGAGTGAATTATGCCCATCTGGGTTTTAGTGAAGGTCTTTAGGAGACAGTGGATACTTACTTATATTGATTCTTAAAGTTCAAGTATTGAAAGTGTTCTCAACCATTTAAAGTAATTATACAAGATACTGAACATGTTAGGGAAAAGTCTTTGTTTGTCCCTATGATATATAAAATATTCCTTTGACAATAGCTCTGGTAGTTAAGCATAGATTTAGCTCATTTCATTTTCCAGTGCTGACATGGAAACGACTGTGATTTGCAAAATGCAGCACGAGCTTTGTCAGATTTCCTGTTGGATTTACAAGCAGACACAAACGTGGAACATGTTTTGCCAGTGGGTGCAAACCTTCTCTGCATTTCAGTGTTTGATATTGTTTGCTATTGGGTGGTTAAAAGCATGTTGTTTGATGCAACTGGTAATGAACATGCAGAAATAAAAAGTAGAATATAGAAATGTTGTGGTTTAACCCCAGTCGGCAACTAAGCACCACGCAGCCACTTGCTCAGTCTCCCCTGGTGGGATGGTGGGGGAATCGGAAGAGTAAAAGTGAAAAAACTTGTGGGTTGAGATAAAGACAGTTTAATAGGTAAAGCAAAAGCTGCGTATGCAAGCAAAGCAAAACAAGGAATTCATTCACTGCTTCCCATCGGGAGGCGGGTGTTCAGACATCTGCAGGGAAGCAGGGCTCCATCATGCATAAAGGTTACCTGGGAAGACAAAGCACCATCATTCTGAATGTTGCCCCCTTCCTTCTTCTTCCCCCAGCTTTATATATTGAGCATGATGTCATACGGTATGGAATATCCCTTTGGTCAGCTGGGGTCAGCTGTCCTAGCTGTGTCCCCTCTCAACTTTTTGTGCACTCCTGGCCTACTTGCTGGTGGGGCAGAGTGAGAAGCCGAAAAGGCCTTAAGTGATGAGCAACAACCAAGATTACCAGTGCGCTACCAACACTATTTTCATCTCAAATCCAAAACATAGCACTATACCAGCTGCTAGTAAGAAAGTCAACCCCATCCCAGCTGAAACCGTGACAAGAAAAAAAGTTAGATGCAGCAAATTTGGGCTAAGAATTGGCAAAGTTTTGAGAAGTTACCTAAAACTTTAAATCATAGAAGCAGTTCTAAATTTATTCTTTTTCTCCATGTATAGTCTGATTCTTTTGCAAGTGTACTCATTAGGGCCATAGTAAATTCCTGTCTCAAATTAATGAAGTGTATGTGAATCACCTCTATTAACAAGCATAAACACCTCTGTTTATATTCTCAGTTCAACTAAAAAATCTACTTTCTAGTTTGTGTGAGAAAAGCAATTCCCGATTTCTCAGTAAAATACGTCATTGGATATTTCAGCAAAGGTGACCTACATTTTTTGTTTTCAGTCCTCCCTTCAGCAGTCTCATCTATGTTTGTGAAACAAAGAGAATTGCTCAACATGTGATTCAGGATTTTATTTGCTTCTTATTCATAGGCTCTACAAAGTTCTCTGCAAGAGCAGCAAAAAGGTCTGAACTATCTCAGCACAACTGTGGAAGACATGTCCAGGAAAGCCCCTGAAGAAGTCAGCCAAAGGTATCGATCAGAGATTGAGGTGATCCTTGGCCGCTGGAAGAAATTATCAGCACAGCTGGTGGAACATTCCCAGAAACTTGAGGAGCTTATGACCAAACTCCAGCGATTCCAGGTTAACCGAACTTTTTCAGCCTCAACTACTATGTGGCGGCTTGTGGCTGTGGGACTAACACAGAACACATTTATACACCTCAAGAAATTAACACCAAAGTGAAATATAAAAACAGTACATAAAATGTATTAAAATGTTTACTTGATTTTGGTGGGTCCAAGATTTTACTTTGAATTCTGTTTTTGTGGCTGTTTCTGCCTATGTTGTTTCAATAACAAAACTTAATTTTGATTTCAGTGAAATTACTGCTAATGTTCCTCTACTTACTTTTTCAACGTAGCTGCAGTATTTTTTCATGCAACTGAAGTAGCTGTAACCATATTGACTTTAATGAATTCACTCACATAATTACAGTCATTTGTAATATGGTAGTATCTTGGCAGCAGCTACCAGAAAGCAGAAGTACATATGACTTACACAATTGTGTGAATTTCAGGTATTTAGGGTGTCAACATTGAAACCTTACATTGTTTCTCTCATTGTGAGACTCTCCTATTTATACTTATTTATAAATCACATGTATCAGCATTGAAGAGGATGTCTAAGACTTAGATATCTGTTATAAGATTTAAAACAAGTCCATTTTGAACATATTCCTGCTCCATTTCTATATAATTTCAAGGGACAGGTTTCAGAGGAATTCAGATCAACCAGTCACAAAAATGGAGAAAGTATTTTTAATTTTCTTTTTAATGTTTTTCTTTTCACCCCCATGCAAATGACCACTTGCATACTCATGGGCGATATCACAGAGAAAATTCTGAAGGTTGAAGTGCTGCAACCATACTCAAAGCTGTGTTCTCACAGTGCGTTTCTTCTCACCGTTTTCTCTCTGTATTTCTTCTGTTTACATCACATATTTCTGTCCTTGGCTTTGGTTTGCTGGTAGTGGAACATGATATATGATTAGCTCCATATTGTGAATTATAAAACAGTAGCATGTGAACTGTAATTGTTATTTTCAGGTTAATTCAATAGAGTTGTCTGGTCAGAAATAAATTTTCTGTGAAAGTCTTCTTACGCTACCACTTTTGGAGGGTAAAAAAACTTTTTAGAGAAGAAAAATAGTATTCATTATTTTGTTATTCTTCATCAGTTTTTAGATAAACAAAACGGACCCCAAAAAAAGCAGGAAACATTTTGTCAGTACCATTTATAATTTAGCTACTGAAATGCCACTTTGCTCTAAATTGTAACTTTGGCTTCGTAGCTACATCTCTGACGTTTGAAGCTGGCCATGAAATGAAGTTTAATGGTATGGTGGGATAACCTTGGCCAGCAGCCAGATGCCCCAGCTGCTCTCTCACTTCCTTTCCTCAGCAGGACAGGGGGAGAAAATAGGATGGAAAAACTCTTGGATTGAGATACAGACAGGGAGAGCGCTTACCAGTTATCATCATGGGCAAAACAGACACAGACACAACTTGGGGAAAACTGAAATAGGTTTGGGTAGTGAGAAATAAAGACAAAAAACAAAACAACACCTCTTCCCCCTCCCTCTTTTTCCTAGTCTGCACTCCGTTGCTTTACTCCAGTATCTTCTCCCACCAAGGGGCACATGGGGGTGGGGAATGGGAGCTGCAGTCAGTCCATATCAGCTCCTCTCTGCTGCTCAGTCTTCCTCGCTCTTTTCCCCTGCTCCAGCATAGGCTGTAGTCCTTCAGGAAATATCTGCTCCTGTGTGGGACTTTGCGTGGGCTGCAGCTTCCTTTAGGACACACGAACTGCTCCATTGTGGGGTCCTCCACAGGCTGCAATGTGGATATCTGCTCCACCATGGATCTCCATGGGCTGCAAGGAGACAACCTGTGTCACCATGGTCTTCACCACAGGCTGCAGGGGAATCTCTGCTCCAGAAGCTGGAGAACCTCTTTTCCCTCCTTCTTCACTCACCTTGGTGTCTGCAGGGCTTTTTCTCACTTTTTTTCTCTCTTCCTCTACCTGTTGAGCATTTTTCCCTTTCCTTAACTGTATTATCACTAGGCATCACTTGCTGACCACGGGATCAGCTGTGTCCTGTGGTGGGTCCATTGGAGGGAGCTGGAACTGGCTGTGTCCAGCACAGGGCAGCACCTGACAGACGTGCACCTCACAGAGGCCACCCCTGCTACCGAAACCTTGCCACATAATCCTAATATAAATAAGAAAACTGGAAAGTGGTTTTATCACTAGTATAATGGAATATTTGCAATTGCACAAAACAGAGCAATACGCTTTGCTCGAGAAATTCAAACGTTTGTCTCTCTCCTCCCCTTCCCCCCCTCCCCGCCCCCCGCAATATTCTGGGTAGAGGAGGTTCCCCCACTGCTCTTAAAAGGAGAAAGTGCTGAACATCATGACCATGCTCTGTAGAGCACATATTTTTAAAGCTATGTGAGCTATTGTTGCATACAAATCTTAGCCTTTATATTTATTGCTGAATTCACTGTAGGACACAGTTAATATGAAAGTCATTCTCATTTCAACTCCTTGAATGACTTATCTTCCAGATTATTTTAGCTGTTGCCATTTATGGAACGTGTCAGCACGGGATACGATGAAATCAATGTTGATAAATAAAATGCATTTACAGTCTGATTCAAAATGCAAGTCATACATTTGATCCTCATTAGTAGCTGGAGACCAATCTCTTTTTAAGTAAATCCCATCTGATCTATATTTTGCAGCATTAGTGAACTATACTTAAAGTAGTCCTGTAAAGGTATTAAAGTTTCATCACGAAATATGATTCTGAACTATTTTTACTGATTGATAATGGATGCACAGTAGGCACTTAAACAGTGTTTTGGTAATTACCATTCTAAAGTATACTGGGTATGATTATTTTTATTAATTCAGTTCATTCTCCATGGTAGCCTGATATTATTCAATACATCAAGCACATTAGGAAAATGTTGCATTTGGTTATCTGTCTCATAATAGTTGCTAAGACATTTCTGTACACATTTTAGGCCACAGTTTGTATTCTAATGAAATGTCTTTTTTTGTGCTTTAATTCAACTTTGCATTCGGCATATAATATCAGTATATACTTCACTGGATGAAAACAGTTTGAACAAATGCTTTATAATTTACCTTTCAAATTTTTGCCGTTTATAATTTTTATTTTAATATCTGCATCTAATTGTTTACCTAAGGTGGCATTTTAAGGTAATTTTAAGTGACATTATTTAAATTTCATTCTACTTTTCAAGGTATTAGATTATCTATGTAATGTTGCTTGGGACTGGTAGTGTTCCTTCTTTTCAAGCATTTGATGTTCAGCTGGTTTTATTAATTGCAAGGGTTAATTAAAGGCTATGGAAAGCAAATTACTGATTACAAATATGCTAGTGCTAGAAACAGTAACTGAAAATCAGTTTCCGAAATAACTCATTGAGTCATCATATGATTTTAGTTTCTGAAATGACCGTTTCAATTACTGTTTCAGTTACAACTTTTTTTCATTCTGAGTGTAAGGGAGTTTTTCTGTGTCGTGTTCTGGTAGAGGAATAGGCAATACAGCACGCAACTTCCAAAAGGAGCCTGAAATTTAAATTGCAGCATGGGAAGATTTGATAGGTAAGCCCAAATTAATAGCCATGTATGAGTAGTGTGAAGCCATACAAGGAACCCATGCAGCATCTAAACACAAATGGTATCTGGAAGGCACAAACTTGAGAGCCAGATTGTTGCCTGCTCATAGACACATTAAACTTGGGCAGAAATGGTTAGAATGCAGGCTGCAGAGTCGATGACAGTCCCAGATAAAATTGGTTTTGCTTGTTTGCTGTGTTTGTATTTTTCAGACAGTTCAATAATCTTGAAATTACATTGCGATGAGTTTTAGTCATAGTGCCAGGATGAATTACATTATTGCCAGTCAGGTTCTGTGCGATGCAACAAAATTTCTTTTTAATAAACAGAATGACACTAAAACACTGAAGAAGTGGATGGCTGAAGTGGATGTTTTTCTGAAGGAAGAGTGGCCTGCCCTTGGGGATTCAGAAGCACTGGAAAAGCAACTTGAGCAGTGTACAGTGAGTGTTACCTGCCCGCTTGGCAATTATTCAATTCTTGTCTATGTGCTTAGCTTATACAGAAGTTATGCAAATTGTAACTGTTCCTAAAATAAATTCATGTGGTAAGGGGGTTGTCTTCTAGAAAGTATTTGAACCTCCTGCATTTCCTGGGTTTGAAGGAAATTTCTGTTAAAAAATGGGAAACTTTAATACAGAGAGGAGGCATAAAGTGAGTGTATCGTTATGTATTTATAGCAGGAGCAAAACTTAAAAGAGGGTACTTGCAGCAAATAATGAGTTAGTAGCCTTGTAAGATAAATGTTTGTTTACTTTGTGGAGTTACAAACATTGCATATGTATTTTTTATAAAATTTATAATATGTACTGGAAGATCTTTTTCTGTATCTATTATTCACACATGATTTGTGAGCTTTTCTGACTGTACTGAAAGAACTTGCAGGTATTGTGAGTTATATCCTTCTTTTTATTTTTTTTCACTAAACTTACAAGTTCCAGTATTTTGTCCCAGCAGAGTTTTAAAGCGTCATGAAGTATTGATACTTCCATAACAGGGTTTACAAATTTTTCTGCCTATCTCAACACAGCGTATAAGTGCAGTGAATCTTGTAACCCATGATAGTCCCTGTCTATACGTTCAGTGGAATTTACAAGTTCTGTAGGTGTTCTGGCAGGATGTATAAATATTATGAAACATACATATTGATCTTACAGAACTATGAGCTCCTCAGACTTCCTTTCTTACCCCTTATTTAAATAAAAAATATTATAAATTAGATACAACAGCTCTTGTCTCTACAGAGTAGTAAGTTACATGTAACACCTTTAGAATCTGTCACTTAAATTTATGAAAAGTTTGCATAAATATTAGCCATTACTGTCAAATATATAATAAAGCTACCAAAATCTTTTATCATTTTTTATATGTTTGCACTTCCAGCCTTTTCTACTGTGTAGGAAGCCCAGGTAACATCTGCAGCACTGAAGAAAGCCTTAGGAAATAAAATTGGAGGTGGCAATTTAGAACTACCTCCGGGCTTAAATAATATTCAACCACAAATATCATTCTTATAACTAGACACAACCAGACAATATCACCATTCAGATCATTTTAAGGAATGTATCAGGTGAATTACTAACCCAAGGGTAGGTAATGCCGGCATAGTTAGTAAGATGGATTCACAAACAATTTGATGATGGTATGCTCTTGAGCAAATGGGAACAAGAGATCTAGGCATTGTAAAATATATAATATATATAATATAACACTATTTGTGTGTATGTATATAGTATATACATAGCATTTAAAACTTTATCTGTTTTGCAAATGAACATCTGATATAGAATAGCTTACCACATTATAGCTGCTCATTGCTTTTTTATTTATTTTCATAGTTAAGTCTGTAAACTGTGCTCATTTGACTTGAGATCTGGACCAAAGATATGTCAGAAACTCATGTAGACATGTTTTGACAGGGATACTATATCTGAAAATTTTTGTGAATGCTGCTTGCCTAATCTTCTGCTATTCCTTTAGGCTTTAGTAAATGATATCCAGACAATCCAGCCCAGTTTGAACAGTGTTAATGAGGTTGGGAAGAAAATGAAGAGTGAAGCTGAGCCAGAATTTGCTTCCAGAATAGAGGCAGAACTAAAGGAGCTAAATGTTCAATGGGAACATATTTGCCAACAGGTATCAAGTCTCAAGCTGTGACTGGTTCATTTTAAATTAATAAACAGATTTCTCATTGGCAGAATTTGTCCTTCTATGCATATCCAGTAGAAATAATACGAAATTTAGACATATTTGGTTCACATTAATTAAACTTCTATTTCTGAAATTTTATTTAGCATGTAGCAATACATGTAAAGTATATATCTTTATATTATAATACAATATCTTACTATTTTTCTAACAAAGATATATAGGAATATGTCAGGTCTTAACAGCAATGTAATTTATGGGTCCTGAAAAACTAGCTTTCTGAAAGTGGTATATAGGTGTTTGCAAAAAAATCGAGTTCTGTATTTCGTCTCTTACATTTTATTTTTTGTCATCATATTTGCATGTCATTACTATAGATTAAAAAAGATGCTAAAGCTGTGAAGAATTCACAGTTCAATAACTTGGAATTAAGAGCATAGGCACATATACATTTGTGTAAATTACAGTCTCCGGTGGTCACATGAATTTGAGAGACTAGGGCACAGCAGGAATGGACAGTTCTTTTATTTTAATTAAAGACATTCTTAATAAATAATTTTACAGATTAGAATCATGGAATGGTTAGAGTTGGAAGGAATTTTAAAGATCATCTAATTCCAACCCCTGTGCCCTAGCCAGGGACACCTCCTTCTGGACCAGATTTCTCAAAGCCCCATCTTATTCTTCATGGGCACTTCCAGGGATGGGGCCTCCACAACTTCCCTGGGCAGCCTCTTCTAGTGTCTTACCACCTTTAGAGTAAAGATTTTCTTTCTAATATCTAATCTAAATCTACCCTCTTTCAGTTTAAATCCATTACCCCTCATCCTACCACTACACTCCCTGATAACGAGTCCCTCCCCATCTTTCCTTCATGCCCTCTTTAAGTACTGGAAGGTCACTATAAGGTCTCCCTGGAGCCTTCTCTTCTCCAGTCTGAACAACCCCAAGTCTCTCAGCCTGTCTTCATAGGAGAGGTGCTCTATCCCTCTGATCTTCTTCATGGCCCTCCTCTGAATTCACTCCAATAGGTTCATGTCTTTCCTGTGCTGAAGGTCCCAGAGCTAGACACGTACTCCAGATGGGGTCTTACAAGAGTGGAGTAGAAGCAGAGAATCACCTCCCTCAACCTGCTGGCCATGCTTCTTTTGATGTAGCCCAGGATGCAGTTGGCTTTCTGGGCTGCAAGCACACCTTTCTGGCTCATGTTGAGCTTCTAATCCACCAACACCCCCAAGTTCTCCCCTTCAGGGCTGCTCTCAATCCATTCTCTGCTCAGCCTGTATTTGTGCATGGGATTGCCCTGGCCCATGTGCAGGACCTTGCACTTGGCCTTGTTGAACTTCATGAGGTTCGCACAGGCCCACCTCTCCAGCCTGTCCAGGTGCCTCTGGATGGCATCCCGTGCATCCAGCAATGTCAATCACTTCACACAGCTAGGTGTCGTTGGCAAACTTGCTGAGGGTGCACTCAATCCCACTGTCCATGTCAATAACAAAGACATTAAATAGCACCAGTTCCAGTACCCACCTGTGAGGAACACCACTTGTCACTGCTCGCCACTTGTACATTGAGCCATTGACTGCAACCCTTTGAGTGCGGCCATCCAGCCAGTTCCTTATCCACCAAGTGGTCCATCTGTCAGATCCGTGTATCTCCAATTTAGAGGCAACAACGTTGTGTGGGACAGCTAAAGGAAGCTAAAAATTACTATTATTTAATCGATCACACTTGGTTTCTCATTCTTTATGACAGTTCAAAGGAGACATCTTTCATGTTGTATTATTTTTACTTTTTTCTACTAGCTCATTCTGCTGTCTAGTTTTTTTAACGTATATTTATATAACGGTAAAACCATTACCTTTCAAGGTGGTCTAATGTTTTCTAAAATTATTATTCTTCACTTTACATGTGGAAAATAGCTTCCATATATCTTTCTGATAAACATAGTTACCAAAAAAGCGCCAATCTTTGAAATCTCTAAGACATTTTATTAATCTAGTCCTGTAGTCTTTCCCCTTTGACTAATGTGGAGTTTTTAATTGCTTATTTCTGTAATATTAGTAAGTTGGATATCTTTGCACTTGTTTCACAGAAATTTCAAGTAATGCCTTCTGAGTTTAGAAGTCTGACTTCTCTGAAAATCTCCATGTAACAGTTTCATTCAATACGCAGCACAAATTATTGCCTGTCAGTAGGCATTTCTAACACAACTTCTTCAGTAATAGGTATTAAAAGACATGAGTAGTAAATATAAAAATCTGTTTGTTCTGTGGGGATTTCTTGAGAGGATTTGGAAAAGTCAGGTTGAGTTCACATACACATAGTTAATAGGACTGTGAGTGCTAATAACTGGCATTCAGATACTCTTTCCAGATGATGGGAGACTGCCCTCTCTTCTGATGCTGTAACTGAGGAAGAGGCGATTTTGAAGGACCACGTGTGGTTCTGCTTTTATAGTTGTTGAACATCACCTTTTTACTGTTACTCTGTTTTTTTTCTGTAAAACAACATATGTGTAGAACAACAGGTATGTTTAATGGCGAGTCCTCAAGGATGGGTAAAGAAACCAGTAACCGTAAGAAAAAACAAATACTAAGACACAATTCCTCCTGATGATAACAAAAATAACATTTACTGAAGTGGCATTGCAGTGCAGGACATCTGAGTGATCAACTCTGCATACCCAACTTTGAAAAATGGCACCAGTGCAACTAGCTGGTTTTGTTGCCAACTTCTTTATACCATTGAAAGATGGCTTAGCCAGTGGCTCAAGCAGTTATGGGCAATTTTGATAAGCTGATGCACAATTCATAAAATCATAGAATGGTTTGGGTTGTAAGGGACCATAAAGATCACCTAGTTCTAGTTCTATACATGAGCTATATAACATGTTATATGACACCTATGTAGTGACTGGCAAAGGATTTAACAAAGGTATTTTTCCCTTTCAGATAAGTAGTTTCTTCCAGTATGAGATTCCTTTTTCACTTGTCTCTCTCTTAGGATAGATGCCTTTCTGAGAGATTCAATAATGACTTCACCTGTAAAAAAAAGATATCCATATTTCTTTATTCTGTAGCAAGCTGCATTCAAACTGGTTAGAAGGTTATCTGAATTTACAGCTCAAAAGGCTCTGGTTTTATCCTTGGGTACACTTTCAAGACTTCTTGTGGTTGTTCTTTTTACATCTTTTAGATCACCCCTGGGTGATGTTTTTTTCACATTTGTTTCCTGATGACCTCAGCATATGATGTAGAGTCGTCTTGTAGGTTCATTGAAAACTCATTCTGCACAGCAATGACTCACTAAAAAAAGGTTGTATACACATGTGTAATACTTTCTCATTTACCTAGTATTATTAGTATGTATCTAATTACTTGTTAACATCTGCCTAATTACAGCAATGTTATTAGTATAGGAATTAATTTGGTTCTTTTCAGGCTAAAATATTGTCAAGTTTGTACAGTAGCCTTGCTTCAAGTACCATGTAATGTTTTCTTTCTTAAAGGCCTATGCAAAGAAGGCAGCATTAAAAGGTGGTTTGGATAAGACTGTGAGTCTCAGAAAAGATTTGTCAGAGATGCATGAATGGATAACACAAGCTGAGGAAGAATATCTGGAAAGAGATTTTGAGTATAAAACACCTGATGAATTACAGAAAGCTGTTGAGGAATTGAAGGTAAAAGATTAACTAATTCCTTGAGCTGTGTTTAAAGTTATTTTTGAAGTTTTCATTGTAAAGTCTATTCTTTCATTTAGAAAGGTGCTTTTTGAGATCAACTCGTTAGCCTTAAATTTAAAGAAGTAGGTGGCTTGAAGTAATTTTTGTTTGGAATATGTTGGAAGATATTTCATCTTTCACAATACTGTATTGGGGTTTTTTCCTCTTTGCTTTATGAGATACTTGAATGTGATGCAGCTTCAACATTCTTTTACTTAAGGAATAATTCTTAAAAATTGGGTATTAGCAACAGCTAACTGATAGAGTTTTATGTCTTTTTATATTAGAGAAAAAAAAGGTTTAGTAGTTCAGGATCGCTTTATGTGCTGACAGAAATGACTTGGTACTAGTCAGAATATGCAGAATATATGGAAATATATGGAACAAGTTCAATTCATTGTAAATGAGACAAATGTATCAAAAGTAAGCATCTGGTCTAGAGATACAGTTATTTCTTAGTAATTAAATAGCAAAACTCAAATATATGCATTGCACTGCATAATAAAATAGGTTAAATAAATAGTTTTAGACAACCCCCATGGATTTCCTAGTGAATATTCTGTACTTCCAGCTGAAGCACAGGGATGTTCAAACTGTGACACCTTGACCTGTGCAGATAACCAGATCATTTGTCATGCATCCCTTCACCTGTTTCTGATGATCCTTTTCCCTGAAGGCTTGCAGCCACCTTTCCTGTCACAGAATAGGCAAAATCTGGACCAGAACCCTTTGATCATCCTGCAGCCCATTTCTTCCCCTAGCTAGGAAAGAGGAAAGCCAAGAGCCACCTAGTAAGCTTTCTCTGGCAATGACAGTCTGATACCAATTATTCTGGTTCATGGACTTTCTCAGACCCAGAGAGAAAGAACGTTGTTGGGAACAAGGTTTCATTTTAACATCTTCAGGCCAGGAAGTTCTTATCTTAAATTCCTGTGAAGACCAGTACACACTGATGACACTATGTATACCATCCCTCTGTTTTCAGTAGTGATATGACTCCAGTCATAGACCACATCCCATTGTAAGCTGTCAGAGGAAACAGTGCTAGGTATGACAATCTTACATCTTATTAATGAGATGACATAACAAGGGGGTACAGTTACAAAAGGTGGAGGAAGAAAGTTAGGAATTGGATTGATCGGCTATTGTGGTTACATAGGCTAAAATGGGGAAAAAGTGGCAAGTTGGTGGTTCCAGTTCAGTTACATGTGATTTGTTAATTATTGGTTTTAATTCACCACCCATTTGTGGTTCTGTGTCCCTCAGATCTTTGTTTCCTGTGTCTGTCCTCTGTTAAGACCTTAGGCAAAGAAGTTTGACACGGAAAGAACTGCTTGTGAGAATGTTCCCTGGTCACTTTGTCCTCTCTTCATGTTAGGTTAATGTTCACTGGTGGTGAATAATGACACTGATTTTTCTATCTCTGTAAAGTGAGAGAATGAAATCAACGTTAATGCTCTGACAAAAGTGTAAAATATACACTGGAGAAAAATGGTTTTCTCAATTTCTCTTTAAATGAAAGTTAATAACAGTGTCAGGGAGAGGAATATCAGTCAGAAGTATTTTCCTTTTTTCTGTCTTGCTGCTTGTCATTGTACCTTTAAACCTGTGTGCATGAATTTGTAATACAACAGATGATATTTTTTTTGTCATTTGTGGTTCATAAGGTATTATAGCAAAGATATTTGGAGCATGTATTGGAAAAAATATAATAAAATATTGACATGTTTTACTATTCTGAGAGCTCCAGAAAACTAAATAGTTGTGAGAAGATGTTGAATTGTACTGAGTATCATGTATTGGCAACAAAATGGAAAAAAAAAGGTTTTTTGGATGCATTCAAGGTTATGTCAGAAAGTCTGGGAATTAAATGGCTCTTGGTTTTGGCTTGGTTTTGTTGTTGTTGTTGTTGTTGTTGTTGTTGTGGGGTAGTTGTTTTTCATTTTCCCTCTGACAGAATTCTGTCAGAGAGAATTCTAACAGTTACTAGAAATCAGTTTCCTTCTTAAACCAAGACTACAACTTTTTTTCTTTTTTTTTTTCTTTTTCAGAGAGCAAAGGAGGAAGCCATGCAGAAAGAAGTGAAAGTGAAGCTTATTACTGAATCTGTGAATAATTTTATAGCAAAGGCTCCACCTTCAGCTCATGAGGCTTTGAAAAAGGAACTTGATGTTCTAATTACCAGCTACCAGCGACTCTGCAACAGACTGAATGGAAAGTGCAAAACTTTAGAGGTTAGATATCTTGTCAGTCATTGTATTTATAGCCCTTCTAACTGCAGAAGTAAGGTAGAGAGCAAAGATGTATTGTCATATGGTATCATGAGTAGCCCAAGGCTGTCCTCGCTTTGAGCCATATGCCAAACACCACGTGGTATGAGCCATATAGCTAAACTTGTTGAGAATCATATATGCTGGAGAGTTAAATTAAAAGAGAAGTCTCAGCCATGGCACTTAGTGGGAGACAGCAATGGCTGCTTAGGGTTCTTATCCCTCTTGAGATTAAACCAAGCATTTGGCTTCTGTAGCAAGTCTGTGAGGTTGTTTTCACTAGCTCCCAGGCTTCTTTCTTCCATGGCTAAGGATTTTGATTAAATGGCCCTGAAGCTGGACAGGTGGTGTTATCTCAGCATGGGAACAGCATTTGATCTGCTGGCAAGCTGAATATGTCTCATGCATTTTGAGTTGACCCTGCCATTTTGGCCAGCTCCATTACAGGTTCTTGCCATAGGACTATTTGCATATTATACAGTGGTCACATTGAATTAGGTATGTGTTTTTGTTGTGAACTGATTTGCCATAGTTAACTTCATACAGGACAATTATATACCTGGGTAAAATTTATCTCCTCTAAATTTTACTCTGGAAAGTTAGGTGTGTAGTTTAAACTGGTAATCTCTATTTTCCCTGATCGTTGATGTCATTTTTGCATAGCAGTATCCATCTGTAACGTCCTCCTAGACCAGACACGTTTGATATGACTAAAGTTAGGTGAGGTGAATCACACTCTGGGAAACTTGATCTACAAACAGCCTAGTGCATCTCAATAAAATTATTTTAATTTCTACTAGCAAAAAATAAACAATGAAAAGATGACTTATGGACATTTAAATGTTTTGCTTGTGTATAACATATCATTTTTATCTGCTTTTTTAAGTATCTTCAGACACTGTAAAAATAAAATATTAGACAATAATTTAATGCCAGGAGAATAAGAACATAATTTCATTTTACAACATTATATTTAGTACTCTAGCACTTAAGTGGTCTATAAATTGCACTAAATTTTGTTAAGTATTAATTTCCATAGAGATTTCAGTTAGAATTCTTGAAAGTTGTGGTTTTAGACATTTTATGAATCTGTACTTTAAGTAATTAATACAAAGAATATATAAATAACCTAAGAACATCTTGTAATAAAGACGTAAACTTCTAACATGAGTCTAACAATTCTGATAATTTGTATATTTTTATATTACAAGAAATTTTTACAGAAAAGCATATAAAGTGGATAATTCATGAGACAAGGTTCAAGTTGTGTTTTGCAAAACTGTTCACTTTTTCATGATATTTTCTGTGGTTTTACTCTGTTTAATCAAAATTTTTTGGTTGTGTATTATATTTATTTGGAACGTATAAATACTGGGAAAATAATCAAGTATATGGTACCATAACCATCAGATATCAACCATGTTGTTTTGGGGATGAACCATGCAATGTTTTCAGTGTTTCAATAAGTGAAATTTAGCTGTGAGATTTTCAATCTCAATGAACACTTTTTTTCTTCATCAGGAGGTATGGGCATGTTGGCATGAATTATTGTCATATTTGGACGCAGAAAATAAATGGTTAAATGAGATCGAACTGAAACTCAAGGCGACTGAAAATATCCAGGGAGGTGCAGAAGAGATTTCTGAGTCTCTCGATGTAAGTGCTGACTTAAATAATATCAATTCATATGTATTGATAAATTGTAAATTACATGACTTTCAAAACAGACTATGAATCAACATTGCACATGAGCAAGATGCAGAATATTTGAAAAGTCCTGTGTCCTCACTTGATTCCACAAATGAGGTCTTGAATTCAAATCCCCCTAAGTGAAACAGAGTGAATAAATGTGTTATGCCTGATGTCATAGACAGTTTTTGGTGACAATAAAATACATGTTCTTAAAAATCATGGCCTCACTTAAGCCAATCAGAAAAATATTGAAGACCTCAGTGAGAGCAAACTTTCATCCTAGCACTGCATCACTGTTTATTATTACTTACTTTTTATTCATGGAGCCTTTCAAACTTGTAGAAATTAGGTTATTACTCTTAGTGGATCAAAATACAAAACATTAGATTGATAATGCATATTTACTGTTGAACTTCATCCATTCAGAAACTCCAGCAAATTTTTTATTTTTAAGTACACAAATACTCCAACTGAACTCATTGGGCATAGTCCACGTTTTTAAAATCAAGTCCCCAATCTATTGCTTTGTGAAAAACCTTTCTTTGTTTTCAGTAATAAGCAGTACAGAACATTTGTTGACAAGACATGGAACATAGGTATTTTTATCTTTTCTCTCTACTTTTATTGGGTATGAAATGTGAAGTTTCTTTTGTACATTTCTAAGGGGAATTGTGGATGCTCTGTAGAATCTTATTTGCAGAAATGAAAACAAACTATTTTTTTGACCTTGTTTCAGTCTTTGGAACGTTTAATGAGACATCCAGAAGATAATCGCAATCAGATTCGGGAACTTGCTCAGACTTTAACTGATGGTGGAATCTTGGATGAGTTGATCAATGAGAAACTTGAGAAATTCAATACTCGATGGGAAGAACTTCAGCAGGAGGTATATTTAGCAATAGACCTGTCCTCCCGTTAAACAGCTGACAGTCTAGCACTTTTTTTTTTTTTTAAAAAAAAAGAGTTATTTTGTTGGTATAGTTCCTAAACAGTACACAAAATTTATTTTAGAAGTGGCTGGTTTGCATAGGTGTGGTAGGGTAACTCCAGAAGGTAGCAAAGCACCACACAGCTGCTTGCTCACTCGCCCAGTCTCCTGCTGTGATGGGGGAGAGAATTGGAAAGGCAAAAGCAAGAAAACATGGATTGAAATAAAGACAATTCAATAAGTGAAACTAAGAAAGGGAAAAAGCAAGTGATGCAAAACCAGTCACTCGCCCCCAGGAGACTAATGCCCAGGCAGTCGCTGAGCAATGGCAATTTTGGAAAAAACTTCCCCCCAGCCCCTGTTTACTGCGAAGCATGACTCTGTGTGGTACAGAATATCTCTTTTGTCAGATCAGGTCAGCTGTCCTGGCTGTGTTCTTTCCCAGCCTCTTGCCCACCCCCAGCCTACTGCTGGGAGGGGCAGAGTGAGAAAGAGAAGGCCTTGGCACTGTGCAAACACTGCTCAGCAATAGCTGAAACATCCCTGTGTTATCAACGTTGTTTTGGTCACCGGTCTAAAACACACCACCGTATGGGCTGCTGTGAAGAAAATTAACTGCATCCCAGCCAAAACAAGTACAATAGGTAACCCTAGAATTCCAAAATTGAAGTGATTAAATCTAGTGGATTTAATCTTATATTTTCAAAATTAAATATGAGTAACGTTCTCTTACAGATATATTCTTTACTAAACAATAAGTAAGTCTTTGTATCAATGAAAGATTTTATAAAGACACTTCAATATATAAACGTGTTTAGCACAAGGAGGTTCAAATCTAGCAATATGCCAGATTAGCAGTCTTTGCCACAGACTCCATGAAGAAAATCTGACTAATTCTTTGACAGATCCCACTTTCTTTCTGCTAAATCAATTCAAAACTGTGATACTTATGCATGAATATTTACTTTTAATACTAGGGGTTTATTTAACATACATTTGTGTACATACTAATAGGAATTGTGTGTGTATGTTTATAATGGCAGGACCAAACAAAATTCACGAAAGAATTTTTAAGATAACCAAAGGATACATAAGGAAGTAGCTCAACTGCTAGTAGTTTACTAGTAACAAAGATGGGGACAAACTCTAAATAAATGCAGAACGTTACAGGACAGACTTACAAGGCAGTTAAATTACAGAAGTATTTAGTGCAAATACACGAAAAGTGATACTTGTGGAGGACTTCTGACATCATGTAAGAAATTGTAACTTTTGAGCTGTTACCGTTCAAAAGGATGATCTTGGTGTTATGAAGAGAAATATCAGGAAGTCAGCTCAGTACTTGGTAAAGGTCAGAAGGAATTATTAGGGAAAGACCTAGTGAAGGACACAGAGATCCTCTTTATGATTGGAACCAGAACATGCCCAAAGGTGAGCTACAAAGATGGTCAAAAGTTATTCAATTTCAAAGACATAAATGATGCACAAGTAAAGATTTTTTGGAAAGCAGCTGTGTTAGAATGATAACAATCTACCATGACAATGACAGCATTTTTGCTTCTTTCATGGTCCTTGAAATGTACTTGTTCTTGAAAACAGTGAAAGTAAAAACACTACAATAAAATTTAAGGAAAGGCCCTCAGCTGTTCTGAGATGAAACTCGAAGGATGGGGAGATAAAGAGACTGGTTCCCTCTACTATAACTACCTTTTTTAAAAAATTTTTACGTCTAACTTCTGTTTGAAAGGAGACACATTCCCTAGAATTCTGCCTCCAGATATCTGTTGATTTTTTCCTGACTTGGAGGAGCAAACTGGGAAAATACAGAGGGCTTCCAGTGTGTGAAAAAAGGACTTTCAAATTGTTTTGCTGAATAAGGGATGAAAACTATTCAGTCTTCACACTAATCGGCATTAAATCAAAATTCATGCCAGCTGCAGGGGTTAAATGTGGAAAGTAGAACATTAAGATGTGTGAAATTCTGGAGACAATATAGGTTACTATATAAGCAAAATATAGTAGAAATGTATTCACTGCTTTCCAATTTAATTTAAGTGTAGACAAAAAGTGGGAGGTGAGGGGGGGGAACCCCCCCACACCTTCTTTGAAAGCTTGATCTGATATTTAGTAGTCAAATATTAACAATGAGATCTGTATATGGATATGAGCTGTAAATAAACTATTTCAATCACAAGTGACTCAGTCACACCACTTCTTTACTGCATGTTTTCTGCAACAAAATGTTATTAATTTTTCCACTGAATTCTTACACACTTTTTTTAATAGGTTGCCGACACTGAATTTTCTGTACTGTTTGTGTAGCCCTGTTGAAATCCAAACAGCATGCACTGTCCTTGCATAAAAATACATTGCAGGCACATAACACTGTTCAGCTCGTGTTCAAGGTCACTTCTGCTTCAGACAGACTAATAGGATGTCCTAATGTGGTTAAGTTATTTATTTTTATTTGAATAATTTTGCAGGTACTTACTAAGGCAATAAACTCACGTTGGCAGAAACTGGTATCTGAAATATTTATTCACTACTAATAGAGCAACTAAACCGAACTACTGCCATATGAATGATGCTGCAAGACAATACAGCATCGCTACTGAGATAGAGCTTCATTTTTAAAGGCAGATAATGGCTTTATGTTTGTACGCCTTATCTTCTTTAGTTAACAAAGACTGAGTGTGTTTAGTTTACTTTTGAACATCTGGTGCTGATCGATAAGCAACATACACCCTATCTTTACTTTTCAAGGACTGATTCACTTACAACTCTATATATTGGATCTAAAAAACACTGTTGCCTGAAGAAATTCAAGCTAATATTGCAAGTGGCTATCGTCCCCTGTAATGCTGAAAGTGATTTACATCCTGTCACACAAAATTCAAAAATGTCAGCCAGATATTCTTGGGACTAGGCTTGCAAAAAACTGTATAAAACATTATTGTTCAGATGGGCTTTACACTAGATTTAATTTTGATTCTTGGGGACTGTCTCTTAATTTCTTTTAGGACTCCCCTCAAGATTACACTTTGTTCCTTTCAAAGAGCACACATGCATCGTTTGACACAATTTTTCTGTTTTGTTCTCCTCTCAAGAGGAGAAAGAATTCCTCATGCCCTATCTCCACGTGATTGCTTTGAAGACTGCTAAGAGGGCTGCTTTGACAAGTTCTGAGGCACTATCTGTGTGCAGTGGTAACCTAAAGAGATAAAGAAGTCCTCCTTGGTATAGTTTGCAGTTTTGAACTACAGTTGATCAAAGATGAATATCCGTTTATGGCTAAAAGGTCAAATATTTGTAGCCACTTACTTTTAAAACACACTGTGAACTATTACTAGAATTTGCAGAAGATTTAGTTCTAGCTTGGAGGGTATTAAAAATTTCTGGGCCCAAAATGAATGCTTTGAATGTTAGAAAAGGTGTTTCTAGTCTAAATTTAAACGTGAATCCACTCTGATTTCAAACAAAAAAGCGTAGATGAACACATTAACAATTAGATGCAAAACTTGCAGAGATACTGTAGTATACCTCAGACACAACCGTTATAAACACCAATTAGGTTAAATTTTAAAGTAATTTAAGCAAGTTAAGAAGGAATTTTAAAGTTAAAGGTTTCTAACTTTTAACTTTTTAACTTTACCCTGCAGTAACATTTCTCAATAATTAGAGAGAATAACTGAGCCAAAAAAAAAGCTAACATATTTCTGCCTTTCTTAACAGACCCTCTTCCATGAGCTGTAACTTATAAGCTAATTAATTAATTTGCTTCTGCATTTCAAATAAATATACCCTATAGTAAAAGTACTATCATTTTCAAAAGGTTTTGTTCCATTTTTCTCCCACAGCACAGCTACTGACTATAACAGTTGTTGCCTCAACAACAAAATTCTACTTGGTTTTAACTGTAAAATTCTAACCAACATCTTAGTAACTGTATGTGTGACTAATGTCATTAAATATGTGAAATGTATTATCTAAGGAAAAAGTGGCATAATGTCATTAAATATGTGAAATGTATTATTTAAGGAAAAAGTGGCAATGTCTATAAATATAGCTTTGTAACATTCAACATCAAAGAATGAGCTATAGTCATAAGCAACTGTTTGAACACCTCCAGCTTTCCTGATATTTGATCACCTCTCGATGCAGCCTTTCCTTTAATATGTCATTTTATATGGGTAATATGCAATGATACCATTTCCTGCATTTACCATTGATCTTTGTTAAATTATAAACAGATTTATGCAATACCCCATATCATAAAAATTAAATGTTATGCTTAATAATAAAAAATAACTAAAAATCCATAAAAACCTGTAGAGATTTTAATAAAGAATTCAGCCCATAAATATTTTTTCTTTCCTCTTTCATTCTGATAGTGCCTAACTGCAGATTTTGTTGTTTGTTTTTATTTTCCTTGACAGCTGTCAACATTTCACTGGCTCAGAAATAATTAAACAGTTGGTTATTTTCCTGAGATTTCCTATTTAGCAATTAACTGTCAGACACTTCCCTTTAGAGACCAAAGCCTTCAGCTTTATTGACTATGATCTGATAGCAGAGCTAGAGCTTTCTATTATGTCCTCAGACCCATTTATACACCACGATGTTAAACCTTCAATCTCTTCTACAGAGGAATAGAAAATCTGTAATCTTTCAAAGAAAAACAAACAAACAAAAACCAAAACAGACCATCAAAACAGAACAGCATAAATTAAGATATTTTTATATTATTGATATAAAAAAATTCAACTTTCACATGTCTTTTAAAAATGCACATATATAGATTTTCACATGCACAGACATGTAAGTTTTAAGGACAGATCTGAAACTCAGGTTCACAGATGTAAGTGTGTAGTATGTCTGCCCCTTTTTGTAAAGCCCTCTAATGCTTATCTCCATCAGTAACTCTTTCCTTCTGAAACAGAGGAAGAAGCCTCCTCCATATTGCCACATTCCCCTTGATGGAATTGTTAAGTATTCCCTCCTCCATCTTGCGGCACTCCCCTTGATGGAATTGTTAAGTATTCTGCAATGCCAGTGATAGTGCCGGGGACCTACATAGTGAACAGGATTAGGTTTTTGAGTCAGCTGTTGTGTACTGGAGAAATATCTTACATTACATGAGTGTTTTGTACCTTTTATAAGATTATTGTGAAGACTTTTTGCTTACATTTGTTGTGTGGATTGAACAGGGTCAGTGTAGAGTCTTGACTTCAGGTGAGTGTGCAGGACAGGGTCTGTTCCCAGTAAGCAATACAGACAAAAAAAATTAAAGCAGCACCCATTTATACCTGAGAACATCATCACAACTGTGAAGGTGCCATTTCCCAGCATTCAGCTGTGTGGTTCTGCTCCCACTGTCAAAATAGTTCCTCTCTTGTACGACTACATTCACATCTTGTTCTGATATCATCTGTTCTTTCATCTAAACTGTTCAGGGTTTTTGGAAAATGTGTACTTTTACCTCACTTGGAAGATTCAAAATGTCACACAGGTTTCTCAGGGTGTTATCAAATTCTCTCTGAAGACAATGGAAGGAGAATGTTTTGTCTTTGTGTGTGTACATACTTATTTTGTGTGTACATACAGATATCAGAAGCGTGCATATATATTTATCTGACTTCATATTTGTTTCAAATACAGCCATAAAAATTCAGTCAGACTAAGGCAAGGATTTGTTGCAATTCTTTCTTAACTTTATCTGCTTTAATATTTGATCAATGAGTTTGGGAATGTTTTAATTTTTCCTGTTGTATTCTAAAACAGTATTTTAATATTTTGGTATTTTCTGCTGCTATCAGCACAGAGATGACAATTTTTCCACCACCACATATTCGTCATAAAATTTTAAGACTTTTTGTGAGTTTCCGTGCAGTGATAACTACTTCATTGCATGCATGCAGGCTGCTCCTGAGGCTGGCAGCAAATTTATCTATACTTAACCAAATGCTTAGCTGCAAATAGTGGTTAGCAAGGGTCAGCATTCAACAAAAGTTCAAAGCTTCGAGTATTGCTGTAAGAGTAGTTTTTTTTCAGAAGGACTTAGCACCAAATTTGTGTCCAGTATATTGAATTCTCCAGAAAGTGCAGGCACTTATTTTAATGACTAATAAGAATGGAACTTTCTCAGTGTCTGATTTTCAGTGGTGAGCTTTTCTGAACATCAGGACACTGCAGCCCTCAGTATGAATGGACTACATACGTAGATTAGTCCTACCAGTTATCTGAAGAGATGGGTAAAGGCAGAGAGGTTTTCTTCCATGCTTCCAGGAGGATGCCCTTACCCCCATGGGCTGTAGAAAGCTACTTACCCTGTTTCTGTTCTAATGTGTCTTTCAATCATCTACTGTATAGTGATGCAAACGGGAAGGTAGAGGGTGATTGTATCTTAGCCAGGCTTACAAATTAGTAGTAAGGAGCGCCAAAGGAAATGGAAGCTGTGGGTTTTAACCCCGCTGCTTTGACCAGGCTGAGAACATTGTAATATAAAATCTCAAATCAGATGAAGGTAAAAGTCATTTAAATAGCAAGTCTTAGTACTGCACTGTCAAGTTACAGTTTTAATGGTTCATTTGGTAGGGTAATAATCAGGTGCTTCCATTAACACTGACAGCGTGGGTCTGATATATAAAGCTGTTCAGTTCCACAGAAGGTTCCTGGAACTGGCAGTGATACAAGGTTATCTGATCAGCTGTTTTGAAATAGCGCAAAGCAGCTTACAAAACACAAATATAGTAAATACTGGTTGGATCCCTATCCTTTAACTAACTTAAACAGCTAGCAAGAATGCTCGCAAGAAATAATCTTTTTAATTTGTTAAATGTGAAGCTCTATAAAACTCCGAGCTCCGTGAAGGAGGTACAGATATATTAAACATTCTCACTGAATTACCGAGAGATATTTTTGTTCAAGGCAAGAGTTTTGTAGCAGGTATGAAATCAAATTAAAGTATAGCTGGCTCACCAAGGAGAAAAAGTGTGATTTGACTTGAAAAATGGCAGGACACCTAGCAATGTTATTTAAAGGGTGCTTGCTTGCTTTCTCTCCTCCTTTGATTCATGTCAAAGAAAGTCACTTTATTCTGTGGTCAGCAGTATGGCTAGGTTTGTACAGAGAAAAACTGTATTGCATTTGAGGTTGTTGGTAATTACTATGTGCTTTGTATAAAGCAGAAACTCTGTGAGGCAGAAGCTGTAGTCTAAGTAAAATACGAGTCCGCAGGTGGACACAACGACAGATGGAAGAAAGTACCAGGTTATTTATTACCTGGTAAATACTATATTAAACTGTTACAAATAATAGTTAAACCTAACCCATTTATGTCAAGTATTTAAATATATGTGTGTTTTAAGGACAACTTGGAAGGAGAATTTATTGTTCTGATTTGGTAAACCATAAAGTGGGCTCCTTTGAAGGGAAAGCACCCTTCTCAAAAAAAGGATTGCATTACAGGTGATGGTAGGCAATCCACTGTGGGGCTGGTGGTGGACTAGAAGCAAGTGTCAACTTCTTAGGCTAAAAGAGACTATGGTTAGGATAATAATAGATTGGGCGAGCACAGACAAGACAAGGATCCGTCCCTTTTTTAGTCCATAGTAGACATTGCCTCTGTTCCAGACAGCTATTTATACTTCATATAAGAGACCTCCTTCTCAAGAGAGTCTTTATCCCTCTCACTTACTGAAGTGGATTGTCTCAGATGGGATTGTGATGACAGTAACCCTATTCTCAGTAAGCAAAATCCCTTGAACTATATAATAAGATCAGGAGGACTGCTATGCCTCAGAATGAAAGACTGCACTATCAGGATGGTTTTATTATGCAGCTTTGACAACTTTCACTCTGTATAGAAATCCTCAGTGCATGCATTGGTTTCTCAGGGTGCTACATTTTTTAGAACTTGTCTTGCGATCTGAGGTTTTGTTTGTTTGTTTCTTCCTAAAAAGAATTGAATGGGTGGCAAAAAGATACGCAACTTATCATACAAAAAGGTGGATGAGCACAAGTCAGGAGTACTATCGTTGATTCTTAGCCTGCGTTTTTTAGAAACAAAAGGGAGAAAAATGCATTAATACTGTGAATATTGATAACATTGTCTTTGTTTTTAGGCTGTGAGAAGACAAAAGAGTCTTGAACAGAGTATTCAGTCTGCCCAGGAGACTGACAAAACCCTCCGCTTAATCCAAGAGTCTCTTGCTGTTATTGACAAACAGCTAACAGCCTACATTGCAGACAGAGTTGATGCAGCACAGGTCCCTCAGGAAGCACAGGTAAGTTATACACAGGTTGAACTGATCTGTTTACTGGTTATTCTCAATCAACCAAAGTGTTTGGTTGTCCCTCAGCCTCATATTGATAATGGGGATTTGCAACACAGTTAGTATGAAAGTGCAAGTAAATTTTAGGTAGGATTACTTTGAGAAGTTCAGGCTAATCTTCTAGTTAAGTCATATTTTCCTTCTGATTTGTATTATATACCTGTCCAGAATATGTAAAGTATTATAACTGTCATTGAAGACTAGGCAGTAATTTTAAAATTACAAAGATAAACAATGTGACTCTTTAAAATCCAATTCCCATCCTAGAAAGAAGAAACTCATAATCTTCACTACTTTTAGATGGCTCTTTTACAAGGTTGATTACATGGCCTAGGGATTGTTACTAAATTATTGAAAACGTTATTAGTTATTTCATTATGTGCACATAAATGTACTTATATTTCAATTTTTACAGCTCATATAAGTTTAACAGAAACAGCGTTTCCTATTCTTTAGACATGGTTTATTGAGTCTTTGAAGTAAAAATGTACATCCAATTCTTATTTTTACTCTTTCATTCTTTCTTCTATATCATCATCTTTACTGCAACATTAAAATGGTAAGAATACAAATTAAATAAAACCAAATATCTCTGGTATAAAATTATTAATAGTTTATAATATTATGTACAGCAACTTCTCTGTAAATTCAACCTAAATTTAGGAAGTCAGATTACAAAAGTAAACAAACAAACAAAAAAGGTTACAGGGAAATTGAAAATGAATGCTTTATAATGATGTCAGAAAAGGCATTCAATTGTGATTTTTCTGGCACGCCTGTAGAGTTTTAAATGATTCCAAAAAATTAGTGTCTTGTATGGAGTAGCTTGGGTGATCTTAAATATATTCACAGCTGAATATATGCAGCCCTGAAAGTCATGTTTTCTTTCCTTTAAAAATAAAGGTTTCCATGTCTTTTGAGTTTAAATGTAGATAGAAATACCATTTAGTTTCTTTTCATGTGTGTTTGTAAGTACATGCAGATATTTTTATGTGTGTGTATGAATTTACAAAGTTATATTTAGAAAACAGGACCGTATTTGCATTCAGTCTTATTTTGAAGCTGGTTATAATTTATTTGCTTCTAGCTTACGTCACTATAAGAATAGGATCAGATTCAGATGAATTATTGTTTCAGTTTGAATCCTAAACTATGTTAGTTATCAGTTGACTTTTGAACTATTTCCTTCTTCCTTGAAATATGACTAATTTAAACATTTTTTTTATTAAATAGGATACAAATCAGCATTTGTTAAAGAGGTATCAGTTTAATTTTTCATCTTGTAGTTCTATAACTCTAATGCATAAGAAAAATTTGATATGAAAGTGCTTTTTTTCTGGTGTATTTAGACCCTGACATTGTAGCAATTTTTGGTTGTGCTTCATATATCCTATGGACATACCTGGTTAATGTGCGTCCTCTGGTACAATATTGGCAATGATTACAGACTGTGTGAAAGGAAGTAATTCAGAACTTCAGTAGCTGAAGCCACACAAAACTCAACCAACCTTAATTAGCACACTTTCCTGGGAAAATTTCAGCTCAGTGCTTTTGCAGAACTTGTTTTTGTTCTTGAGATTTTATTGTCTGATGTCAAGTTCACCTGATTATATTATATCCACTGTGGGAAACCAGCATATAGGTTGCAGAGTTTTTCCCTTTCATGTTTTTATTTTAAGATGCAAGTGGGACCTAATGAAAAAAAACTTAATTAACAACTGAACAGATTTAATGAAAATATTGAAGTTCTCTGAAGTTCCATCGTGAAGCTCTTTAGGGAAAGGGAATAAATAATAAATTTTATGCGGGTAAATGTAATGAGTCATTCCTTTAGTGAATGGTCATGCTAACAGGTGGCCGAATAGGGACATACTGAATGGCCACATCTCCTGTGGAACTTCTGCTGGCATAGCTCTTTGTGGAGCTGACAACAGTTTGCTCAGGTAAGATACCCCACAATAGAGTCTCCACAGCTGGAATGGGAATCTTTCAGCCAATGATGTTGGTTTCTGGGCAAGGGTCAGTTTAACCATGCTGAGGGATTTAGCACACTGTTTAGCAATACGTATTGCATTTCTAAAAGAACATATGGCAGAATTTATAATCAGAAAGCTGTTGAGGGCTTGGGAGCTCTGCATGTTTGCTTCAAAAATTCAAATCCATTTAGAGCACCGACAGGAGGAATAATCTTGGTTCAGATGATTGGAAATGAATCTGAGAAAACAAAGTTATATTTAGCTCCTTTTTTTAAGTGAAATGATCGTTTTAGTTTTTTCAGAAAGTTGAGAGAAAGAAAGGGGAGTTAAGTATGTGCTGCTTGACTTCTCCTTTGGATGATATTTTGAATATAAATTCTGTGTGCTTCTTACTCCACCATGTGGCACCGAGAATTTAATGCTAGAGAGCCACTGCCACCCAACTCATTCTGAGTACAACTAAAGATGCTGGATTCATACAAAATGATGTAACAGGAACCACGCAGATAAATCAGGTCAGATTCCTCAAGGTGTAATGATGAAAAAAAGCTGGAACGAGGTAAAGTCTAAAACAATATTCCAGAAGGAGAGATTATTTGTTTGTATGCTTGGTCTCATGATCCCAACTGAAGTCTTTAATTTCTCTACCTTCACCAAGAAAATACAAGGATTGAAGTCATCGTCACAGGAATTTGCCAGTTGCTGACTTTTTTTCAAGTACTGCCTAACTGACAGGAAGAAAGTAATTCTGTACTGAAAATATTATATTTATATGACAAAATATTTTGCAGATAATTATTTGTAGCTTTGTTATTTAATAACTTCTGATGGGGGAGAGAGTCTCCGCTTTGTACTTCTGTTTAGTCTAAGTGATTACATGGGGGTTTTTATATTATGGGACAGAAGATGCTCTTATTTCACTTCTCACCTGCATGTGAAAAATCACTTGTCTGTTGTTCTCCCTGTAGACTTATGTAAAGTGCAATATGGAGCATAAATAAACAAAATTGTATTTCTGAGAAAAGCAAAAGTAATATACTTTGCCTTTTCAATAAACTCATTGAATAATTTCAGGTCTGTAGTGATAAGCGCTACACGCCTGACTGTTTTCTAAGTGAAGATGGTTATTAATCTGTGTTTAAAATATCATTGTGCTATGTTCAAAACCAAAGTTAATGTGATGACATAATGGCAGAGTTGTTCAGTTGTGCAATGTGTTACTTGACAAGAATAATGCCATGCTTCATTGCCTTCAGGCTAATATTTTGGGACAAAGAATTCACACTTGTCTACTGAGTAAAATGTCTAATGTTAAAGGTATTTACATTTACTTCCCCTTTGCTGGAAATTGTGAGAATTATTTTGTTCAGCCATGTGTAGAGCAGTGGTCAAAAGGGAATAGCTGATAAACATTATTCAGAAGTGTAAGCTTACATTTTGTTATGTATTAGGTTTGAATATCTATGCAGATTTCTGTACTATACAGGTTCTCACACTCTACCCATCTCCATAGCACCTGAACAGTGCATTAACTGTGTTTTAACTGCACAAACTGCATTCGTCATGTCCAACTTATTCAGTCTTGCCTTGTCAATCATGTTTCTGTCCTCTAATGATTTTCTCTTCTCATTTGGACGCTTCAGTTAATCTTTCTTGAAGAGCAGCATCCAAACCTAAGTATGCTGTTCTTGTTGAGTTTTACCTGCATGTTATTCCTGCTATAATATCGTCTTCTATATGTATTACATGCTTTTCTTCTTTTTTTTGCAAAGGTGTGACATCATTGGCACATATTCATTGTGGGCTTTTAAAGATGGATACTTCAACTTCATTTTTGTAACATTCTGGTACTTTGTTTATCCTTTCAGAGTTTTCAAAGGTAACCTCTAGCAGTTATGAAATTGTTTAAGATATTTTTTTATGTCTGCTAGAATCATGGCCTTTCCCTTTATGAAGATTAACTTACCAGAATGCTCTCTAAAAGTTCTGTTTTGTCCGTACATTAGGCTGAGATCTGACTCCCTAGGCATTGATGGCAATCACAAAAATAAGCAAAGATGAGCTTGAACTGAGCACTATTCTTGAGATCTGTTAGGCTAGCTAAGTAGTATTTAGAGAAATACAAATCAGAAAACCTAATACACCAAGAAGAGCTGGCAAGCTGTTCCCTGCAGTTTAAGAGAGCCAAATCTGCAAATTCATATCCAGGCAATTTTGGTGTAAGAGTTATGTGAAGGACTCATTATTACAAAAGTAATCTAGTTTAATTTGAGTTCATAATGAATTAATTTACAAAAAAGCAGAGAACAATTAGAAGTTCACCGTTTTGCCTGAATCATGTCATACCGTCATTATCTTCTTGTGCCACTGCAGAACTCACAGGGTTTTGTCAAGTCCAGGCCTTTTTATGCAGTAGATCTTACTGAAATCCATAGTAGAAAAGCGATGTTCTAGGCTAAGTTTAGACCTTTTTTTTCCTAGAACAAAAAGTGGAAGAAACTTAAAGTAACGTAATTGCCCTTGTCTTCAGATCCACCACTCACCGCTAAACTGCATTTACTACTCCAGTTATGTAATTTTCGGTTCTTGAGAACTAAAGAGTTTTCAGTTGCCCAATACTAGTATTGCCTGATACATTTTGTTGGAGGATGTGCAATATGGACAGACGAACATGGATGTAGTAGAGGATAGTATAACTGCTTAGTTTATTTTGTATTGCACGTTTTGCATAGCACGTTCTGCTTAAAAAATGTTTAAAGGGATCACCATATTTATTTTCTGGCATCCTCCAAAATAAGGGGAAAAACCTTCTATCTAAGAGCAGACAAATATGCTGAGCTGGGAGCAGCTTCTGGGAGCGCAAAGGGACAGAAAAGGACGTTACCCCTGAGCTGCCCCTGGTTTCTCCCACTGCAGGAAAGCATGCGAGAGCAGGGGATGGTGCCGCAGCCAGCCCTCAGCGGTTACCTACAGCTGCTTGCCATAGATTCTGCCTGTAGCTCAGGGTGCTGCTGAAAGTTGTTAGGCAGGAAAGAAATCTTGTGAGGAAAGGACCAACCCTTGCAAGGTCAGAGAGAGGTATAAAAAGGTCTTTCTGTTTACTATATATAACCCAAGAAATCCAAGTGTTCTCTCTTTAAGGAACTACCTGTCTCTGGTGTATCACCCCATGTTTCAACAAATCTTTGCTTTGGAATGGAAAGCCTTTTGATTTCTTTCATTAAGCTTCCCATGGAGAAAATAGGAAATAGGACATGTTTCTTCTTGAGGATTTGGCTAGGTTTTTGTCACAGAATGAAAATAACCTTTTTGTACAGGAATAGATTTTATAAACCAGGTTTTTAATTAGTAAACAGGAATTTAGTGAATCATTTTTCTGCAATGGACTTTAAAGAGAAAGAGAAATCAGAATGACAAAAAAGGAAGAAGTATGGTTAATTCTAGCAATTTTATCTTAACCTTATCCCTTTGCTGCCACAGTCTTTAATGAACTACAATTTATTATGTTTAGCGTATTTTTTGTGGAAGTTTGTAAATCAAATTAAGACCAGTAAATTGGCCACTCTCATTACAGTGCATGCCCACAGGAAATATTTCACCTATTTGTTGCTCATGTGAAGTTCAAGTGACATCAGGGTTCCCTGTTCCATCTTGGAACGTGTTAATACATTTATCACTTGTATCTTTCTTCTGGATTTATCCAGCTTTTGAGAACTTAGCAATTTACGGATCTTGGTGGTATAGTCAATATTGACTGCAAAGTAATTCTCCCTTGCATTATGAATTTCTGGCAACTAATACAATACAATACAATGAGGTCTGGCAACATGAAATTAAGAAATCTTGGAGGATAATATGCACTATAATATATATCTCCTGTGACCTTGCCCCATTCCTGAAATAACAGAACCAACACAGTCGTCTTCCTTCCTAAGGAGCAGACAAAAGAGATGAGAAGTTTCTCCCAGTTCTGGGGTGGAAAATGGTATCCCTGATCTGCCATGAGAAAGCAGTTTCACCAGTATGTTTTCCACAGTGTCTTTCAAACTTTTTTTCAACTTCCTGATGCTACATCTGCTGGAACTGTCAACTGTTTTTGTACTGTAGTCCTTTCAGTGTTACTTATACTAAAATCTGTGTTCAATGTGTACTCCATCTAATCTTGTCTTTTCAGCCATTATTCCACAATATTAGTTCTATGTATATTTTAAATTTGCATTTTTTTCCTTTGATTATAAATAAATCACTTCCTTTTAATTAAATACACAAGGTTGGGGTTTTGGTTTGATTATTTTTCCTCCCAAATACTCTCCATTGTTATGATTTTGCTGAATATTGCTGACTGGCATTTCTTTGCTTTTTGCAAATATGATGACTGATTTTCTAATTATGTTGGCAGGTATTAATGGGAACTGACATATAATCAAGCCTTGTAGTTCAATTTTCTGATGCAAATAATGTTACAGGAGTTTGTTTATATGCCCTGTTACCTTTTTTCTAAATGCCATTCTTGAAGCTTGAGATTGTGGTTATGTTTGTGACAATTCCCAAATGAGACAAATAGTCATGTTGGTTCTTTTGGCTTTCTTTTCTCTGATTCAAGATAGGAAAGCTTTTTCCAAGAACTGGCTACAGTGCCAATTCTCTGCTTTTTGCTGCCAATATAGCAAGACTCTCTGCTTTTCAGTTTTCTTTTCACTAGTAGTTAAGAGAAACAATGCCCTTGGGACTGAAATCTTTCTGTTCTAGAAGTGGTCCTCATGAAAATAGGCACAATCAGTGCCTTTAGTCATGTAAATATAATTAGGTTTTATGTATATATATTTTAATTTATGTGTTTATATGTGTGTGCATATATATAAAAGTTTTCCAATTTAATAAACGTACTGAAAAAAATGCCAATGATGGAAAATGAGAATCCTTAACCTGTAGGATACAACAATTTATGCACAGTAGTATTTATTAGTTACCTAAACTACATTATATTGTGATGCTCTAGAAATGAAATGAAGACAGTTTTTACTCTTTATTAAAAGACAAAGTAGACAGGAACCACTAAGAAAAGCAACGGTGGGAATAATAGAAATGGAAGAATAAAATTAGTGGGTTTTTGTGGATGTTTAGAAGAAGTCGATGTAATAAATTCATGAGTCAAAACGGATGATAAAGTCAAAATAGTCATGTCAAAATAAACGAAAAGGGTCATCATAGGCAGGTGTTAGAAATTCTCTTATATCTATTCAGGACTTGTTTAGTACTTCTGCCTGTGAACAGCAGTGACAAATACAAAAAATCTTTTCTTGCTATAATCCTTACTAATTTTTCTTTTAATTTTTATTCTACTGTGTTTGTTCTCTCTAATTCTTCATTTTAATATGAGTAGGCGATGCTTCATCTCTCTCCTGCAGACTAATTTAAAAAGTAAGACAGGACAATTTCCATGCAATGCCCCATAATGTCTAATCGCTTAAACACTACGCTTATCCATACTGTGCTGTTCTGACCTGTTCAGACAAGAACTGTTCAATTATATGCTTTCCAGGGTGACTCTGAGGTTGAACAGAGTAAACTGGAAAATAAAACCAAAAATCGTTTAGTTGATGAAGTGCAGAAGCAGACAGTTGAAATACTGGATGTGATATAGTATAATTTTCTAACATTCAGACTTGCTTCTTCCTTGTATATACAGTTCTGACTTCCAAGACATCAAGAAATTATTTGGCTTCAGGACCTAACTAATGCTGGGTCACCACCAAAATTTGATCCCTGTGCTGCATGTATACGGAAGATAATCCTGTTACAATTCTAGTGCACATCAAGGGGGAAATTTTAAACTTAGACAAGGAGAAATACTCCAAAATAAACTATTAAATAAACCTTCTCTCCTTGATTGCATTGTCATTTTAATTGGCCATTTTTTTTTTTCAAAACTAAAATATCATATTTAGAAAAATCCTATTACTTGCTCCAAATACTGCTGGCCATTCAGTAAATAGCCTTGACAAGGAGAACTCAAAATAGGAAAAATAGAAAATGTAAAATGATGATAATTTTAAATGAAAAAGATCATCTAAATTGATAGCTTTCTGTCAATCATTTTGCTCTTACAAATGCTTTGCTTCAGAAAAATATTTTATTTCTCTAAATGGTACTGGATAGTTTAGACTCATATTTTTGCATTTAAATTTAGTAATTAATTAATAGTTTGTATTTTTGTAAGTCTTTCTCTTATAATTTATTTTAATACATTTTCAATATAACTTGTAAAAAACTGCTTTCAACATAATATTGTAATATACAAGACATTGTTATACAAGTCATAACCATGTAATATCCCTATGAAGTAGAGAGCATACAGTGTACACAGCTTTGTACTTAACCTATGAAAATGTGATTAAAAGTACTTATTTATTCATTTTTGTTTACAATCAAAATTTAGAGGATCAAACTGTAATTTAAAAAAACCTTTCCTTTATTCTTTGTAGTCTTTTGAACTATGCAGTTTTCATATTTTGCAAGTTACTGTAGTGTAATATAAATGCATGTGCATATATTTACTTATAGCTAGCCTTTAGATTATCTGAGAAATGTTGTATACCATAGGAAAAAAAAAAGATTAAATTTAAATGTTTCATGCAGGAGTAATGTCCTCAAATACCTTTCCTGGTGGGAACATACCTTGTCTTTATTTCATAGTGTAATTGTTCTCGGTAGTACTTGTCTAGCAATTCTGCTAATAACAGTTTCTCATTTTCTAACAATTTAAATGTAAAAAATATGTCAATTTCTCTAAATTATGTGGTATTAATATACTTTATGGGAATTCTGTTCCATTACATTGCACTAGCCAACAATGCTTAAGTTATTTATTTCCTGTAAGGTTGATTTATGGTGAACCAACAAGGCTGATATTTTTCTTGTGATAATTTGATTGCACACTGGTTTTGCATAAAGAGGTAACGAGACATGTGTGTTAGAAAATGGATTAAGTTAGTGTACTAATGACCTACATGTCATTATGCATTTAGCATACCTACAGATACTGAACATAGATTCTGGTCAGTAATATGCCAGAAATTGTGTACTATTTTACATATAACACAACCCTGTGAGATGAAGATGTTGTTATACATACAGGATACATTGATCGTTTTTCTCTCAACTTACTTGATGATACTGTGAAAATAATAAGAAATAGGAATAGTGAAGCAAATCACTTTTCTATTTGTATTTTTCTTTTCTCTGATTAATTTTTAGTTTTCTTCCCAATAAAAATAGTGGTTTCCCATCAGAAAATTTTTTTTTTTTTTTGCCTACAATTTAATCACAATTTCCCTGGCAAGATTATGTCATTAGTGTCACAGTGTCAGTTATATATGTTTGAGCAGGAGAATAAGGTTTTATTATGATCGAGAGAAACTAAACTGAATAATTTACAGGGTGGTGAACAAGAAATTCTTTGAATAATTTCCTCTAATGATCTGGTATATAGAGTAGTACTTCTGTTTAATATCTTTCAAAATCAATTGTTTCAAATAATATTAACAACATAAACATTTTCTTCAAACCCTGCTGATTACTGTCTTTGTTTTTCAATAGAAAATACAATCTGAATTAACAAGCCATGAAATTAGTTTGGAAGAAATGAAGAAACGAAACAGGGGTAAAGATGCTGCCAAAAGAGTGCTTTCCCAAATTGATGTGGCACAGGTATGAAAATTTTATTTCCTCCGTTTTTCCTTCAGTCATGCAAACCAGCAACATAAGTAGTATTATTGCTATATTACGATGTGTTCTTAAGGTCTCTCTTCTGTTTTAGCTGCTCCTTTCTAGCCAGGAAATTAGAGTGGATAAAACGTACCATCCATATCTTCTTATTGCTCATTTTTCTACTACAGCCTTCCTATCTATTTGGCAGCAGTTCTGGGGTACACAGAGCTGATGTAACCAACTGGTAGGGACACTGTATAATGGGTGTTTTGAATGTGCTGCAGTTGCAAGAAATAAAACTACAGTGAGGCTTTTTGGTATACTTTTTGAGGTATTTGAAAATATTTACAGTTAAAAGTATGTTGAAATATTTGGTAGAACAGCATTTGAAAGACAAATCAATGCTGTGCAGTGCCTTGCAGTCATCAATTAAAAATGTTAGCTAATGCATCATTTCATCTAGCTTAACACATAGAGAAACTTGTGTGAAATTGAAGAAGAATTAATTAACACTTAGGAACAATATACATTTTTACCCATTAATCTGTGATGGGTTATTGACTGTTTTCCTGCTTTTGTTTTTGGCATTATTACCAACGTTCCCCAGGCCGAAAAACAAATTGTCATAACTCGTTAGGAAAGAAAAAGAATTTTATTGTGGTATCAACAGTAAACAAGGCCATCTTTTTCTTCATCTCTGTCAAATATTTCTTGGTATCTTAGCTTCAGTTTCATATTTTATTATAGAAAACATTAATGGCTTTTATAACAGTTAATTAATTTGAAATTAACAAGTTGAAAAAATTTTTAAATGCTTCCTCTTATCTACAGGACTAGCTTTTCTTTGTTGAGAATATTTATTTTTCTCTTTTTTTCTGTCTTCACACTAACTCACCTTCTGATGGTCTCCATGGCAGCTCTGATGTTGCACATATTTCATCAGTGAAATGCAGGCATCAGATGACTGTTAATTTATAAATTAAACAGCATGCAAGGGAGCAATACCCTTTCTAGTTGCCTTTTTTTTTTTTTTCTTAATCCATCTTTGGGCAGATTTCTTTTTCTTCGAAAGGCTTCTCTAGGTAACCATATGCACCAGTTTGAATTTTGACAAATTGGGGGTGTCATTTTGAGAATCTGTTTTGCTTACATTAAAAAAAAATATGAACAAAAAATACCAAATTGACATGCATAATGTAAATATCAACTGCCAAAGAAGGGTAAAAGCTGAACCCTTTGTTCCAAATATTTATGACTATATTTGATTTTAAGCCAGTGAATTCTTTTGAATTCTTTTCCATCATTGAGCAGTACCTTTAGTGGTAAATCACATTTCTTTTGCCTTCACTTTTTTTTTTCTGAAGAGCATTCTCACTTATAAATCAATACTGCATGCATTTTTTTTTTTTTTTTTTGCACTAAGTAGTATTTCTAATGTGACATACATTTATTCTAATATTAGTTCAATTACCTGGACAGAAAGTAAACAATTATGAAAATAAGTAATTAGAGTGAGATTGTGAAACAACTGTTAAGTGACCACATGCATCCTGACTTTTTGGATTACTGTAGGTTGAGAGTTAATTTCTGATTTTTAAATTTAAGGGGAAAAGGATGATTAGCAAAACAAAAATTGATTTCTCCTATAGTGATTTAGGACCTAGTTAGTCTTACTAGGCTAAGAATTTTTACATGAAAGTGAAATCTTGTCTGAGGAAAGGTTATTTTTGGAAATTCCATAGTAAATGCTTTGTGGGAAGAAATTATACAGCAGACAAATGACATTCTTGTTTCTTTCATCTGCCTTTTAAGGTAAAAGCACTTGTCAGAGTAAAAAGATACTCAGTTCACTCCCTTCCCTTACCACATTACTAATTCCGAGTGATACTTCAACATTATTTAATGTAATAAAATATAAAAGAATGTTAAATCTCTAAAAAATATTTAATTACCTGTAGTTTTGCTTTTGAATAACTACGGATCCTTCGCTTCTAAAGAAGGAATTTTCCTCAAATCAAAAATGAATGATATTGACTTAGTTGTGGGCTTTCCTCTTCTCCCATCAGTTGTTGGTGCGCTCTTTATCTAGCCCAGCCAGGTTTGCCTACTGACCATGAAGTTCGAGTATTGCCATCAATTCTACCGTTGATGTGAAGTACATTCAGCTGACTAGACATACTAAGTATTTAAGAATCCTGATGTTACTTCTCACCAAAGATCCATTTAGCCCAAAACTGTATCTTCTGCAGTAGCCAGAAGTCAGTGACAAAGTACAGAAAGGTGAATATTTATTGATGGTTCCCAGTGATTTGTAGCTAAGTAACTTCTGGGTCAGAAATATTTAAAAACTCATATCTAAATGCTTTCTGAAGTCTTCTAAATTGCTGGAATCCTCAACTTCATCTAGAAACTAGCTACACAATTTAACTGAATGCTATGTGAAATTGTCCTTCCTTTTGTTCGTTTTTGTTTCCCTGTAAAGGGTTTAACTTGATGTCACCTTCTTCGTGAATTTTGGGAAACAGTTAACAATTATTTGCTAGTCCACTTTTTGCATACCAATAATTTTACTCCTCTGTTGTCTGTCTTTGTTGTCCACTGTTGTATTGAGACCATCAGATATATAGCTTTGATTGTCCTGTCATTCTTCTTTATACATTTTCTATTTTTACAATAAGTTTTTTGAGAAGGGATGATCAAAACTGTGTACATTATTCAGACACAATATAGCTTTATACAATGACTTTTATACTGTGACAGGTTCTTTTTTGTTCTTTATGTTCCAAATCGTTCCAAATACCCACTTTGTTTGGCTGCTTTAAGTATTGAGCTGATTTTTTTTTTTTAACTGTCAGAGGTAAATAAGAGTATATGACTGTTATAGTTATCTATTACAACTCAGGTGAGAGTACTAACAGATAATTTATATCCCACTTTTTGTATATCAAGCTTATTGATGTGCATTACTTAATTTTTAGATGAATTAAATATAATTTGCTTGTTTTTTCCCTACAGATCCTCAGTGCACAGCAATACTTCAGTGACTCTTTGCAAATGGCTTCTCTGCCATTAATACTGTCATTCTCTCTCTTTTGTAGATAATTTTTAATGTATTGACAAACACAAATTGTAACAGATACTGATGCAATATTGCAAACTTCCCACAGGACTTGATCTTCATCAAGTTGAAGTGTCACAAGAGAATGAAAAACTAATTAAGTATGATTTTAGTGTATGCAAACATGCTGAAGAAAAATAAGAACGCTTATTCCTACCCTTTGTTTCCTATTTTAATTCAATTGTTCACTTATTTATCTAGGGAGACTTCCTCTCTTATCCCATCAGATCTCAATTTTATTAAGTGTATTTAATGAGGAAAGTTGTTAGAAGGAGTTGCTGGAAATCTATGCAGTTTCCTGTGTTACCCAGAATTGTCATCATCATATGATTCCTGCCTCCTTCACAGAGATCTGATAGGTGTGGGATGTATTTTTACTAATGCCTATGTATAGGGTAATTCTATTCCTTATTACAGTTATTCTCAAGTTTGTATAGTACAGACGACACAGTATTGGTATAAAGTGTCCAGGATTTGAAGATTAAAAAAGAATCAAGTGTGTTTGTAGATGCTGAGTTCCTGTTTAAGTATTTATCCATTTCCTAGTGACAAACATTCTTTTTTTTTTTTTTTTTTCAAACAGTAGGAAAACTTATTCTACTGGTACTTTGCTCTGTAATTCTACAGAGAAATTAGTTCTTATTCAAGTAGATAATTAAAATGCCCTTGCTTTGCTTTATTTTTAATTATCTCCCCTCCCTCTGAGGTAGGGATCATGTGAGCAAGCAATATAATTAATGCACAACGATAACAAATTGTGAAAATTGTGAAATTAGAAGCCATGCTTGTCATAGATTTTTCTGCCTTCAAATTACTTTCTTTTTACTCCAGGTTATGATTTTTTAAATTGAAATATAAATTAATTTTATAGTCTAAATCTCAGGTTTTTTGCTAGACCTACTTACTGCCAAGCCACTTCATTTGGGTTTCTTTGAGGGACTAAAAGATTAATTCCTCATACCAAGAAGTAGCAACACAGCAGAGTTGATGAGCATCCACTCTGGAAGATGGATGTGTTATGCTCAAGCCATTAAACCTCCATTCTTACCCCAACATTTTACATATTGGAAAACACAAAAGCTTTCCCTTTCTTCAGTTGAGTACATGGGCTCTTCTGTCACTGGCTGTGCTGCACCCAGTGCACTGGATGATACAAGAATTTTTTTTCCTCCTGTGAAGACCACAATTCTCTATTGCGGGTATCTCCCCAAAAAGTTTTAAATTCTTTAAATAAGAAACTGCTGATTGATAATGGATTCTAAGTATTCTGAAACAGATCTAAGACTTGTCTTCAGCGTTGATGTGATTTCACATTTACTACTCACTCATGCTTACTTTTCAGAAAAAGCTGCAGGATGTCTCCATGAAGTTTCGCTTATTTCAGAAGCCAGCAAACTTTGAACAGCGCCTACAAGAATGTAAAAGAATTTTAGATGAAGTGAAATTGCAGGTGCCCAAGTTGGAGACGAAGAGTGTTGAGCAGGAAGTAGTACAATCACAGTTGGATCATTGCATGGTGAATATTTAAAGATGCTGTCTTTCTCTTTGTTTCCTGCCTATTCTGCCTCTCAGATTTAAAGTATTTTCAATGACTGTGTCAATATTTCTTTGTGAGACATTAGAAAAGATTCTGAGAAAGATTTAAGAGCAAAGTTACACAACAAAAGTTACAGGAACCTTCTTAGTTAAAGTCCAATTTTTTCAAGGAGAGGAAGATAGAGAAGGGGTTGATCCTTCTCCTACTTCTCTTGTTTGTGTATAAGCTTAGAAGGATATTGTACACTTAAAATGGTATTTGATTTCAAAGTTTCCCAGGATATAACAACATGATGAAATAGTTGTAGCAGTCTTACAGTAACTTTTTCCTTTCTATATGCTGTTCTCTTCTTCTGTCATGGCAAAGACCTCTCAGAAGCATGAGATGCTAATTAAATTAGTGAAAATTTTCACAAACATGGATTTATGTGGAGAAAGCTAAAAATTACAGAATGTTGTCCTGAATTCAGGATGAAAACCAAACTATCAGTTACTCACAAAATCGAAAAAAAAATAAATATCAAAACATTATCATTTCAGTAAACTTTCAAACAATGGTCATGCACTTTCACTGTGAGAAGGCCAGTCAGGATTCTTTTTAATTTCCCCTTCCCATCTTGCATATGAGTTTATCTCCCTGGATTAACTCTATTTTCCACAGTATGCTACAGTCATGCAACTCTGTGATGTAACCAAAAGAGATGTTGCAGTGCACAAGTCTGTTCTAGACAGGAAACACAGAACATAAAGGAAATCCATAAAATACAGCTTCCATGAGATGGCATGCTGTGACTTTCTTATGGTTCAAGAGCAAAAGATGTCCTAAAGAATATGAGGAAAATACGTATGTGTCCCTTTAATATCACTGTAATCCTGTACCCCTTCTCTGTGGAAGGGAAATAAAGATAAAGAAGAACACCACGTGTTTGATGATAACAAAATGGACATTATTTGAGATTTTAACAGCAAAAATCAGGGTAATCAGATCCTTTTCTTCAGATGTGGGTTTTTTTCTGGAGCAATGGCATGCCTGAAGATGTTGTTGTTTTTTTTCTTCTCAACCGTTTTCAGATCTGAATGGAAGATTTTAAATTAAAAAATAAGCATGGAATGAGTCAATGTTATTTCTTTACATCTTGAGTTTTTCTTAAATGAAATTACCCTTAAAATCACATTCTTATCAGAATGACATGGTAATTAGAAGCCCTGTACTGAATTAAAGTATTTCACTCAACAGCGATTTTTTGAGCCATGTCATATTCTCTTGAAGACTGGTTTTAAAACATGTTTATCTGCAAAGAATCACATAACGTTTCTATTTAAAAAAATCTAGTCATAGTATCCCATCAGATGTCAGCCAATGTACATCGTGCAACAGCTTCCTAATTTGTTTCAGTGATGAAGAATGTATTTATCATATTAAGCACCTAGAAAGCAGTTGGACTATATACATACTACCTTTAAGTAAATAAAATTAAAACCATGTTAAGAATTAGTTTGGTAACTGACTTCAGATTATGGAGAAAATGTGGTTGGGGTTTTTTCTGTTGTCAGATCTGCTGGGGAAAAAAGTCTTGTTGTTATTGTCCAGACGTACTAGACACAGATTTTGCATTGCAGAAGATACTACTAAAATAAACACTTAAAACATTAGATTAAAAATGTACAGACAGTGTAATTTCCAAGCCATGGCAGAATTTATTCTTAGATTAAAAAAAAAAAAAAAGATTCAACTTGTGCTCAACTTACATGAATGTTAATTGGGCATTTATGTGGCTGTTAAATGGCTTGAGTTACCAAGCCATACATTTAGATGATGATACCAACTTTCTGCATTTGGAAAGAAAGAACACTTTTGTTCTTCTTAGTATCACTCATGTGAAATATTAGGGAAATGTATTGTGTCTATGGATTGCTTGCATGCCATCACTTACTGAACAGCTGTTTATCCCTTATTTTTTGCTTAGTCATTGAAATAGTGCATGAAAATGCAGTGAATTATATAATATATTTTGGCTTAACATCATTACGCTACTTTTTCATGTATTCTTTAAAATTATTTAATTTTTTGAACAGTATTACACTTAGTAAATGTAGGGGAAATCCTATATCTTACCAGTCTCTTGATTTAGTAATGTGAAATCTGTCAGATTTTTAAATGAGTTTGGTGGCTATTTGTAGTTTAAATAGATCCAACAAGCTGTATGATTTGACAGAAGACATCTGTTGTTGTTTTAAATACTGCATTATCTAAATCAGTTTGAAAACAACCTTTGTCATATCTTAGTAATGGTGTGTACATTTTTATCTATAACATTTCTACCATTGTTTTTGGTGACAAAGTCTTTGAAGCCAATATTAGTAAAGATAAACTCTTCTGAATTTGTTAATTTGAATTCTGATTTACAAACTGATGAATTTTTCTTATAAACTTTAAAAAAATAAGTTTATATACCAATATATATATATGTATGCACACACTCAGAGTGAGTTTCCTCTATCCTTAGGTGACATACCATGATACCTCTCAACTCCTTTAGCTTTTAAGTGAGAGCGGAAGGTGCTCAGTCATGCATGATGGTGTTTTTATACAGCAAACATTGCAAAGACTTCCAGTGTGTCTTTATAATACCTTCAATAGTGTTTTCTGGTTTACTTATTTTAATGGTGGCATTTCGCTTTCATATTTCTATTTGATTAGAAATTATATAAAAGCCTGAGTGAGGTGAAGTCTGAAGTGGAAACAGTGATAAAAACTGGGAGGCAGATTGTTCAAAAGCAGCAGACAGAGAACCCAAAAGAACTCGATGAAAGGCTTACGGCTTTGAAGTTGCAATATAATGAATTAGGTGCAAAGGTAAGCTCTGTCTTTTTGATACAAAACTATGCCCCATTTTTAACTGGTGAAGTGAAGAATAATTTCGGTATGGTAAGTAAATGGGGTTTTTTATTGGCTCCTTTCAAGGCTATCACATTTTCTAAACAGTGGGACAGAAAGAATGGAGGCAAAGGCAATCATCAGGATGTCTATTCAGTTGCTCTGGGAAAAAGTAAACTTCTAGAAAAATATAGAATTCCTTTATTACAATCTAAAACTATACTTTCTTATGTTTTAATTCATTTTTTCTACTAGTTCATTGTTTTTTAAGGGTCAGAGGGGGATGACGTTTCAATTTAATGCCTCAAAGGGTCACTTGTTTCAAAACACTTAGGTCAGAAAAACACTTAGACTTCGCTTGTCATTTTTTTTTCATGTTTTGTTTAAAGAGCCACTTCATAAAAGAGAGAATTCTACCTTTTCATTTCCTTCTGCCTCTGACTGTACAGATCTTTAAGTATATAATTTCCATTAGTTGCTGTTCAAATATCTGTTGACCAAAAATTCTTGTTCTTGCAGCTTTCCTCAGGAGGCATTTGTGTACCACTCTGCTTTGCTGCGTCTGCACTCTTGACTACACATGTATTCAGTTATTGTCATAACCGTTCCCTGGTTTAAATGAATTAGCTTTTCACTGTATCTTTATATATAACCCACACAGAATATTGTTTAGTTATCAGTATGTGGAATAACTGTCCCATTGTTATACATCTCGCATACCAGCAAATCCTTGTTTAGAATTTAGTCATGTCATCCTCCATTCCATAGAGATTACCGTATATCTTTGTGTTGGGCAAAGGTAAATCATCGTCCTTTGACCTCTGTAATGAAGAATCTATTGTGTTTGAATATTTTTGTTTTGGTTATGTTTAAATTTGATTTTTATACAGTACTCAGTTTGACCGCTTGGCGAATGTTGGCATATGATTAGGAGGATTACAGGAACACATTCCTAATATTCTTTTATATAATCTCAGTTTCACTTCCAGAAAAAGAACAATAGTTCTCAAAATGCGTCTTTTACCTTATGATGCCAATGATAACTTATTTATATATCATTAACCTTATTAATAAACCATAAACCATATTAATTTCCTGAGCACTGTCATTCCTTGTGTAAAATTTCCATCGATACATCTTCTGTTTCTTTATCGATTCATATACATTTAATTGCTGTTACACTTCCCGATGAGAAAATGTTTTATTTACTCAATTTTTCCTAAAATTCAACTAAACAGACAGTAGGAAGGATACTAACCAATATCAACAAGATACTAACCAATATTAACAATATTGGTTAACAATACTAACCAATATTAACAAGATAACTAACTAACAATATTAACAAGATACTAACAAGATACTAACCAATATTAACAATGAATACTAACCAATACAAGACTGGGATTGAAAATAAAATCATACATCAATCCCTAAAGGCTTTTTATTCTGGGTCTGCATTATCTATGGAGTGTATTGCCTGCTCCTGAAGTACAATGCTCTACAAGGACCTTCAACCTCTGAAGAGGAGTTGTGGCATTGTCCTGAAGACAATGCAAATAATTCGATTAACAACTATCTATCCTTCATTACTTTTGACCTCATTAGAACTATCCACAGAACTTGTGGAAACTGTAGGATTAGAGTAAACTTGGGGCTGTAACTGGTAGAATGAAGATTGTGGATGACAGATATAGCTGTTATTTCTGAAATTTATACACTTCAAATATATGAAACAGGACAGAATGCAAATTCTTTATTTTTTCAGATTATAATTTATTGAAACAGTAAATTATTACTAGCTAGGAAAATGAGCCCATGGTGATATTGGGAGTCAGTATGTGGTTTAAACACATAATGATAATCAAGCCCCACTGACTACAGTATGATAAAACAATAGGAATTATGTCATTTTTGACAGAGATAATACTCATTTGGTAACCTGAATTAAAACAGTTCTCTCTCTTGCTGGAAAATAAAGGTATTAAGAGACATCAGTCTTTTGAGTGTCAAGAAAACTAGAGTCTGCTTCATAAAGGTGTGGATAGCTATCATTTGAGATTAGATAATGTATTTGGTTTCTCTGTTATTTCAGAAAGGACTGTAGCATTTATTCCTACATTATATTTAATGTAACATCAGACAGGTGCCATTGTTATAGGAAACCTCTCTTAACTAATGAAGGGGTGAAAAAGTGCCATTAGGAAGCCATTAGTGATCTGAAGTGAGCCATATTGCAAATTAATGTGTCTCAGAAATCTGCAGTGCTGTCTTTAGCTTTGTTGTCCTAGATGTAATTTCTCACATTTACATAGCATGGCAGTTAACAGCTTTAGAGAGAGTCACAAAAGCCCAGAGATACAGAACTAAAAGAATCAGTTAGCCATTATTAGCCCTAATTGATTGAATTGAGTCAAAGTCTTTTTAAGAGAAAACCGATAATAGTTATAACTAATAGTAAGTCTCAGGACTGAAATGTATAGTCTGAGGGAAAAGCAAATCCTCAAGCATGGACTCAGTTGTGTGTGTGATTTCATATGTATAGCTTCAGGAGGACCCCCATAATTAAAACAGCCCTCAAACATGTTTTTAAGCATATAGAATGGTTTAATTTAAACATGTTGAACAATGCTGAAGTGTTGTGCTCTCAAATTAGGAAAATTATTATAATTTCTGATAATTCTGTACATGCTCTGTTTTTTCTATGTATTTTAGGTATCATAACTTCAGACTCTTTAAGCCTAGAAAATCTTCCTCTTAAGAAGAAGGGGAAGGTGTGAGGTTTTTTGTT
>VZSZ01002948.1:57243-104840 GCA_013398815.1 Ibidorhyncha struthersii | reverse complement strand
TTTTACATATATACATATGGATATGAATACCTATGAATAGTCTGAATTGCTTTGGCAGTATCAGACCTTAAACCTCACTTTGGTCTAAGAATGAGCTTTGTCAGTTCAGACCATCGAACTTTGCCCTTCATTTCTAGCCAATATAATTTAAAAGAATGAATTATAATTCTGAAACTTAAGCAGTGGCCTCAGTGTAAATAAGTTTGAGATGAAATTGCAAGAAAACACAATGTAATTTCAGTATCATGCTGTACTGCTTGCATTTATGAGAAATATCCCATGCTTGTGCCTGCTTATGCATTCACTTGCCCGTATTCTTTCTTTCTCTGCCACAAGCACATATGCACATATACACACAAACAACTATATTATAGCTTAGGTAGTTTGTTAGCTGGGAGTGGCTGTGAGGTAAGGTCATACTTGCGTCAGATCTCACTACGGTAATTCATCAGAACAGGGAGCTGGACGCTAAAAGAAAGTGGCAGTAATAGAGTTCTTGCTGCTCTCCTAAGGGCATTGCATGCAGTAGGGGCTGTTACTTCCAAGGTCGAGTCTTTCCTCTCAATCCCACCACTGCACAGGAATTTTTGCCTATAAGACTAAAGGGTTGTAAAATACCTTTCTTTTTCTTTAGATACCTGTTTTTCTCATTTTACTTCTATTTAGTACAAGAATTCTTGCAAGTAAACTATTTAACATAGCTAAAATAGCTTTAAAATACAGAGAAAATTTATGGAGATGGTACATTTGATATCACTTTATGATACATAAGGCCTTCAGAGGGCACTGTTTCCTGTGTTTCTTTAGAAATACATCTTTACATTTGAAGTACAAACAGAAACTGATTAATCAGTAACATCTGGACATATATACGATGTATATGGAAATACTGTAGTGTTATTGATATTATATACAGAATTTAAAGATGTATAGAGCAACACAAATATTCTTTCTGTGTTTGGGCATGTATCAGCAACTTCATTTTATAGTATACCAGATATTTAGAACACTTACACAGGCAATCACGCTTAAGGTAAAGCACTTTGCATTTTATTGCTACCGGGTACCTGCAAACAGTTATTTATAATGACTATTAATACTCATCAGAAGAAGATTTGAAAAAAATGTGTCAATTCCTGGCTCCGTGTGTGAATGGAACTCTAAAAACCTGAGTTTTTTGGTCCTTCCCAGGGATTTACCTCTTGGCCTGACTGTGAGTTCTGAGTTCTTATTTAATAAATTTGGCATACAAGAAAGCACATAAAGCATTCTCAGTGAAGAAGAAATGTTCTGAGATTTTAGTAGTAAGCCTCTCTACAGAGTGATTATATACCACCAGGGAAACTTCATTGCTTATTCCCTGGGCAAATCTGATCCGTTTACTCAGGGATAGCAAAAGCCAGGTACCTAACCTCATAACATCCTATTACATTTTAAAACCTCAATTTCTCCTTGGCAGTAGAGCTAGGAATCAATTTGATCATTGTGCCACTACTTGTACTCAAGCAGTGTCAAAGCCCAAATTGTTTTAGTAAACACTGATACCAGTTTTGGATACTGGATGTGACTGTAGCCTTTTTTTTTTTCTATTTAAAAATATGTAAATAAAAATCAGTGGCTACAATCTCACTTGATTACTGATTGACATGCAAGGTAATTAGTAAATTCTTTTAAATATTAGTGACCTATGGAACACTTTTAATCCACCTTCTTTGATCGGGCTTTATTAAACTGTGGTGCAACATAATTTATTAATTTGTATTTTCCAACTACTAGTTGCATAATGTCTTATTGTGGTGTAGGTTCCCATCTGAGATCTCTTCATTTATTCTTCTACCTTCTCTACTAAATATGTGGAACCTTCTCTCTCCCTCAATATGCTCAGGGGCTTGCATGGAAGATTGTATTTCCCCTATTCCTCCAGGTTACACCAAAATGCGGTATAAAACAGTCAAGGGAACAAAAATACTCAGCCTTCCTTCCAGGTACCATGTAATATGTTTAAAAGAACTTAACAAATAAAACAGAGATTGTCCGTAGTACATGCCCAAAACATGTACTTCATGTCCAAAACATTCAAAAAATTAAAACCTTAAATTTAACTGTGCTGCCTTAGTTTGACATCATTCAGCGACATCTGTGTTTCAATTTTTGGGGTTTCTTTGACAGGTAATTTTATTCTTCTATGTAGTGTAGCTCCATAGAAAAAGCCATCTGTATGAAAATATACTCTGTGAAGGGTGTCGTGGTTAATGTCCTGGTTTGAGGTAAAACAGGACCAAGGGTTTTGACATCTATTTCGTGTCTCAAGGAAAGCCTATTCAATTGTTCCAAATTAATTTGCTATGCATGACTTCAAAACGGAGGAGGAGGTTTGCAGAGATCTGCTGCTAGTTCAAACTCAATGTGTCTTTATGCATGTATTTTTCTTGTAGGTGTTTGCATTCTGGCAGCAAAATTACAGATGTTGGGAGAGCTAAGGCAAGACATGACTATATTAAAAGTGCAACTTGGCTTGTGAATTTGCAAGTTAAACTTTTATAGAAAAATGGCATGTAAAAATGGTATATAAAAATCACTAAACCTGTTTGACTGAAGAGCTAAGAAACACATGTTTTCTTTGTGCAGGTAACTGAAAAAAAGCAAGAGTTAGAGAAATGCTTGAAATTGTCCCGGAAGCTACGAAAAGAAATTAATGCTATGACCGAATGGCTTGCAGCAACGGATGCAGAATTGACAAAGAGATCAGCTGTGCAGGGGATGCCTAGCAATTTGGATGCTGAAATTGCCTGGGGCAAGGTAACAATGTAACATGCAGTCTACCTTCATAAATCTCAGTTTATGCATACTAGCACAAGATAGACTTCTTTCTTGATAAAGAAAGAGAATAAAAATTCTGGCACTTTAATTAGTGGAACTTTGTAACTGTTATGGCATTATCTCACCCTAACATTATTGCTCAGAAAAGTTTAAACTGTCTTGTCTCTGCACATATCAATAGCCCAATTCACCTTCATATTGCAGTAATCTTCACTGAGATGAATTTAAAGTTGGAATTTCATTTTTCGTAGTACTATATATTATCCATCCAGTATCCATGTAAATAGAGATCCCTTTCTCTCTCATTCCATTCAACTCATGATTAGAAAAGCATTAAACAGTAAAACAGCTCCCGTGGATGAAAGATTAAGGATTTCAGAACACTATATAGTCCACAAGTTCAGAGAGCAGCCAGGGGGTCGGATATTTGTTTTCTTACCCGTTTTGGTTTGTAGCTCATTCATTTTCATTCTGGGGGCTTCTTACTTCCATGAGACTTCACCTTGAACTATTATTTTAGGTTAAAACTCCAAACCTTAAATGAAACTTTCCTCAAAATTACTACATGTGCTACAGTCTAGATAAACATCTTGCAGAATTAGCAAGGAATGCAAGAGTTCTACATCAAACTGGGTATCTCTGTGTGATATTAAGACTTAGCACAGTATCATTCAACACTAGCTAATCTAGTTTGTATTCTGCATATGTAATAAAAATCCAATCTAGCTCAGAACATAAGCAAACCAAGTTATCATTATACACACATACCAAAATCTGTGCTTTAGTGGAAACTATGCTCAACATTATCCAAAGCTTCAAAATTTCAAATAGTTATGTGGAGCCAGCAGCATTTTGGATAAGTGTTTCTATATAATTTCAAAACAAAACAACAAAAAAAAATCCTTAAACACTATTGGGGTTTTGTGCAAAAAATTTGCCACTTCTGCTTTGTTTAATAGAAAGAATCCTTTAAACATTTTACCGACTTCACCATGCATTATAGAAATAGTCATGATTAATACACAGGCAACCTTACTGATTTTTTTTAAAGGCTGTGCAGATTAAAGGCACTGGAGTAAAATTTGGTTTGTGGTTTGTTTTTTTGGTTTTGTTTTTTTTTTGTCTTGAACTGCCTCTTTGAATCTTCTGAGCTTGACAAAATATCTTTAGCCTTGAAATGCACTAATGATTTATAAACTAGTAACAATAAAAAGAAAGTCTACAAATCTTTTGTGAGGTTTGGAATTGGGTTTTTTTTGGTCATCAGTCTCTAAGAATTAAAATATTTTAAAAGTAGTATCCAAAAAAATATAAACATCAACTTTTGCTATTATTATCTTACAATTACTCTTTGACTATTGCTGCTTTGACTTTCAAATCAAAACCTCAATCCCTGAAAAACCCATTGCTGTTCACTTGCTGCTTTTCCTACAGTAGTCTGTGCAGTTCGTCTCATTAGTTTTGGTTGATACTGTGATCTAACACCCATAATAAAGGACAAGTGTCAAATTTTTAAGGGATGGGTTAGACAATCGTATGGTTGTAATGCCCTCAAACTCACTTGCCAGTTCCTCATTCCATTTACCCAGTCATGAAAATAAGAGTCATCTTTGGTGGTGTTAAACTACACAGTACAGTTCTACTGAAACAGAAACTTGCACTGTATGTTCCTGCATGCATGTTCAGGAAAGTTATTCCAGACGTGTATAGCTTCACAGCAGCTTAAATAGAAATATTTGTCCTTAATATCATTTAATTGTTAGATATGAACCTTAATGCTTCAGAAGTTGTATAATTAGAACCTAAAGACTGATGATCAGTGCAGTTACACAGTGGGAAGTCCTTGTTATGTCTTACACTTGCTACAAGAAGTACAACATATTTTTATCTTATGACAGTCCGAAAAGGTAACAAGAGCTAATTAAAATAAGAAATATTAACATGAAAAATATATTAGATGGGAGCCACTCCACCTGCTTATCTTAAAGAACATCATCGAGTATTGTGAATTCTTGCAAGGAGTGGATACATAAAGGGTTGCTGTAAAAACTGGTAAAAAGTATATATTGGCTTCAGATTCCACCCAAAGCCTTCACTGCAGTCTAACCTCATATAGTACCTCAGCTCTTCTCCTTCAGTCAGTTCATCAGTAAAATAAGAATAAACAAACAACTTTGGATGACAGCAGCTGCTTCTTGCTGAAGTATGTACATACTAAGTGAGTAGATTTCAGAATTCCTTTATTTAGATTCTCTTTAGGAAATATAAACTAATATTCACATGAGCAGGCTTTTAATTTTGAGCAATCCAACAGATAATGTAGTTGGCAGATCCTAGCCTTCCAAATGTAAGCATTTGCAGAAATTATATGAAGTGAGTATACTCTTTCCTGAAGAACCTGCTCCCACTAAGAGGCAGGAATTGCTGCATGTTGTGTGGGCAATTTAAAATTCTTGTGAGGACTTCATAAATAAGTATGATACCGATACTCCTATGTGGATTTCAATGAGGCATCATACAAAATCGTACATCAATAATTCAGTCCCCAGAACCAGAGCCTCACAGTATCTGATTAATGCTGCAGCTTTGGGCTTTGGACTTCCCAGGTAAGTAGGCTGCCAAAGACAGTAGCTGAGCTAATGAAATGCACTGGGAGATGAAGTAAGCCCAGCAGATTCCCATTGTGAGGAAAGTCTGCAGAAAAACTAAGATGGAAAACGGAGAGGGAGAGAGGAGAACTCAACAGTGCAAATGAACTGAAAATTGGATGTGTGCTGCTGTTGATATAACTAAGCAGAGAGCTCATAATCTTTTTCCTTTACAGGACAAGGAAGCAGTTATTTTTATTACTGCACTTATTTCTAATTCATTTTCAGTAACTAAGACTTCTCAAAAGTGAAAAGAACTCAGAAGGTTTCAAAGATAATTATAAAGGTTAGAATAAAAAAATCATACATGCGAACATCGTCTTCAAGGTATAAACACCTAGAAATAAAAAGAAATGTCCATCTTGAGTAGGAAATTATGTTACTGAAACATAGCATTAATCTGGACATAAAGGGAAATTTTGTTATTTATTTGTTCCTGCCTAGAATTTTTCTAAGGATGGAAGAAAAACTCGGCTGAGTTATGCGAAATGAGATGGGCAATATACTGAAGACTGTAAATCCTGCCTTTTTACTCAGTAGAGACAAGCTAAATCTTTCCATTTGAATTCAGTTCTGTTCTAATAGATAAGAAAAATGACATGCGGGTGGAAAGATAGTCATTAAACATTGTATGTTAGAAATCAGTTTATAATTAGAAGTCTGATTTAGTGAACATATTTATCACTGAAGACATTAAGCATTGTGGAGTTTATTTGTCTTTTAATCAGGAACTGGTCTGATAAGAAATAGATTGCCAGGAAACCATGTTCTCAAAAAGGAAATGGCAGATGGTATTACCAGGAAAAGTTCTGTATCACTCCCTACTATCAGCAGTATGACTCTGCCAGTGCTTTAACATAATATTTTACCAGCGAGTATAAAGTTGACTTGAAGTACTTAGAATTACATTAGCTAACACATTTAGCAACATATTTCCTGTCAGTAACATCAGTAAAAGAAAACGATCAGAAAATTTGTCAACTGATTCATAGGCAGTGGTCAGAACACAATAAAAATAAAAGATGTGTTGTGAATAAACGAGTAAATATGTATAAACAGCCACTAAGAAGGCCATAATATCATCTTCTGATTAATTCTGTAATCCCACCCATGAGAGCTGAGCCACCTAATTTCTTTTAGAGAAGTTCAAGTTGCAAAGATTACTTCCGAGTAATCCACAGCATACAGGCAGTGTGGAGGCACACGGAACTTTTCTTCAGTCATTTGTTGCTGTTGAGTTTTTTAAATCGGCATATGTTAATGATCAGCACAATTAAAATATTATCCTCTGCATATAGGCACCATTCTGATTTGTCTGAAAAAAAAATATCAGCAGTTCAACTTGATACATGGTAGTTTTATCATTATGAATTACAGCTCAGAACCCCTCTGCACAATGTCCTCAGAAAAAGCCATTCCTATGTAGCTTCTGTTTTCAAAAATATTTTATTCCTAGTTTCTATTTGCAAATGTGAAGGAAGTTATGATTTTCACTCTCTTATGGAACATCAAGTAACAAAAACCAAAACAAAACCAGTAGTATTTGTTCGTAAACAGAAAGATAAAGAGTATGTCACAGTACAGTGGGGTCAGAGAGATCACCATGAACCACACTTAAAGTGTACATTGCTGCACAAGGAACTGCATTTATTTATACTAACATGATTCATCCTGTCATCCTATGGATCCATATGTAAAATAGGTAAAATACTATTGTATGCACCTACAAACCTTTTATGAATTCTCAGTATAGCTTCTCTCTATGACTTTCAACAGTGTAGAGCAACCTGGCTTCTCCCCATGTTTCAAGATACCCAAAGTTGTTTTTCTTAAATAAACCTTTTATTTTACACTACAACTTCTTTCCCGAGGTTTCAATGGTAGGGACATCTACAAGGAGACCTCAGTTGGTCTTATCTCTTGCTCGCTCTCATACTTTTGGTGTTGCTGGAATGGGGATTAGAAACTGGTCTCCTGAGGCATGCTCTGCATGCAAAGTTTTAACAGAGAAGAAGGATCTGTCTGATTACGTTCATTTCCTGGGTGCTGGGAACCTAGATGCCATTGCTCTTGGAAATGTTCAGGTCCTGGGGGTTCAGTGGTGATGTGATCTCCCAGTTTTGATTAAGGCACACTGCCAGCATTTTTCTGAGAAACACAGGTGAGAAAAGAATAATGGTTCCGTTAAAAGCTAAGGAAAGATTTCATTTTGTGAGATATGAATGAGTTTTTTACATCAAAGAATTTCCATTGTGGTATCCTGAACCAAATAGCAATAACTAGTACTTCAAAAAAGTGGAAGTACAGAAGTTTTTTCCAAAGAGATACCTCAGAATTCTGTCTAACAGAAATTTGAAGAGCAATTTAAATGGAGACATTGCCATCATCTTTAACTCCTGCATCTGCTAGTAGAGATGATCCTACATGGAGGTGTGTGTAAAGAAGAGATGACCATATATATATAAAACTCTTTAATATAATCTATATAATTTGTATACACATTTTAATGGAGCTGTCTTTCCTGAAAGTATTTATGCAACCTTTGTCTTCCAGCAGGTCATACACTCTTGAATAAACTTCTGTTTTATAAATAAATATCCCAGTCCTAAGGAAAAAAAAAAAGTGAATGCAATAACTTCATTATAATGACAAATAGCAGAGTGAATGTAATCGGTTTTAAAACGCTGTTGAACATTGCTGACAACTTTTCATAGCTGCAACTGAATTCTGGTTGTTATGATGCTTAGTTCCACCTTTTATTTACATATTTCTCTTCCCCAAAAATGCCATGTGAGGTTGCATCAGAAAATTAAGCTTCTTCCCAACTTCTAAGAAGTTTATATATTTTATTTATATTACATAGTTTCATCCTGATAAACATACATAATCAAAATGTATAAATCACCTAGTCCTCCTGGGAAGAATTTCTCCTTTATTTGTTAATGTTTCATACTGTACCCATTGTGCTGGTATTTGGGATTTGGGGGTTTGGTTTTTTTAAGGTGTCAGATGTTTTAAATGTCATTCTTAAATTACAGAGCTAACATTTTTGATTCTGTTGTTAAAATTAAAATTTTACATCTTTCTTATATATTTTCAAATAAACTGCACAGCCGAAATGCAATCTGATGTTAGGGCAACCAGAAGGGAGTTTAAACCCATAATTTTAATATATGCTCTAGTATTTCCCAAGAACAAACAGGGAAAGGTGATGAGTGAAGGCCAATTCACTGAATATTGGAACTTGCTCTTCAAAAAGTAGCAGATTTTGAAAGCCAGTCCCTGAGTTTTAATGAAATAATCCTAGTTATATCCTGGGATCATGACACTTTTTTTATCTGTTTTATATAATGTTGTTAAATTAATACCAGTCCTTTTGTAATTTTTATTACAAAAAAATTTACCAATGCTATCTGTAACATTGCAATGGATGGAGTATATGTAGACTGTCACTGTCTAGTAATACTGAAAGGAGAATTCTGAAGAATAAAACAAAGAAATGTCAAATTAAAAAAAAAAAAAAAGGAAAGTGTTACTGAAGTTGTGAAAGAACTGAAAAAAAGTTGCTAGTTTACCCAGTACACATTTATGTCATACAGAGGAGGTCCTAGCTGATAACGCAGTGTGGAATCCAGCTGTCTTTTACAGACCTTGCAAGTTTTTCAACTGTATTCAGTTGGTCCAGGATTTTATACATAAAAACTTTGAATAATAGAGATTTGAAGTATTGCAGATGATGGCTTTTTCACATTGATATTGCATTGAAGACCTCAATGGGTTTTTTTAAGAAGGTGGGGGGGAAGTGTGATTGTTTACTTATCTCATTGGTTATTTATGTCCCTTACTTGCTTATACACAGGAATGTTAATATTCATATTGCCCAGAGGTGCACCTAGTCCTTGGCTTACATTATTTCTTTACTTTGAAAGGAACACTCCTGGGATCAGGCAAAGCACTGATGCACTTTTTGTCACACATCGGGAATTACACATCTGGCTTTTGGGTAGCGTTTTTGTTAATAGACATTTACTTATCCAATCCAACTGTTTGCATTTCTAGTTGGGCTTCATATTTATATATATAGCCCAAGACTGGTCTGAGTTTTCATACATCTAAAAAACAAAGGAAACCACAACCCGTAGTAAATGTGCTTCAGATATTCTTTTCCAAATGGAACTAAATTGTTCAGCAAAGGTAATAAAGCTGATCAAAATTTTCCATCCTGAGCTGGAGATAAATTATATTCTTTGCCTTATTCTTTTTTATGATGACATTTTGTACCTGCTGTGAAACTGATAAAATTGTGCTAGAAGAGGGCATGTTTTTACTTTAATCTGACAAGAACCTGTGGAAATTTGAAACTCTCCATTTCAAATTCTATAATTATGTAGTTTATAGTTAATAATTTGCATTAATCATGTCTTGGTTCTGTTACAGATCCTCTGTATTTGAGAAAATTGGTAGAATGTGGAAAATGTCTCATACTTAAATGAAATGCAAGTGTAAATGTGTTCTGTGAAATAACATTACAAAATTAGATCATTAATTCTGTTAAGCATAGGAAGTGAGCTGCTGCTGTAAACATAACATACACTGAATAAATTGGAGGTACTATTAAGATTGTATTGTACAAAAAAGAATAATTTCTATACTGTCTTTATTGCAAACTAAAAATTTTACTTTCTCTAACACTTTATCAACAAAATCATACTGATGTGTGGCCTTGAGAGATGTAAGAGGATGGAGGTGATAAAGGTGTAGTGCCACTGCAGTAACAGAGTTGATCCTGAGACAGAATTGTGATTGCAGTTTGATTAGACATGGTTCTTCTTTTAGTGTATTCAAGTTATCTATGAGAAATCAATGTCTCTGGTGACTAGTCATTCTTGCTTTTCTCCCAACTTATTTCTGTTTGTGTTCAGTTTGGACCACTTCATTTCTAGCGGAAGCTTTATTTTGTAAGCAGAGATATATATACCTGGATCATTGCCAGCAGGTGACTAGGAGCTCAGATAAATTTTTCCCATAAAAATGATTATATGTGATATTAGGCGTAAGGAATTTTTGCCTCTCCTTCAGTATTCAGCAAGGTTGTTATACTTTGCATTGTGTCACCTCAGTATTTAGTATTAAATTCTTGCTTTTTTACATGTCTAAGTATGTTGGGGTTTGCTGCTTTTGTAGGACTTCTTGCATGTTGCAAAAAAACAAAAATTAAGACATGAATGATAAGTTATGTGACCTTACATATAATTTAAATCTATTTATATAAGGTAAAGTAATAGTGGGTGGAGCTGCTGGAAATCTAATCTATTTTATTCATTCAAGCTTAGAGGTGCTATGGATAATAGCTTATTTTAGTATTTTAGTCCACACAGTGAAATCCCAAGTGAATGAAATAAAAAGATGCAATTGTACAGTTAGAAAGCAAGAAAGCTAACAGGAAAGAAGAACATGGTTTCTACTGAAAAAGATTGCATTGAAAAATATTAAAGGAATATTGAAATATTTCATGAGTTGATTTTCAATGGAATTCTCTAAGACTTAAGATGTCATTATGATGCTTTATTATTGTCCCATTTATTGTATAAGATTTATGTGCTGTTTGATAGCTATGTCATCTTCTTATATGCAAAGAAAATTTAGACATCTCAATATAAATATTGTAAAATGTGGATTCTTGTTTAATAATTAAGTGTTAAAACTATGTTTTGAATATGGGAATGAGAGATAATTCACACTTTTTAAAATGAAACTATTACCAAAAAAGATTGTGAGAATATGAAGAACATTTACACTTTCATCGGAGCTAAAGAGGTACAATTCACTTCTTACTAACTGCTCTTCACAGAACGCTTTCCCTTCCTACAGGGAAGCAAGAGTGTGTTCTAGTATGAACTTACTGGCTGTTTTAATATTTGATGTTCTTAGTGTGGAGAATTTATAATTTCCTGAACTTTTATTTTTTATCCTGCTCACCTAGGCAACACGGAAGGAGATTGAGAAACGCCAGGTCCATCTTAAGAGCATCAGTGATTTAGGAGACAATTTGAAGACAGTGCTGAAAGGAAAAGAAAGTTTAGTGGAGGATAAACTCAGCCTCCTGAACAGTAATTGGATAGCAGTAACTTCACGTGCTGAGGAATGGTTCAATCTGTTACTGGTAAGGAAAATACATTAGTTCACAGAGAGGAAATGTCGGTACCCAGTCGTAGGTGCTCAGCCTTAGAGGAGTGCTTTATCTGGTGGCTTGGACTGTGCTTATTGAATACATAGGTACACAGACAATCAGATTGATTTTTGTTTAGTACATTATGTATATTTTAAGAATCTGTCTGCTTACAGAGTGATGCTTCTGTGGAGTCTCGATTGTTACTGCTTCCCGTTCTTGTCTGCCTCCGTAGTTCCTGGACTGTTTTGTTTGGCTTTTTTTTTCCTAATGAATGAAATGCATTTTCTCCCCATGGACCTAGATTACTTGAATATGAATCAAGTCAAAGAAATAGTCAACTAAGTTGAGTAAGTCTTGGTATTAATACCAATAACCTCAGCTGCTTTTGGCTACATTAGCATTTCTCTTTGGGACAGTACGTTTGGGAAGTAGGTCCCCACTTGCATGTTGGTTTGGTCCACAGGGTAGTTTTGGTGTGTGTGAATTAGATTCATTTCAGAGGCAATTAATCAGGACCTGTGCTCCAGGTGCACACCTAATATGGTCGTGGACTATGGCCTTCCAGAACTGCATGATCGTCCTTTGGATAGCTTTATAGTGTATGTTTTGGTGGAGATAATTGCTTAAGGGGACCAGATTAAGCCTAGTCAAAAGTCAAATCCCTAATACATATATAATGCAGATTCAGGAGCCTCAGCCCCAGCTGCTTTGAACTGCTGATAGTCACATAACTATATTCTGCCTTAAAATTCATTCTGCAATGAAGAGATGACAGCTTGAACCCTTAAATACAGAAGGGTCTTAAACCATTGGGCTGCCAGAATACTTTGGGAAATCTTGCATGCTGTTTCTGTTGCTGAGAGCGTCGGAATGCAGTTTCAGCCCAGAGAAACTCAGGTGATTCTCAAGGTTGTGTTAGCCTTTATCATGACTTTTCAGAGCTTGTTGTGTTAGAGCTCCACTAGAGTCTGTGTGGCTACATTACAAATGCTTCTGTGACGGATATACAGCATCACTACAGGGCTTCTTCAGCTGTATGCAGTATACAAGTGAAAGCTTTTAGTCTTGTCTAGTCTATCTGGAAAATGTAAGCACATCATTCAGTATGATATAGGTGCTCAGCTTCATTGTGGAACTGATTATAAGAAACATATAGTGGAGTTTATAGACTGGTATGGTTACGTGTTCCTCTACTTCCTCTCTTTCTTTGCTTCGGATTATTTCAGTAATATTTACTAGAACCCATGAATGAAAGGTGGGAGAGGGAGTTGGTCTCTTACTGATTTGAGAACAGTGTAAAATAAAGGGGCATACATGTGGGGGCCAAAAGGACTAGTAAAATCTTTGGTCTCTGCTGTGTGGTACACATATGTATTGTGTGGATACACATAGGCCTCATTCTAGTGAGCTCACCAAAAAAGACAAAATGTTTTTAAATTAAAGAGAGAAAAAAAGATTTATCAGAATATGAACTAGAATAGCTTTTTAAAAAGCAGAGTCTCAAAACGGAGAAGTTAGATGAGATGTAAATGAGAGTTTTATATACAAAGCTCCCATTCTTGATTGTGACTTTGCAAGTGCATCCTTGTTACCATCTGAGTTTCAATCAATATAGTGGCGTTCCAAAACGAGTTCTGTACCTGGTTCTTGGGAAACTCTTCCTTCCACCTCCGGTAGGTCTGGCTGTCAGCTTCCTGTTCCTCTCAGCGTCTGGCTGAGCTGCAGACACCTGCATCTCGCTGTGACTTTATCACCCTCCTGCCTGTCACTTTGGAAGCTTCTCTCTCTCCTAGAATGTCTTTTTAAAGAAACTTAACGTACAAAGGGAGAGCAAACAAACAACAGATTCTATCCTTCACGAAACAAGCAGTTAGTGTGTAAAATAAACAAGTTTAATTTCATAGTGTACACATGTTTGCCACAGTTGGCTTAATTACGGCTATTATTTCAGTTCTGATTACTTTTTTTGTATGCAGTATTTACCTTTTCCACATACAGGAATATCAAAAGCACATGGACGCTTTTGATCAGAATGTAGCTAATGTCACAACTTGGATGTATCGTGCTGAAATACTGTTGGATGAATCTGATAAACAAAAACCCCAGCAAAAAGAGGAAATTCTTAAGGTAAAAAAATGCGATTTTCTGGAAAGCATTAATTTTATTCTAAAAAGGACTGTGTCAAAACTAGCATATTTTGAACGGTATCACAAATTGATTAACATTTTTTTTCTGTGATAAAGCTACCCTCTGGCAGTTTGTAGATTACTTAATAAATTTGTACTGCATTACAAAAGTTAAATCCCTGCAGAAATAAAACCAGATATGTTGCTATAAATCTTGGGAAGTTCCTGGTGAGTAGAACAGCAGCTTATTAAGCCTGTGTTGTCTAGAAAGTACTTCTTAAATACATCTGGTTGAACAAAATCCTTTTTTTCTGTGTTCTTCATTTTTAATTGCTTTTCTGATTTTCGGTGATACTTTTCTGATATCTATGTTATCTGCATTTGATCTCTCTGTCATATGATTGTTTTAATTCTATAAACACTGTTTGCATTGATGCCAGTCCAACACCACAGACAAGAATATTATATGGTGAACTAGCTGTATGATAAAGGATTAGTGTATTGGTCAGAAGGTTTTATTTGGCTCATTACATCATTTGACCAACTGACGAAAAATTAACTTGCAGGATAGATGTGAATTTTGAATTTTTGAAGTATCTTATTGAAAATACCTTCTTTGTTAAGATTAAAGAACTTCAAATGATTATCTATATGGATTTTTTTTTTCTGAAATCGGTGTGAAGTTTTACTTTGTTTTGAACTCCATGGTCAGAACATACTATCTGAGGAACAGTTTGCAAATCAAAATCAGAATTGCATTGCTGACACTAACATAATGACACCCTTTACTAAAGCAAGACTACAAATTCCAAGGCAGAGCATAAATCAGTGCCTCACTGATCTCAGTAGGACTGCAGGACAGACTTTTGTAGCTGAATGAGCAATTTTGCCACCATCAGGTACAAAGTACAATTATCTTTGCCATCAATACAGGTATATATATATTTGTATTGCGCAAAGGCATTTCATACAGACAGTGAAATGTAATTCTTAATGTGTTTATGATTCCTGAACGCCTGGCTATCTTTTTCGGCCTCTGCCCATACTGGGATCTACTGTTAAGATTACTGTTGCAAAGAAAGAAGGTATTTGCCCTCAGCTTTTTGAAATTTGTGACAGATTTATAGAAAAAATTCCCACTGGTTTTTATCTGGTCATTTTTCTCCATCTCAACTATAGGCATGAACAGTAATGAAAGCAACAACTATACACCCAGTTCCATTTTACATGAATTAGCAGCTCTTCTTAGCTTTAGGAACATAAAATAATTTAGCGTAACCTGAAATACGCTGAGGATTGTATTATTGCAGATAAGAACCTGCCTAGAAGTAATGTTCACCATCAATTTCCTCTAGGAGATATTAAAACAGGCATTCCTGCTATAAATTTGAGGGATATGACTGGGAATGTTATCTAATGTATTTCTACTGGATTTACACACTCATACATAATTATCTGAATTTGCTTTGTGGTTTTGCTCCCTATTCCTTTGCACACTCTCTCTCTCTCTCTTTCTCTCTCTTTGCATTTATTACTAACTTCAAGCCCTGTCTCTTGCTCACGGACTGTAGCGCTTAAAGGCTGAGCTGAATGACATGCATCCAAAGGTGGACTCTGTGCGTGACCAGGCGGTAGACTTGATGACAAACCGTGGAGATCACTGCAGGAAAGTAGTAGAGCCTAAACTGTCAGAGCTCAACCAGCGATTTGCAGCTATATCGCAAAGAATTAAGAGCGGAAAGGTAGGAGGACTTGCTTCCATATGGAGATGAATACAAAATGGTATTTATGTAAGGTGCACAATTATAACTACATAGCAGGCTGCAGTTTCCCCAAAAAACTAAGCTTTTAAAGGAAACAAAATGTGGATCCTAAGACTATATTTTAATAAAAGTGTGGGGGTTTTGACATTAAGATCTTTTTTCTCTGTTTCATGATCAGAAGTATTCGCTGACTTTATGTGAACGTAACAATGATTACTTCATTAACTTATAAAGAATGAGCAACATCTGGGAATCAGTAAGATTCTTAATCTTCTCAAAGTATGAGTAGCCTTTTTTTAATTATAAATTGGCTTTTGGGGGGTAATTTTTCATTCAGAACACCTAGTCTTTTCCGATGAGGCTGTGACTCTCCAAGGTTTGAGAGATATATATAGATGTGTGTATACATATATACACACACACAGAGCTTGTATCAATCATACTTCAGCTACTCATCTGTACAACTAGTTTGACTACTGAATCTGAATTCAATATGGGTTAGGTAACTTTTAGTTGTGACTTCTGAATTGAAATGAGGGAGGGCATAAGCCACCTCCTTTGTCCATTGTATTTGCTGCCTTTATTGCGGAGAGCTATTCTGGCAGATTAAAGCAGGCAGCCGTGTAGGTTGCTATGTAGGATAATGGGAACGCATGGATCTTGATCTTAAGCTTTTTGCTGGCTAGTGTAATAGCATGGAAAATGAATGCACAGAGGATCAGTGGCAGAGCAGCAAATAAGCTTTGCAGAAAGCGTAAGCAAAGAGACATGGGTTTCCTGAGTTGTTTGCGGTTTACGCAGGGCTCAGTACCCTATGTGACCAGCATATTCTTTGTGGATATTTGAGTTTATTCAGGTTTCATTTCTGGAACAGGAAAGAATATGTCCTATGAATAAAAGTCATCTTTTTTTTTTTTTTTCCTATTGGCCATCAGTGGTACTTCAGCCATTCCAGTGTGGCGCTCTTCACTTACTTCTTACAGAAGTGCAAACTGCAGACAGAGAATGTCGTGGCACAAAGCCCAAACAACTGTGTTGTGTGACGTTTTTATTCTGAACATCTGCTACCTGCAGCCTGGATTTTCTTCTCAGTTTTATCTTGCAGTTCCACAACACTGTAAGCATACAGGGCTGAGACAGCCTTTGATAGGGTTGTATGAAATTATTTCTTGTCTTAGGGAACAATGCAACTGCCTGCAGATGGTTTATCAGGGGTTAACTAGTTGCATTGCATGTTGTGGGCTCCCTCAAAGAAGAGGTAAATGATGCTTATCAAGGTGAAATGTCTTCAGAATCTTCCACCTGGCAACCTTGTCTCTCAGGTGTTCTCCCATTTATGATTGAACAGGAAAGATGAGCCGGAATTGCAGCACTTCACTATGCATTATACACAATGTACCTTTTAATGGTATATTAGAATTTAGGGGACTTTTTCTGTGACCTTGGGGAACAGAGAGCTAGGGTATGATTCACAAAGGATATCTATAGTAATAGGTATTGCATAAGACAGAGAGGCAGAAGCTTGTCTGAATTCTTGGTGGTTCTACTGACTTGCTGTATGCATTTGGATAAAGGATTAAATTGCTTGGTGCCTCGTTTTGTCCACCTGTATAATGTAGGTAACTACACTTCCCTTGGCGTAGTTCAGCTTCATGGGCTGAAAAAATTAGAATTCTAACAGGGTGATATTATGCTTCCTAAGTGTTCTGGGTTTTTTCATACTTATGGAAAATTATTCACTTAGTGAATAGTAGATTAAAAAATCAATTCAAGAGGATAGTAAGCTTTCATAATCTATTTTCAATCAATTCTCATCTGTTTTCAAATTAGCTATATTTTTTCAAATACAACAATTATCAGTACAACAGTGTAGTAAATAAAAAATGACCTGTGAAGTCAGTAAATGGTAGTACATAATTGTTATGCCCTGAATTAACAAAATGATCATAGTGTACTAAAATGAGATTTAACATTTTCAAGTGGTCTTTGAACCTCATGCAATTATTGGAATTTCATTTAGTATTTTTCCTTCAATTTTCCATTTTGTTTTTTTTTAGCATTTGTCAGAGATTAATAATTTTATATTCCAGTCTTATTAGTTGACTTGTCTTTTAGTGAGATTTAAGTACTTTTGAAGATATCCTTCAGAGCATTTGAAAAGAAATTACTGTGTAGTTTGCTATTATTTCTACCTCAGTTCAAGTGCTTGGTGAGCTTCTTGATGAAAATTTGCGACCACAGTATTATTCTCTATAAGTATTGTACATTGTGTCCATAACTGCGCAAAATGTTTGTCATTAAAACAATCAACCAGATACAATTAAGGCATTTTTACCCTAACTCTCCTTGGTCATCTTTGTAACAGCTGAGAACAGATTACAGTCAATGTCCAGTCTCTCTTGTTTTGACTGATTAACTTTGATTGTTAGCATCTTCACTACAAACTTCTGCTTTATAATAAATACCAAATGAACTGGAGGGAAGACTGAAAGAGAACTGATTAGAATATAATGTGCTTATGTCTTTAGCAAAAAGACAGTTGTACATCCAAGAGTTCCAAAAACATCATCAAGCATTAATTAGCTTTAAATTTTATGCAAGAGTCATCAAGACTTTGCTGCATATTCTTACACTCAAAGCTTTGAAGGAAGAAAGCTTTTTCTGTTGATCCTTTGCAATGCACTTAATAAATATACTGCATATTGTACACTAAACTATCCACAGGCACTGGGGTATCAGGTAGATAAAGGGCAATGTATTGTTGTTAATAAGTAGCATTTGTTTTAGAGTTTAAAACTCAATGCTAAGCTAAAGCACCATAATTATACTGTGATTGATTTTGGATTTATTGCCCGTTTTGTTTGGTTGGGGAGTTATTGGTCCTGTATTTTTGTTGAGGCTTTTTTGAGACACAAGTTCTTTTAGTGAAGTTTTCTTGATTTTTTTTTAATATGTTAAAAATATTGCTAGGGTAATATCTTATACAAAGATTATCTGTCTTTTGTTTCGTATAATTCACCTGATATTTTTGCTGTTCTTTGTGGGAGAGCAATGATTTCAAGATATGGATCAAATTATCAAGAATTTTTTCTCAATTGGTAGTAGTAGGTGGTTTGTCATTTGAATGGATTGCTTGTTGCTGTGTAATTTCTGACAAAGCATATTTAGCCGACTAGTGTCAATATCTAATTTCTTAGACAAATCATTATGTTACACTGTTTATCTGACCCTGTTCTTACACACAAATGTGATAATACAATACTTTTTAAAAGATTTCACTCACCATATAATTCTTATTTTTTCCTATATGGAAATTATACAGTACTGTTAAATACCTGTCTCTACTTGTATCTTTGGGTACTTTGAGCTGTATGGTGTAGATCTTTTTCCACACAATGGAAAGTCTACCATTGTCTTAGCAATAGAGGGTAGGACAGATGTCTCTTTTCATTTATGTTTCTGATAAAACTGTTAAGTATGTGATTTAAATAAATAATCTTTGTATTTCTCCCATTTTAGCCCTTCATTCCTCTGAAGGAATTGGAGCAATTTGACTTTGATATACAAAAAATGCTTGAACCACTGGAGGTTGAAATTCAGCAGGGAGTGAATCTGAAAGAGGAGGACTTCAATAAAGATATGGTAAGTATGAAATGGAAGTCTGAGTGAAGTAGGCAGGGAGATAAAAAAAACTGAGTGAAAATTAAAAACTTCCATATTTGTGTTAGGATCTTCAGATATGACTTGGATAGAATTTTACTGTGCTAATGTATTATAAAACCAAAAGTCCCCAGTTAGCATAAACTGAAAGTTTTAGCGATAAGTTAATTGTTAGTTTATAAGAAAAATATTTTTTTACCCTTGTGAAAACACTACGAAAATCAGGAATATTTTCTATGGGTCCTGTACTGGTACCAGCAATATTGCAGAATAGGGAATTAATATTAAAATCTCTGTAGCAGTGTAAAGACCAAGAAAACTCAGAATGATGTATCTAAATGGGCACTACAGTAAAAGATGCCATTCAGTAAAAACAAATGGTAGGCAATGATCATTGAAAGAAACGCCACTTGCCAGTTAGTTCTTAACCAATCTGATTATACCGTTTATTGTAAATAGTTTTGTGGCTGTGGTAAGCTTTATTACTCATGTTTGTTCTTTGCAAGTAGTAAAAGCATTTACGCATATTTGGGGAGGGGGGAATAAAAAAGAGAGGAGCAAAATACTGCTGTGCTTTGCTACTGTTGCACTGTGGTGTGTTTTCTCCTGAGTGGTTTTCAGAGGGGGGATATTTCTTGGCTGGGAAATAACAGATTTGTCTTTAGGTCCCTCTCTTTATGACTCCTCAGCAAGATCATTTATATATTTCTTTACAAGCAACATAAAGAGTCGACATTTTTTTTCCTTTTAAGGAATTCTTCAAAGATAACTATTTTGTATGAGAGCTGAAAGGAATCTTTACAGGACTTTTTTTTCTTTTTTCTTTTTTTTTTATGTAGGAGAAGTAAAATTTAAGGCAGTATGTAAATTACCACTGCAGTGCTAAATTCTAAGTGAATCAAGTTTGACAGGGCAGTTTTCACTACTTGAGCATATTTTGTTCCCTTTCTTTACATAAAATGCTTAATGTGGTTCAAGAGATACACTCCCAGTAGCTGTGGCATAGATTCAACTTCTGTGTGAAAAGTCCTTAGCGGTATCATTTTCCACGCCAGAATAGCTGTTTTGCATTGTGATGATACATGAAATGGTCAGGAATTACATGGCCTCCTGGTATACTGGCAATTTCAGTGACTACTGACAGTGATTTAGACTATTTTAGGTATATCTACTCTTTTTGTTTTAAAGTGAAATATATTTTACCTTTTTGCCTTCAGTGTTTTCATCCTGTTACCGGGATGCTGCATGAAATCTAATATCAAACATCTGTAGGTTTTCAAGTGCTGTTTTACTTGTACCCCTCAAGTGTCTACGTGTATTGTAGAAAGCAAGTAAAAGTTATTTGGTCTTCAGTATAGCACTGCAAGTAGCTGTCAGATAATTACCTTGGCAGAGGAAGTGCAGTTTTATATGTCTGTATCTCCTAGTACTTAAGTAATAATTAGATTAAAATGCTCATTATACTCTTTTTTTTTTAAATCAGAGTGAAGAGGATGAGAGCACAGTGGAAGAATTGCTGCAAAGGGGCGACACGCTTCAAAAGAGAATCACAGACAAGAGAAAACGGGAGGAAATAAAGATAAAACAACAGATGTTGCAGACTAAACATAATGCTCTCAAGGTATAGGAGCTACAATTATAAACACATGCTACTAAAACCATTTTTTTTTTGTTCATTTCAGTGCATTGTTCTGTTAAATGAATCTTCATTACTATTTAGAGATGAGTAATTTAAAACTATTTGGCTATAAACATGTATTTTCTTATATACTTCTCTTGATGCCTTGGAAAAGACATTTTAAATCTCCAGCTTAATAAGTACTGTTTTGTTCTCAGTGTTGCAACCGTGTGATTGCCAGTTGGACAACAATGATTTGTTTGATAATAATTCCTTTTTTAACAGATTATGCATGTTTTATGTTTCTCCAACAGCAGTCAAGGCCTTAGAGCAGTTCTCACAAACCTATATTTTCAGTTGTATAACATACTTCTGGCAATGAATAAGTTGGTTTATCCTTTAGTAAAAGATTTACATGCTATGTTTTTTAGTGGGAAATGTGGCTCCAGCATCTTTACAATAGGGTAGGTGGTAATACCAATAGACCTAGCAGCTAAGAGGCTAAAAAGCGGAGTCACATATCAGAATTCTGTGTTACCATGCTTATGGAGGTATAGCTGTATGATACTGTTCCTAGAAACATCTATTTGGACAAGCTAATAGTTGTAACTGGGAGTGTCATCTTTCTAGAGGAAAAATAAAAGTGAAGAAAGAAAGAACCTTACAGTTGGAAAGTCACCTTGACCACCTACCGTAGGCTCCTGCTACTATAGGAGATGTTTTCATTTTATCTGCAAGCAGAATTATTCTTTCTTTTGAAAATTTTGATTAAGTTGTTCCTGGCTTGGGGAACATGGCATGGTTACATTTTATTATTACTTATTTTTAAGCAGCATCTTTCCTTTCCTGTGGATTTCATTCTAACTTCTACAGTTTTGCGGATCTGTTTGAATTCAGTAAAAGACTATCTGGAGTATACCATTGTTTTGACCGCATTTAGAAGAAACTTAAAATCTATTAGGTTTGTCTTTGACTGTTTCAAGTTAAATGGAAGTAATTCATAACTTTTATGGAGGAGAAACAAGAAAAGTAGTTCTAGAACTATGCTATCGACCAGATCCTTACCGGCTGTTTTTATGGAACAGAGTGATTGATTTTCCTTTGGGTGATACAGTTAAGGCATTCAGCCTTGTCAAATAAAATTCAAGATTGATTGAGGCCAATTCATCTGAGTATTTTTGTATAAAAGGTACCAGTAATTTTTTAATTTACTTCTTAATAAGAAGTTACAGTAATGAAAATATTTTCTGAATTCTGTATAAGCCAAGTCAAGTAGTTAAAGCAAATGTAAATGGAGTATATTTAATACTTACATGAAATAAAATATTTTTTTACCTTCTTGTTAAAGAGAAGTTTTAATACTTTCATAAAGCTGAGTCATAAATACAAGACATATTATGTAAATTGTATTTAATTTAGAAAAAGGAAACTTGTCTTTGCATACATTTCTGCATTGAAATGATTTTCTCTTGAATAGCTACAGAGTTTGCGTGCAGGCTAGAATTTCACAGGAGACCACAAAACACAGGAATCCCACTTATGGCTAGATACTAAGTGGGCTGTGTTTCCATCTGTCCAGTAAGTATTCTGAGCAGAAGTGTTTTATAGAAAATATTTACATTTATGTAAGAATCTTAACTTGGTGACTGTCTCAGTGGTTTATTCAACATGTGAACAACCCTGAGTTAGGTAACCTCCCTTAGAAGAAAAAATAATCTGTTAAACTGATGAAAATATGTTGTGTTCAGTTACTTATATGTTGTTAAACTGAAGAAAATATGCTGTGCTGAGATATTTATATACTTGGTCTAAATATCAACATTTAATGAAAAAAAATAGTGGCCTTGTGCACTTTTTTCCCTTCAATGTGCACACATGCCAATTCATATTTTATAAGCCTTTAATTCATATTCTAATAATGTCTGCACTGTGAACAGGACTTGAGATCTCAAAGAAGAAAAAAGGCTTTAGAGATTTCTCATCAATGGTATCAGTACAAGAGGCAGGCTGATGACCTAATGACATGGCTGGATGACATTGAGAAAAAGTTAGCCAGTCTACCAGACCACAAAGATGAGCAGAAACTAAAGGTAATGTTGTTTTGGGATGGCAATGGTAGATCTTTTTGAGTGACAATTTATCAATTTAACAGACAGCAATGCAACAAATATTCTAATAGATACAGAAAATTATCAGTTCATTTCTTTATTTATAGTAAAACAAACCCTAATTATCTGTGTTCAGACTGACATTTCTTTGTTGTATTATATCTTGTATTTGTTTGTTACACAGAATGTTATATAAATAATTTGAAACTAAATAAATTTTTTTGTTGATAATATGGAAAGTGTGCGCTGTATTAAGAAGCATAAAGTGTTTTCTAGTAAAAATTGTAATTGATTTTATGTATCTTTGTTCCAGATGAACAAATGACTTACCGATATATGGATGACCTCTATCTCATGTTAGCACATTCACTTTCATCAGACCATACTCATATGTCACTGTCAAACTCTATAGATTTATTTACATACTGTCAAAGGTTTTCCTAGTTTGTTTTGCATCGTCTTTCTTTGCTTCATTCTCTGTTGAGTTTTCCACAGAGTAAAATAGGAGTTGAGTAATATATTAAAACATATTTGTAAGCTGTCCGAACACTATTTGTCTTGAATATGCTGACCCTTATTGAGAAAAGAATTTCTCCAATTGCCCATCACAGTGTACTAGCAAGAATCTGGAATTGGAAACTGCTGGCCTTTGCTACGTAGTTTTCAGTGCGTACTAGCTGATAGTGTCACTGCAGCCAGGCTCCAAGGAAGTTCTTCAATTTCAGTTATTTTTGTTTTGTTTAAACGTAAAATAAGACATGAAAAGCTGTAAATTTTAATTGAAACAATAAAATGGAAATGGAATTTCTGACAGAAGTATTTTGCTAATTTGAAGTTGATTGATCTAGTTAGCTAACTGTCCTGGGCCCTGTATTGGTTTTGCTCACTAGGAGATTGATGGAGAATTGGAGAAGAAGAAGGAAGATCTGAATGCGGTGCACAGGCAGGCTGAACGCCTGTCTAAGGATGGGGCTGCAAAAGCAGTGGAGCCAACCCTGATACAGCTCAGCAAGCGCTGGCGAGATTTTGAGAGCAAATTTGCTCAGTTTCGAAGACTCAACTATGCACAAATTGTGAGTTGTTTCGGGCAAACCCATATGTTTGCAACTGCTACTACTAACAGCATCCTACTAACAATGAGAGCTTCAGGGTCAGTGTCAACTCTTCAGATATTAATAAGAAAAACCCTATTGTCTGCAAGTGGGGGAATCTTTATATTCTAATACAATAGTTCTCTGCCTTGGTCTTAAAATTGCCCATAAGTTAAATCAGTCAATTACAAAAAACTCAGCAATGAAAACTTCATGTTTATTTCTGTTGCCTCATTATTTTTCCATAACATTTTCCAGTTTAAAACTGTCAGTTTGCCATACCTCTATTTTGTTCAGTGAATGTGTAAAACAGAAAAATTGTCTTTCTCAAACTACCCATCCCATGCCAATTTTAATTGTTTTTTTATTTGTCCATAACGTCTTACAGTCACCTTAGGAAGAGATTTAAAAGAATCTTATGACACTATATATACATGGCCTCTTCTTCAAACGCTTTAATTCTCAAAGGAATTGTTGCAAGAAAGTGTACTTTTAAGTTTGACAGAATGAAAACATAATTTTATGAACCAACTTCGTGTCTTCTGATTTTGAGTTGTTTAGTTGTATATAAAATATAATTATTCTTACTGGTTTATACACACTCCAATAACTGGATAAATAAAAGGGAAATAAAGTGTCACTATTCCAGGTTTATGATCAAAATATGTATTGGGTTTTACCCATTTCGAAGGTTACCAGAGATTGCTTTTGCACATGCATGGCATTTTTTTCCTTGCCATTCCTACTACTTTGCTCATTGCCTTCTGGACTTTTGATTTTATCTGAAGAAAGATAAGATTTGCTCTCAAGGAAGTTGTTGCATTATGTGCTCTTCTGTAATCTTAAAAGTGCTAGTGGTAAAGGGGTGTTCCAACAAAATATAATCTGATTTATTTATTTTGAAATGCACCTAGATTGCAGAGGGGACATACTGATAGGATAATGAAAATGTAAATACATGAAGTGTTATTTCTAATTGATATATGGTCAACTATGTTTTAAAAAAGAAAAAGTTCCAAGAATCAGCAACAGTGTGTCACCTTTTGGTCAATACAGTCCTCTATTAAATGTACTGAGTGTATTGCGTGTTTTTAATTTTTCTACTATTAAAGTTACATAATGTATATATAAAAATAATAATTGGGAGAGCTATGCAGTTAATGGAGACAATCAGAGAAACATTAACTTTGATTTGTATGTTATTAAATCTTGTTCCATCTGATTAGTCTTTCCAGATTACTGTGGTTTATATTAAACTTGATGGATGTAATCAGTTGCAAATCGTTTATATTGGCATGGAGCTAGAGCAGGCTTCACTTTGTCTTGTAAATGAGTCTTTTTTTTATAATGAATATATTTGTTCCTTTGATAAACAAGTAAGAAATAGGAACGTGCATGCAATTTATATAAAAACATTCTGCTGTCAATGTGCTTTTTATGTCACCCACCACCTACCATGACAGATGATGAGTATATCCATTATAAAATTTTACTAGCAAATCAATAAAACTACCTATTAGTATACTTTTCTTTAAAATATGTAAGATAGATACTTCAGCTTTGAATTGATCAAAGGAATAGGGTCACCGCCTTTTTAAAGCCATGTAACCATTACATGTGTTTTTATTGTTAAAATATATTATTTATGTAATATATTTATATCCTTGTAATGGTCAAATTTTTAAATATTCTCAAATATTTCATGCAAGAAGGCTACTTGTTAGTATTTATCTGGGGTATGAGGTCATAATTCAATGAAATTTACATGTGTATAGGATAATTACTGTATCCTTCTCATTTCTCATTAAAAATATCTTGCTGTGTTGACAATGACCAAGGTGATATTCATATGAAATATTTTAGAAGTTTTACAGAAGCTACTGAAACTGGTGACAGGCGGTATATTTCATGGCTCAAATCAGAGTGAGAAGTACATCTGCCTTGTTACTGTTTTGGTTTTGCTGAATCAGTTCAAGAAAGTGAATCTCTCTTGAGTACCTTTTTTTCTTTTTTAATACAGCCTAAGTACCTACCTCACAGGGATGTTGTGAGGATTAATTAGTTGTTTGTGCAAGACTTCAAAATACAAAAGAAAAATGAAAATTCAAGCTATTTAAGTGAATATATTGCATATACCAGCAATAATATCTTTCACGGAGACTTTCTGTGTTGACCATCAATTGAATAAAACCATATAATAAAAATACAAAAATGAATTTATTTTTAAAGCAGAAGAAATAGAAAACTGCTGCATTTTTTATTTATAATTGATGATGTATTCAATAACAGACTTTAAAAATTGAAAGTTGTTATTATAAATCAATGAGGAATTAGTTGTACTGTACACCTTGCAATTCATTATGGTTCATTGAATAAACATAGCAAGACTGCATTAAAGAAGATCTTTAATTCTGTGGCTTAATGACAGATTTGCATTTCTTACCTTTGTTTGAGCTGATATATTTCTGATATCAGAGCGTGAAATCATAATGATCACGCTCCCCTGGATTTTACTTTTCCCCAGTATTTGTCGGGAGGACCTGTCAGAAGGATATAGGAACCATAACCATACAAGAATTGATTCTGTCTAGCGTGGTAGCACTGTGAGAGAGTTGGGCTTGTTCAGCCTGGAGAACAACAACGCTCTGGGGAGACCTTATAGCAGCCTTCCAGTGCCTAAAGGGGGCCTACAGCAAAGATGGGGACAAACTTCTTAGCAGGGTCTGTTGCAATAGGACAAGGGGCAATGGTTTTAGACTAAAAGCGGGTACATTTAGACGAGATATAAGGAAGAAATTTTTTACAATGAGGGTGGTGAAACACTGGGACAGGTTGCCCAGAGAGGTGGTAGATGTCCCATCCCTGGAAGCATTCAAGGTCAGGTTGGACGGGGCTCTGAGCAACCTGATCTAGTGGAGGGTGCCCCTGCTTATTGCAGGGGGGTTGGACTAGGTGGCCTTTAAAGGTCCCTTCCAACCCAAGGTATTGGATGATTCTATGGTAGATTCTCATAAAATTCTGATTGTCTTACAAATACCTAGCAGTAAATATCCAACAGCTAATTGACAAATATATGAGTGTATATATATAAAAAGGAATTTTCTCTCACCACTTTTGATAATAAGGTATGATGTAGTTATATTATCTCAAACACTATATGTTCTGTTTACTGCCAATTTTGAAACGTTATTCAATTTGGTATAACGGTCACCTCTTTATGTGAAAATTGTCAGAGAGTAATGTGTCGTATTCTATAGGGAAGAAGGTGGGTTTATTGCAAGAACAGATTAAACACGGTACACAAATAAATAAATACAGCAGCACAAAACCTAAAATGACAGAGCAGGAAAAAGTTTTTTGAGTTCCTGTATCTTATACATGTCTTCTCCCACCTGGTATCTTTATTCATATGTGGCAAAATAAATAATGCTCAGAAAATTCAGTTTTTCAGTCGAGCAGATTTCTGATTCCTGTATTAAGAAAGGTTTAGCATTCTACTTCATTTCTGCTAAAAAATTCTATTTGAAATCAGTCAGTAGTAACTTCACTTGTGGAATCTGAATAACTTATTAAAGAGTGGAATATTTTACCATCATGTTTTAAAATTATGATTAACCACTAAATCCCACTGAAATTCATGGAAACTTAAGATACTCTTCAAAAACAAGCTATTAAAGTTTAATCCTAGACCAGTATGCAATTTTTGCATATTAAAATTACGTATTTGTTTTTTTAAAAATAATTTCAATGAAAATTATAACATTAGAGAGGTCAAGGGTCGTTAATTTCTAGACTGTCTCTGCAGAATCTAAAATCGTTAAGCCTTGGCAGTTGCACAGTGTTTTCAGAAAAGTTATCAATCCCCTTTGCTACAGTTTAAAACTAAATATTCCAGTTACTTTGTTTCTGCAACAGTTTATGCCACTGTTCCAGGATGATGAAAATAGTTATCTGTTACAGAGAAAAAGCTAGATTCAGATAGTTTAATTCACATCGGGACCAAAATCACTTACTGATCTATTGATTATATTTCATTAAATTAGCTTCAGTTAATGCTTGTTTTATAGAAGTTTTTTGTAAATAGTAAGCCAGAGTATTTTTAGGACAAGAGAAATATTGTTCTTGCAATGGGTTAACAACTGTCAAAATTATGTACATATTGATGTATATACAAGCAAAAAAAATAGGCTTACCTAAGTCATTTCAGTAATTTCATTACTGACACACACAAAGATTCTGTTGAAATTTATGGTCATTTTACTACTGAAATATTTGGGCCTGGATTTTGGCCATACCGGGAAAAATAATAAAATTGATCAAATGATAAACATCATGAGAAACAGTCTTTTTCATATCAATTAGACTATGCATTGAATAAGAATGAATAAGGAAAATATCTATACAAAGCGTGTTTATTTTTATAAGGTAAGTGATTTAGTCTGAGCAGATCAATAGTTATCTGCAACATGGATAAAATACCAGTACTCTTAGTGCTTATTATGAACTAAATATCATGAGCTTCATTTTTCCAAATAAAAGACATTATTCTGTTTAAGATTCTGTAAAGTATTCAAAAATTCAAAATACCTGTCTCCTAACTGGATGATCACTTCAGGTGAGAGAGTATGTGATCAACATCTGGAACCAGATTAAGGACTGATCAAGTTCACATCTGAAATTCAAGAGTTTGCTTAAGTTCAGTCTTTTAAGGGCATCTTGCAGTAGTCAGTTAATATCTTCTTGTGGAGCTCTATCTAATTCAATGTTCATGTTCATTTAAGCTTTTTTTTAACTGTTAAAATATGTTTATATATAAAGATATTTTCTAAAATATAAATAAAGAAATAATTTAAATAAATCTGTCACAGTTAGATAAACACAGGACTTGGTGTCCTAATTAACAGTCTGCATCTAAATAACATGGATACTTCAGTGGTAATGTGCTACCATTGTTTTTGATCGTTGTTTTCCACAGTTTTCGCAGCCAGCAGCATTGGAATTAAGTAGTTTTCTTCTCTCATCCTTGCTTAAATATTCCTTAGGATAAATAAACAAGTAATGGTTGCCAAGAAAGGGCAAGTTAATTCTTCGTTATTCCTACAATGAGCAGGAGAGAGGATGAATAAAAGGCAGAAAAGGCATTAGAAAAGCAAATTGGGAAAATACCTACTGGACAAAAGAAAAGAACTATACAGTGATGGATTAGTATCTGTTTCACCTATGTGCTTTGGGTCTCTTAAGGACAGCACAGAGATGATCCTGTGACACCATTTAACTTTTCTGACATTTACAGTGGCAGCTTTTTAAACAAATAGCTTTACACAGCACAGCTAAAGACTGGGCTTTTTTGACTGTGGTCTGCAAAAGGGGTGAGGATGAATGAGAGTCTTTGGGAGGAGAACCGCAGCAGAATGTTTACACTCATTTTCTAGTATCCATCACCCTGGATATTGCTAATTAAAAATCTATTCCAAATAACTGAATTGTATTTCAAAGACTTTAGTTTTATGTGTAATTTAAGGTAAGAAAGCTATGGCAAATACACTGAAGATGGATATAGTCTTTGATATAGCTGAAGAAGAGCTATTGTTATAGATGCATTTTAAAATGCATTTTGCCTTCTCTATCTAAAATGAATGCATACAGCGTTGTGGTAATTTAAGTGAAGACCATCTATAGCATTTTTTTTATAAAAGTTGACCAGTTTACTTCAGTATTTTGAGTTCTTCTAAAGCATATTGGTCTTCTCTCATATCTCCTTATTAATTCCGTACAGTATTCACTATCATCACTGCAAATCTGTAGTATTTTAATAGAGTGAATTTAAAAAAAATTTGTCTTGTGTATGACAGAACTGTAGAGAAAAGGTTTTTCTCTGCCATTTTTCATCATCTCTTATAAACTTTAGTGAAGTAATCTAAATTACATTTTCTAGTTTAAAAGTGAAACTAGACATCTTTACCTCATAACATAGGAATGAAAACTTCTGCTGCAACTTGGACTGGATTGATAGCAATTTCATTCACATTGATTAAAAAAGAAAAAAAAATGCCTTGGCGTAACAAAACCAGCCTAAGTGACAAACCCTATTATTATTCTGTATGATTGCATCTCTATAAATGCAGATTAAGAGAAAAATATAGAAAATAATTAGGTAATGCCTTTTAACAGTTCTAGAAGGTGTCAATGTTTAAGGTTTAGGACCTTGTTCTTTGAAGCTGTTAGCATTCAACACTCATGTGGTACTTTAATGGTACTTTTAGATTATTTTCTAAATTATCTCAACAAACAGCTAACAGACGTAGTTTGCATAAATATCCTGAAAGCATCACAAATCAACAGTCAATTTCAAAATGGGTTAGTCAATTTAGACATCAATAGGCTGTATTCTAACATATCTATGCTTTATTTAATGTTAATTGGTTCCTTGGTGATCAGTCAGTAGAGTTACTCGTATTATTATTCAAGGCGGCCCTAAAGCTTCATGAATAAATGCTCTGTAAGATTAGGGCTCTTCTGTAGTCTTAATAAATCATCCATTAAATAAGTTGGCATTGACCAAAGTCTGGTCCTAGGAAGGCTGCCCTCCAGCAGATCGTGCAGAAGCTTGTTCTGCCACTATATACACTGTTCCTTCTCTATAGCTTACCACTGCCTGAGAAATCCCATTTTGAAATTTTAATTTGAGTAAAACTTAGTTTGAAATTCCTTCCATTCTTTTGGGTATTTCCTGCTGTGCAGGCAAATTTGAGTACCTAGTGCTGGTTTAACAGAATCAGTGAAGACTCACAAATGGACATCATGAGTACAAGGATATAGGACTGTGTAGAAGATTTTAATCTAGTGTCAACTAGATACTTCCTTAAGTACGACATAATTCCTGTATAATTGCTGTATGTATTTTTTCATCTGTGAAAGATATTACAAGATGAATACAAGGAACGGTTAACAATTCTAAAGATTTGTGTGTTCTGTAGTTAGCATATAAAAACTTTCAAATACATTTTTTCTACCAGAAGGTAACACATGTAAATCAATTACAAAAGTTTTTTCCAGGTAAACCCTTATAAAATTCTAAATAACATTTTTAAATATCTGTTGAAAACCAGCCTAGGATGTAGATTTTGCAATGTGTTCTGATTTTTTTTCATTCCAAAATGTAATATGAGTACCTAAGTATTTGCTTATTTACTGATTTCTGACACTGAGAATGGCTGTTTCTTTTGACTCACTAGTAGTTAAAGGCTTACCTTCCCCCCAAAATGCTAGTGACTCTACATGGCCTGAGCAATGTTTGTTAAATGGCTATGAGGTATAGTCTTCAATTTTTTTTAATAATTCCTTTTATAATGTTACAAATATCTGTTTAAAATCACATGACAGAGACCCAGATTTCCTTTTACTTGTCAATGTTGAACTACTGCAATTATTAAGATTGAGATATGCCATCAGAACCAATTAACATATGCATAATTTATTTAAAACAAGAGACAGTTTCTAAATCCCAGTAGTTCCAATTAGTCAATTATGCCATAATGCTACCAGATTTTGGTTTTCTTCAGGACATGGTAATATTGCAGCTGTGGCATAAGATACACAGTGCTCTGTTGGTTGTTTTTTTTTTTATTTTCTGAAAGAGCTGGTTTATATCACAAAGAGTACAGCACAGGAGAGTCTTATATCCCAGTGTCATCATAGTTGAAATTCTTTTTTTTTTCTCTTTGCTTAACAAATCGATACCAGTGGAAGTTGTCAGGATTAAAAGTTAACAGCAGAACTGCTAGAATTTCCAATCTGTGCTAGTTGTGTTAATCTGTTATTTGCATGAATGCTAGCAGCTCTTTAGTAAGGAACAATGGGTGAGTTTAATAAGCTGCAGCTAAATTCAATATGCAGCAGTGCCTCAGCCTGAGGAGAGTCCATGTCTGGAGGCAATTATCTAGCCTGAATAAAACAAAAGCACTGTTAAGAAACTGAAGAAAGGATTGCCAAAGCTGCTCATTTTACCACTTGACTGAGTGTATTTGACATCTTGGAGGTCTCTAAAGGCATACGAGTGTGCAGAATACAAAGGATTGGCTGCACCACCAAAATCATTTGTCATAGTTTTAAAATTATATATTTACCTCCTGGTAAAAAAAAAAAAAAAAAGGAAAAAAAAGAAACCAAAGTCGCAACTATGAATGCAACCAATATAATGAAGAAATACTCTGGGTTTAACGTTTAAAATTAATCATTATAGCTTTTGTCTGTATCTTCTTTTTTTTTTTTTTTTTTTCTCATCTCAATGTGAAAATAACACACCCAGAAAATAAAAAAGAAAAATTGGGAGTGGAATGTGGAATAAGTAGTCATATAAGTCTTTGAGCTCAGCAACCACAGGTATCTATCCCACCCACCATACAGAGCTCATCAGACTGTAGCATGACTATCTGAATTTTTGGGAGATATCTCATAATTTAAGCCTAAAAGTACAGGGAACAGACCTTTCCTTATGGAGAAAACCTTTGCATTTCAATCAAGTTATGAAGGTCAAAAATAAGACAGGGGAAGTAAGTTCACACCGGCTGATGCCTGTTGATTGATGGTTTTCAAAATCAAAGCCTGCAATTTTCTATTGCTATTCCTAGTGTGTAAAATTTGCTGAAATGTTTTCTAATTAGTGCTATTATTAAGAATAGTTTCATTTTAACTGGCTTTATTTCATTTTATATAGAGATAAAATAGATTAATTTTGTCATAGAATAAAAACTGCTAATGCAGCACTTCTAAACCAGTAAGATGTGCCTTAACAGTGAAGTATTGTGAAGACATAAAGCACTCTGTCCAAGAACAGTGCTGAAAATAATCATGTATTTTTAAAGTTTCAATTTTTATATGTCACTGAAGTCAGATACAAGCATTAAAATACATGTTTTAAGCGTTGCAACATGCAGGCTTTTGTGGACTGCCACCATACATGACTAGAAAAATCACATACATGAGAAAATATTTACATTCTTATTTGAAAATGCGATTTTTAAAAATAATGTTATTTTGAATACTTTTTATGCTGCCAATTGCCTTTTAAGGCCTTGCCTTCATGGAATTACATAAACATTTTATAAATTTTTAATCCTGTAGTGAGGATTTAGGTCTCTCTGTACTTGAAAGAAATGCTTCTATTTGTACTGATGGATAACATTTTTGTGATCCATTAAGGCCATCCAATCTCATAATGAAAATTCCATGTTATTGGTATAACTTTGATCTATTTCTACATGTATACATACTTACAGGTAAGATGTGCTACCGTTACTGAAGACGCAGAGTTTATTTTACTGAATCTTAGCTGACATCACCAGTCACAGTTGGCATAGGAAGGGGTGAATAAAAGCTTCTTTATGTACAAATATGTACTTGAAAGTGGTTTTATTGATCTCTGACAGCATTCAATCATACTTTTCCATTGTTTATTTTTGATTTGATATATTGATGCTAACCATGGGCTAGCATATATCATGTAGTTTACAGTTTGCTCTAGAAAGCAATAAACTTTTCCAAAGTTTACTGGACTCTTTGAGGCATGACTGCCTTTGTCCAGAAGGTGTCTGCTATCTGATTCTTTTTTCTTCATGTGTAGCACACCTATGTTTGTTCCTCAGAGATGACTGACTTTTTACACTCTTGTATATCTTACAGCTGCTTGTAAAGAATACTTTCTCAAGCATTAGTTCACTTCAGGAGGAGGCACATGTTTGTTTTTCCTGAACTTCTTCTCAGGATGCTGTTAGGAGCAGTACCGTGGTACAATAGTGCTGATAGGTGTGTTTTGCTGCTTTTCTCCTCCCACGTATTCTGTTTGTGTGACGTTATTAACTCAAAAGCACAGTGCACTAAGGTCGCTATGAGTTTGAAGGCCTTTAGTGAGAAGGGACCAAAAATGGAATAGTTGTCAAGGCCTAAGACAAAAAGTTTGGAGGCTCTCTGGCTGTAAACTGTTGAATGGCAAAAATGATGTTGGGATTGTTCCCTCTGCAGAAAGAGGGAAGGAAATGGATCCTGAAATGGGTGAAATGTGCTTTAACAGTGAGTTTTCCAGTGCTGAAAGAAAGTGAACAGCATTCTCCAAGGCTAGTTAGCTCTGATGCCACCAGGTAATACTGTTCTAGAGGAAGGCAATAATCATCACAGATATTTCTTGGGGGGTGGGGTGGGGGGTGGGGGGTTTGATTTTGTGGGCAAAACCCACATTATTCCTGTAGTTCTTTTGGGGTTGGTTGGTTTTTGCTTATTGGCCTTCTTTGTAAGGGCCAGTTCATGGATGTATTTCTTGTCTCTGTGTTTCACCTGGTAGGATGTTGTAGCTATCAATAAAATCAGTTTCTCACATGTAGGTAGAGTCATGTTTATGGAGAGATCCTATCCCTTCATTAAAAATATGTAATAATGGGGGAAAAAAATCAATTTATTATTATGGTAATGATAATGCTTGGTGAAAAGCAATGCATGAAAAGTTAAGCCTTACCCAAAAGAAGTTGTTTTTTCAGAGATGAGAAATAATTTGCAAATCAGTATATTACTGACAATCAAGTAAAAATACAAAATAAATTAATATCAATGCAAATTTATTTTGCAGAAATAACAATATAGAAAATGGCCATTTACACCAGCATTTCCCCATCATTCTTAACAATTTATTTCTATTATGTATTATTTTAAAGTATTATTTGGTTTTGAGTGTTTTCCAGTAACTATCTAATGTGTTATGCCACTTTGTCAGATTCAACTTATTCAAAACTGTTCTTAAACTATTATCTAAAACTTTAATTTCCATTTTCTTATTTATTTTTAATCCCTATAAAATGTTAACGTACCTTGCTTCTGGTGAACCATTTTGGCATTATCAATAAGATATGTCTTTACTGAATTAATACTATTGTTAATAGTAGTGGTTCCCAGCTGCTACAGTCACTTTTTTATTTTTTAAAGTTTTTTTTCTCATTACAGTGTTAGTATATGATTCAATTTCAGCTATGCATTTCTAGTAAAGATGCTTGTCCAGAACATAGGGAAGGACTCTGCCCATTGTATCTTCTACGGCAAGGCAATTCCAGCGAACTTAGGGACAAGCCAAGATTTCTTCCCTTTCTTTGCTGATTAAAATTGTAATTTCTGCATATGCCTACTCTCCATTCCTCAGCGGAAGATGCCAACTTCTGCCTTGGTCTCTGTTGTGCTACTGTCAATGAGGGAAAGACAGAAAGACAGATAGACAGATAAACCTGTGACCTGTCGAAAACCACACTAAACTCAAAGAAATTTAATCTTTGATTTCTAAAGTTGTATCAAATTTCCAACACTTATTTAAATAGTATTCAGAAACTAATTATTTTGGATTGTTACTCTTTTTTAGAATAAGGAATTAAATAATGTTTCCAAATATGAAGGCAGGTTCTGGTAGGCCTCTACTTTCAAATATAAATCCATTTATTTGTTTATCTGGTTGTAGTACTTTACAGTCTACAGAACTACAGAAGTCTCTACAGAACTAGAAATCTCCTGAGTCATGTTTCCTGCAGAACTATACAAGTAATCATCCAGCTGTGAGAAATATGAATGTAAAGTTTTCTGTAAAAGGCACTATGAATATACGGTTGCATACCTCTCATTAACATTGATGGGAGTTAAACAGTACACGTATTTTGAAGGATTACTAAACCACATATATCATACAAGGTTCAGTCCTGTCTTCGGATTTTAATTAATTTTGCCTTGAAAAGTGCTTTCATATGAGTTCTTTGTAGCAGTGATTGAAAGATACCCAATTTTGGCACTACTATAAATAATTAAGCATGATCTCCATGAAGCGCTCACACACCAGATTTCCACTTGACTTTTTTTGTGGTTTCAGGCATTATTTAGAGCAAGAAGGCACTGATTTTATTTTATGTACACATGTATACATGTATGTGTACATGTGTACAGAGTTATTAGCCAAAGTTTGAGTGGAAAAAAAACAATACAATTAAACTATTGTTTTAAACTATTGTATTAAACTATATTTAAACTATTTATATTTTGTGTGTCACTTCACATATTCATGTGACCTCATTTTGAATGAATAACGTTCCATGCCTAGAGTGCTCTTTCCATTACTGTGAGTATAAATATTCTGTCTTCTCAGTCAAAAAAGAAAATACAATTATACTTAAAATGTTCCTCATGTGGGTCTAAAGTTCTTTGCTACATGTAGAAGTGTCACAGTGTAGTCTTGAGGAATGAAAATATATCGCTGCGTGCCTCAGTGGCCTGTTGAGAATCTCTCACTTTCTAATCAACTGGGACAACTTTTTCTTTAGGTTTACTGGGGTAAACGGTTATTTTTGCAGAGCATATGATTGGTGAAACGTATGGGGGCAAACACATTTTTTTTTAAGCAATTTATTTTAAATAATAAAAATGATAGTAGTGATATGGTAATTAGAGAGGTTTCAGTGTTAGCAGATATACTGAGAAAGTCATTTAGTGAGAAAAGTTTGAGCAAAGCAACTAAATGCAACAGAATAACACAAGTCTACAGATAACTTTATGGGCTTTATATGTGATACACATACATCTTCTAGAGTGTATATACGCATATTTTAATACTCTAACGAAAATTGAAGAAGCAGATGTCTCAGCCCAGTAACTGAGGAGAGAAACATCTTCTGAAAGGATGGACAGGGCAAATAGATAAATTAAAATGAGGCACCTTGCTGAGGTAATATTTGTTTTCTTTTACATAATGTCTAACTAATTATATTGTTTTCTTCAGGACCATTGATCCATTGTCCTTCACATATATGGCTCAAAAATCCATGATTATCTGTGTTAGGACTGAAGCATCTAAATAATATGATTTTTGAAAGAAAGTTTACTGGCAATTGGTTGTAAGAGTTCTTTGAGGGACTCAATAAGTAAAGTTTATATTTTTGAGAAGACAGGCATCAAGCACAATGGATCTTAGTCCCACACTAGGAATCCTATGTGATGTGACAAAACAAATAAATAATAACTTATGCTTACAAAATCACAATGATTTATATCTTTTAAATTTTGCCTTTTTTTTGGGAAATAGAGGTGATAATGTATTTGGAGTTTAGTTAAGAGAAACAGTCACAGTTCTCCCTGCTCCAAAGAGTACTTTTGGTATTACTTTTTATCTATGATCCATAAAAACATCAAATCAGAATTGTAGAGAATTTATATAAAGTCACTATTTTGTCACCTTATATGTCAGTATCTTTCCAAATGTCATAGATCAACTTTCTGTTTTCTTGGAACCAAAACATTCCGGGATTTCTTTATGTTGGGTGTGTGTATCTCCTTTCCGAATAGGGTCTCTATTTCATATTTGTCCAGATTAAAAAAAATTTAAAATCTTAATTTCCTGAAGAGATGTGTTGCTGGGATTTCTTTTAGAAATATCAATGCATTAAAGACCTTTCAAATCACAAAATCTTAAATTGTACTTTCTAGTTTAAAGAGAAAGTTTTTAGTATAGTATGGAAAGTGTGAGTTGAACGAGTTGTTTTGTGCTGTGTGTTATTTAAGAAATTTTGTATATTACACAGGTCATTATTTTACTTAACACCTTGAAACGTTATAGTATTTTAGGCCTGGAATGCATGGAATTTCTATAATGGAGGAAAGATTCTTAAACAGGTGTGATGGTTTAAAATGAAAGGGCTACCACTAAAATCTCAGTAACATAATAATATCAGAGTACTCTTGCATTTCCTATCTACATTTCTTTGGAGAGTACAAAAAGAAAAGTTTGTACACTTTCGCATGGATTAATTTTAGTGCCTGCCATTTCAAGCAAACTAGTGGAGTGTGAGTGATCTATGCCAGCAGACAAATATTTCCTGCATTTTTCCTTAGAAATTATATTTAATTGTTTTTAGGTTGTGAACTGGAAATTGCATTAAGTTATAAGTTTGTGTAGTGTTAAGAAACTAAAGAAAACATTCTGTTGTATATCTATACTAGCAAACAGTTCGTGAAGATACAACTTTTGTGGTGACTGAAGCTATGACTGTGGAAACCACTCATGTGCCTTCTGCATACCTGGCAGAGATCCTTCACCTTCTGCAAGCCTTGTCTGAAGTAGAAGAACGCCTTAATTCTCCTGTTCTGCAGGCTAAGGATTGTGAGGATCTCTTCAAACAAGAAGAGTGTCTCAAGGTAAGATAGAAAGCTTTTCTTAGAATGGTTGGTTTCCATTATTTTGGTGCTTCTGCATATTGGCAGCCTGCACTCACTCTCTGAGACAACTGTTTTAGAAGTGCTTAGCCCTGTTCTGTGATCTCTGCATATATAGGTGTTTATATATGAAGGCACATCAGTGCAAAATATAAGAACGCTGAAGAGCTCATTTATTTGTATCTGTTTCATCTGTATTTGGAAGACAGGTATTAGGGTTACAATTACCCATTGCACTAGGGTATCTGCAAAGTACATCCTTGAATGGTGGAGAAAGGATGCAGAGGGGCAGTTAAATATTTAGAGTTGTGAATTTGTGGTTAAAGTTTTCTCTGTGTGTTTGTAATTTGAAGAAATTTGTAAGTAACCCTATCCACACCCAATCCTGGCAGCTTTATTTTAGTGTTTGATTTCAAAATATTTTTTATAAAACACAACAAAACCAAGTAAAATTTAGCTGTTCCATTGCATGCTAGACCAAAAAAGCTTGAATTCCGATTGGAGCTGTATTTGTGCAATTATTACAGTTTAATTAGCTAAACAGAAAATATTGTCCAGTATGTAGAATATGTACTTAGGAAAATGCTAATTCAGTATTGTTGATATGACTTTAAATATTACTGTCTGGTTTCTTCATCACTTGCAACAGTGAAATCCTTTGAAATTGGCAGAATTTTTCCAACACAGAATTGACATAAGAAGAGAATAAGATTAAAGTTGTAAGCCTAAGTAGATGAATGTGTTATCAGCTTTTGCAGAATAATGTTTGTGTGAGGAAAGCCTTGTAAAAAAATCATGCTTAAGTGCTGTATTTAATTAAAGCAATTTCAAATTGTCATCCAGCATGAAGAGAAGACTACCTTTCCATTTTTCTGTGATTATTTTGGGGAAGGAAAGGTTTTAACAAAAGGAAACGTTAACCTAAAGAGGCCGGAATTTACCTACGTTCGGCTATAAGATAAAAGCTTAGAGGGAGAATCAGGGCAGGGGCTCTGGCTAAGTGCTCTGAATTGTCCTGTGTAGGAGCCCATTTGTCCCTTACCACAACAGAGGACATGTAACAAAACCACATCCATCTGCCGTTATTAGCTTCTATAAAATCACATTCTTGTACATGCATAGATCCTATACATTTTAGGTGTCTGTATACATATATATACACACAGAAGCATACAAGATATTCTTATTAGCTCTTGAAAATTAGGGTGTTTTCAGTTTCCTAGCAAGGCAGTATAGTATGTGTAGTGAAGCATAGCAGTGAAGTATTGGAGCAAAGGAAGCATATAACTGATAATAAGACTGTGTGAAATAACAGTAGACCCTTCCTCTTACCACTTCTGATTTAGTACCAGAAGATTAAAGTGGTTCTGAATATTGAAGCACACAACATGGTAATGTTATTGTCATTCTTCATTTTAAACAATCCCTTTTGATAGAATGACTCTTCTGCTCAAATAAAGTCATAGACCATGTAAATCGTGGCTAATGAGCTACCACTTGGTCTTTTTCTATGACCTTATGTTCATCACTAGATTGGCTTACTGGCGGTTGAGTTCCTTTTAGTTCTTTTTAATGCTTTACCTTTGGGCTTATCTGATTTATATCCATAACTAATCTGTTGTTCACCCACATATATTTGGTATTATCAGAGTTGACACCAACTTTAATAACATTGATACTGAAGTTACAAGTAAGCATTGCCATAGGTTTAATTTAACCGAACTATTAAATTGTTATGAGATGCATCTGTGGGCACAGTTCCATCTTCTTCCTAAATAAATCTCTTAGAAGAGGCAAATGGATCTTACAAATTCGTGGGCTTTTGGAAGGGTATAGTTTTGATCTGAGCCTGCTTAATGAATATTTATTTCCAAGGAAAAGCATTCATCATTGTCATTATCCTGCAGTAAAAATAGAAAAGTAGTGCATAAATTGTTCAGCAGCTGGTTAGGAAAGGACTGAAATTAAATTGTGGTTGATTTTTATCCCTGACAGATTTGCATGAATCAGATTAGAGAACTGTCATGAATAGCTCTGTGTTTTAAATCTGTTTGTGATTTTTTTTCACTCCCATTCAGAAAGAATCTGTTTTAATTGATCCTTAAAGAGAAAAATAAGTTTATTTACAAGAATCTTTCAGTGGTAGCTGCTTTGAACATTTTTCTCCAAAGTAAATATGTACAGTAACACTTAAACCTGATTGCTCATTATCCAGTAGGGTAAATATTAAATACAAATTAAAACTTGCTTTTATTGATTGTCATAGATAATTCTAGCACTGAATTTTTATCAAAGGGATGCAAAATAGCAAAATATGAGGTTTTGCAGCAAAAATCTTATAACTTCTAACAGTTAGTAAATGATAATTGTTTTATGGGCATATTTAGTAAATCTGCTGAAAGCAGCTCATAAGAATGTTGTTCTCTTCCTTTTAAGCTTTAGAAAGTGGAAAAATCAGATAGAGAAACCAAGTTTTGTCCCTTTATCTCATAAAGTCAGCAATTGCAATGTTTCCATTATCCTATTACAAGCTCTTTTAAGTATTAGCACATACAGTAACTCAGTTTTTCTTCATCACTGTACTTATTCACAAACAATTTAAATATTACAGTTCTGTCAAAGATGAAACTCCAGTTGATTGTATGGAAAATCATGGTTCATAGAACGAAGGATTAGTAAATTTGACTTAATGATATACTCTCAAAATAGGACAAATTTTGTTATAAGTACAAACATTATGGTACTTCTGTCTGCTGTTGATATTCATATTGATGGAGTTCATAATCTTTGAGTTCCCCATGTAGAACTGGTTATAATTACAATGGATTTCATTACACGAGCAAGTGTAGGGATAAAATGCCTTCAGAATTTAGTTAATTTTCCTTACTTGTAATGGATGTTCCAAATGCTTCCTGAAAGTTAAATTTGCATATATTCAACTTAATCTGGTTTTAGAAAATGAAGTTATATTACCAGAAGTTATGTATACCAAAGCTTTCCTGTGTGGTGATTATCTCATGCAAACTACTTGTCTTGTTCAAGCTCCAGATTATTTAGCAGGAGAGATATATGCTGAAATAAATACATTTATTAACCAGAGACCTAATACCAACATATATTTCCGTTTGCTAACACATAGCAAAAATGTGTGTGCCAAAATGAAACAGTCTACCTGGAATTTAAGAAGTCTAATTTGTGTTTATAGTCACATGTGAGAAAAAGTTTAGTAAAATTTCACATTCTGTGTCATAGTCGTGCCTGTTCATTACTTAATTATATTAACAGTGAATTCTTTTTTTTTTTTTTGAGGCTACGTGCTTTATATAATTAATGCTGCAAACCTGCAGTAGGACCTATATATATTAGGCATTTCTTTTTACTATCATTTTAAAATATTCTTAATTTTAGCAGGAACATTGTATTGCAGAATATGATTATACATTTAGCTATGATAGTTTTCAATGGTGTGATAGTTTTAATATGGAAAACCATTTGGCTCTTTGAGTAAGAGGTTTCTTATATATGTAACTTCTTGCATAATCACTGAGTTCTTTTTCTAGTTCATCTTCTTGTGTACTTCCAGTAAGATCTTTATTTAGTTCATTAAAAATTGGGTTGTTTGCTGTTGTTGTTTTTTAAATGTAGACATTTTCCTGCTCAGATTTTTTTCCCCCCTCTTCTTTTTCCCTTTGTTTGACGGTTCTTTATCTCGTGACAGATAGAGCATGTTTTTTGCAGTTTTCTACTGTATCTTATTTCAGGATACAGGAAATTTACTGTACACATTACATATCCGTGATTCTGGCAGCCAGAATCCACTTTCAAAATGGTTTATTAAACCCATAATACCCATACCAGATATTGTAACTCATAGTTCTATATAGATTTTAAAATTATAGACAATTCACGGAATTTTTCCAGCCGTCCGTGATTACTAGCAACTGTGCTCTTGCTAGTTTTCTTGTCAGTACAAAAAGCATGAAATATTGTAACAAATCTGCTATACATATAATTATAAAGCATAATTCTACTATTGTTTGGATTGACGGAAGTATATTTTTAATTTTGCACATTGGAATACATGTTTGGCCTGTGTTAAGTGATTCTTATCAAGAAACATCACTTAACTTGATATTCAGAGTGGTTTTCTGCTGCAGCTCAATAAAGCGCAATTAACCATAACTTAGAACTGGGTGTAATCAAATGCACTGTCCAACTAGATCTGTCAGTAACGCAGTGCTTGGTGGCTTATTTGAACACAAATAGCCAAGGAACTGAATTTTTACAGAAAGTTGTCTTTCTCCGGCAGATAAAGACAAATTCTAGGTAGTGAAAATGAACTGATTTTCAAGTCTCTAACACTCAGATTTCTCTTTTTAAGAGCAATGAGATGGATCATTCCCCAAAGGCTACTGACATTTCAGCTGCTAATGATTTTCTGTTATCCATTTTTCTTAAAAATTAAAGCTTTGTACACTTCTGTTAACCATGTTACAGAATCTTTCAAGGCTTTGGTTGATAACTAACTGCCTGAAGCTTTTCTCTTCATTGTGAGAGATAGATGGGGGATGTGTGTGAGATACATGGGTTTGCGTATACACATACATATCTGATCTCTTTTTTTTTCGTTGGACTCTCTTATGCCATCCAGTTGTGGATTTCATTTATAGAAGGTCAGCTGTATTATCTTTCTTTGTCTGGAACAGCAGTGCTCTGAACAAAAGCAAAAAACTGACATATAAATCAGAAATTATATGCCTGTTCATAGACCACTAATTCTAAACATTTTGGGATATACCACTCATCAATTCTAAAGTGCATAGATGTATTTAATCTGGTTTTAATATTTAGAAAATTTACCTATTTGATTAAAAAAAACATATAATTGTAGGCACATATATTAGTCTTCATTTGATTACTTAAACAAGTCAAACACAATAAGTGCCTTCTTGGGTGGTCGAGATGAGCTGATATTCAGACCTTCTGAAAAGAAGGCTACTTAACTTGAGTGCTTAAGTGTGTCCTGGCAGCTTGTAACATTTCAATTACATTTTCTCTGTTTATTTAAATATGCAAAATTTTAGTCATGGATGAGGTTTTGTGAAGGTGCTGACACCTTTATGTTCAAGGCATATAACCTTGGAAGATTTGGAGGCATTTTATGTTTTTACCCCTTGATATTTCTTATATTCAGACTAATATCATTGAACACATTAATTATCCGCGTCCTGAGTGGATAAAACCAAGATTCAGGTAGACTTGAGTATGGAATGCTGTGTGAGACGTTGTGCTGGGAAAGTCAAATGAGGTTTGTTGAGTAGTTACACAGACCCAGCCAGCTTTCACACTAGATGATAGTTTGCTGAAAAGGAAGGAAATATGTTCCTTATTGGGAATCATCCCAGAGAGAAGACATCTGCCATTTTCTTTTTATTTATAAGTATCTCCTTTAGTCTGCTATATGTAGGTTACATTTCTCAGGACCTATATCCAAATTACTAGCCATAAGGGGTTTTATGGAATGTTCCTTTATCTTCTTTTGGCAAAGAATAACGTGTTACAGTATTTGCAGCCCTAGAGCTTTAGGAACCCAGAGTATTTTTTTTCATTTGTCTTGTTTGGATTTTTTGTATGCAATTATTTCAGAGCATTGCTGTTACATTTTCATAAGGATTTTGATTCTCACATTTTACAAAATGTAATAACATTAATTGGTTATAAAATGACAACCACACTTTGTCACTTAGAAGCATTCAGATTTTGTCTTAAGTGCTTGTTGTTTTTAAAATATTTCTCAAGTAATTTGGAGAAGAAAATTATTTCGATAATTATCATTACCTCCCTGTGACTTCATATTAGCACTGCTAATAATATACCAGCACACTCTGTTATACCCATGGTTTTAAAATACTGATTTAAAATCAAATTCATTACAACAGAATTGTAGAACATATTACCTAGACATGAGGTGTGAATGATGTGTTCAAAAAAAAATTAAAATCCATTAATAGAATCAGAAGAATTCATAAATGCTGAATAAAGAGGAATTGGTAAGTATAGTTTACATGGATATTTTAAACGTTTCTTTACTAAGAAAAATGAGGTATTGCAGAGTTAGAAGTCAACATATTAGAATACAGAATTTAGAGAAAGGAAAGAGAGCAAAAAGGCCTCCCTGCTCACGAACTGAGAAGCAGTTCAATTTAGTTCAAATTGTCCATGAAGTCTGTCCAATTAATGATAGTTTTCTAAGCCTAAAAGCTTTGCCTAGTAGCTACCCACATCTCTGCAGCAACTTTATTGTATACCAAATCTTATACATGGAAGAAGGTTACTAGTAGGGTAACACTTAAAACCTGCATGAAAACTAGTATTGTTCGATGCAGTTTTTAAGTGTTTGGGTAGAGTGTGAATTAAATTCGAACAAACTGAAAATGACAATTTAGGTTGACTAAAACCAGGAAAAAGGAATGAACATCCCAAAAAAATTCAGCAGTGCTAAACCATGGAACAGTGCAATGAAAGGGAAATAGTGGAAGACAGGTAAAATATAAAGTGAAAATATAAAGTGCTTTTACATAGTGAAAGCAGTAAGTTCAATTATACCTGACACTGAAGAGTCTTGGATAATTAAGTTAATTGTGTCTCCCACTCTGGAGACATTCAAAACCCGCTTGGATGCCGTTCTGTGCAACCTGCCGTAGGTGACCCTGCTCTGGCGGGGGGGGTTGGACTAGATGATCTCCAGAGGTCCCTTCCAACCCTGACCATTCTGTGATTCTGTGATTCTGTGAATTATACCTTCAGAATATTTTCTCAGCGTTCATTTTGATCCAGAAAGCAGCTGTTGTTCTGTAGTAAGAATTAAAATATGATATTCAGAATAGAACAGTTTCTCAGTAAGTAGTACAGCTTTGCCGTGTATATTATATTTAATAAAAAAAATATTTTGAAAGTATGTAAAATAATTAGAAACTATTCAGAGAAGGGCAAAATAAAGGTCAGAACTATATAAACAAGACCTACATGAGAAGAGAGAGATGAGATTTTTTGAGAGGTAAAAATAATTAGTGTCATTCATCAAATTTGTTTTTAACACTGACACAAGCGGATATTTGTTTACATTAAGAATGGATCGTTGTTTATGTAGGGAATCAGAGTTTGGATTATTTGGTATTTGTTTTTCATTCTGAATTGCTACTGAAACTGCGTGATATTCCATATATGAAGACCCAAACATTTAAAACTATGGTATATTTGAACCAACAGGACTGAAATGTTCTTTGCTGAATGTTTGTCTTACATCTCTCTTATTTCATTTGTATAGATTTCAAGAAACTTGTCTATTCCATTCTAGGAAAGATGGATAGTGAAAAAAACCCAATTGTTTTCCAAGTTTAAGCAAAAACCATCAAGACACACACTTCTTTTTAACTGCCATTTCCCAGGGGGTGAGATTTGACACAGTTTAATTTTTGTACTGGAGTTATTTTTTTTGCCATCCCAGTGAAATTAATGACAAATTTTGACACCCAGATCATTGTTTTCATTCGGGCTAATAAAGATTTTTTCCCTGCAGCTTACTCAGTTCTCCTGCACTTCCTAGCAGTGTCCAAATTATACATACACAAGATAGTCTCAGAACATCGGCATGCTCCACTTGGGATTATAGGGCTCAGGCTTTTTTCCTTGTGATTGCTCCAGGGAATGGTTTCTGAGTGGGAAGTACAGGGAAATGACATGCAAATATTTTGAGGTTTTTTCTTTTCCGCATCCTGAATATGTGGAATTCTAAGCTTTTGCATCTTTTTCAAATATATATTTAGAACATCATTTTTCAGTTAGCTGGATGACATACATAAACACTAAGGTATATAACTTGAAATAGATTTCTTGGTCCATGACTTTACTTCCTATGACAGAGAAATAACATTTCTAGATACTTAATAGTAAATCTTACTTTAAATAGTTTTTAAATCTTTAAATAGATTTAAATAGTAAATCTTAATGTCTGAATATCATATCATATTCAGAACACACTCTATCAGAACACATGAGAAAAGACAATGAATCCAAACAAAAATAAAATAATTCACATTTTCTAGAATTTCATTGCTTTGGTAGTAGCAATAACATGGAAAAATCTGCTGTCCCTATAAATGTTTAACTTTTGATTTATTGGTAATTTATGTCTTATGATGGTATTTAAAAAATTGATGGCTTATTTCTTATTCTGCTTGAGCAGTATATGTTGAAGTGATTTCCATATCATCCTTAGCACATTAAAGGTTAAAATCAACATTTTCTAACCTTTCTGACCATGTCATAATAATTTTCAGATTTAAAATACCATTTATCTTACATAATTCTACGATGTACTTTACTGAATAATATAGTTATGCAAATTCAAAGTCAATTTCTGTTTCTTACATTGTTCACTTTGAGCAAAGAGCATGTAAGTTAACAGATTTAGAGTTGGAAAATTTTCCTGAAGATCATGTGTTGGAATAATGAGTAGAAATGTGAGGTAGCAGATTCCTCAAACCACTCTCTCTTATTTAAAATTTGACTGACTTTGTGCATCTGGCTTAAATCATTTGCTTTCACTCTACTTGCTAAATTCTAAGCATAACACTATTCATTTTATGATTGACTTTGCTCAAGAATTGTAGAATATTTACAATTAAAATAATTAATACATACATTAATTAAAACATGTAGAATATTTAAAAAGTTAATTCCATCAAAACACTGAACACAAACCACCAAAAATTTAACAAAGTGAACTGTAGCTGTGATTTTTACTGTTTTATTAAATGAGTATTATATCAGGATGTAAAGTTCAGGTGTCATTATTTCTGACTAAGACCTATTAGAAAGGAATATACCCCCTGACCTTCTATTCAGTAGTACTAGTAAACCCTAAATATGAAAAGTAAAATTTTAGTGTGAAGTCTTCATAAGTAAAACTACCCTTTAAACTACATTTAAATTGTTATAATTTGTGATTACTAGACTCTTCAAATAGCTTCCTTTTATGATATAAGATCAGAAGTGTCTTTTTAAAATGTATTATTTGAAATCTTGCTACCTTTAAAATATGGCAAAGAAAAGCAACAAACTATTGCAAAAGGGAATATTTTTTTCCAGCTATAAAAGATCTTATCACAAGAATGTTCTCTGGACTCTCAGCTTCAGTTGAGATTATTCCAATGAGCAGAAGTTTGCAGGATTGGACCTCTATTTCATCCTTTTTGTCATGTGTTGGCATATAAATGAGATGCTGCTTCTTCAAACTAGGTGAGCAGAAGGGCACTGAACAAGCCAAGTTACAATTTTTTTATCTAGTTGCAGTTAAAATAGAT
>VZSZ01002948.1:43954-57205 GCA_013398815.1 Ibidorhyncha struthersii | reverse complement strand
CCCCCCCCGCCCCAAACTGAATTGGTTAGCTGTGTTTCTGTCTCGGGCTGAAACTAATAAAAGACAATTCTACTTTTCATTTGTATTACCAAACACAGGCTATATATCTGACACATAATTTTTAGTAGAGATACAGAGAAAGCAAAACAATGTGATGGAATATTGTGCTTGTCAATGCTTAGTACAGCTTTTACTTACTTTAATAACTCTATTGCATAGCATGTGTGTAGACTGGAATTCTGTTCCACCTAAATCACTACAACATTCTTATTCCTAACCACCCATGGGGAATTAAAACACAGATGTTCTGTGCTGAATTCCCATGTCTGTCTGAATCCATATGAGAGAATGGCTGAGGGACTTTTTGGGTAGATTCATTTGCCGTGACAAGAATGGCAACAGATTAAGGAAGAGTCCACTCATGCTAATGGTCTTTTTTATTCTATTTCTGGTACATTATACCCTCCAGAATCTTTCCTGTATTACTTCAAATTTGATACCTGCTCGTCCCAAAGAGAAGAAAGGCAAATCTGATTTTTTTAATGTATGGTAAAATAGAACCATCAGATTCTAGCTACAGGGTTTAACCAGACTGTGACAGAGTGTTAGAGGGCAATTTTAGTTTTCTTTTTTCGTTTGTTTTTCTATCACTCTTTTTATTCTGCTTACTGCAAAATAACACAACATCCTTTGATCCCTGCCTCCTTTCGAAAGGGCTGGTAGTGTGAAAGAGCCTCTCGCACACAAACTAGCAATTTGTACTTCTCGTAACTCTGTCAAATCAGCATTTTCCCTTACCTCTGAAAGAAAGTTGCTGCAGAATTGTGTGCAGCAACTGAAGAATGTCTTTGTGTTAAATGAGATTAAGAGTCTTTGGCGAGTTGGTCTGATAAGTTGTCAGCTACAAGTTCTCAGTATTCATTCTGAGGCCTATGTATTTCGGAAGAAATAAGGGACAGAAAAGCAGTAGAAGAGTTATAGGTAGTGGTATTGGAAATTTAGAGAGTTTGAAGAAATGTTAGAAGAAAAGTTGCCTGCAGAAGTTGTGGATGCCCCATCATTTGAAGTCTTCAAGGTCACGCTGGATGGGACTTTGAGCAACCTGATCTGGTGAAGGATGTCCCTGCCTATGGCAGGGGGTTGGACTAGATGGTCTTTGAAGGTCTCTTCCAACCCATTCCTGGAAACATTCAAGGTCAGGTTAGATGGGTCTCTGAGCAACCTGATCTAGTTGAAGATGTCCCTGCTTATTGCAGGGGGACTGGACAAGATGACCTATAAAGGCCCCTTCCAACCCAAACTATTCTATGATTCTATGGTAATATGGCTGTAGATTTTTATCTGGAAAGTATTCCTTTCTCTCTGCAGCAGTTTCAGTGGGACATGTGCAGGCCTGTATTAAGAATTCATTAAAAGGCAAAAATGGTAAGAAATGGCTAAATATTATGACACTGAATAGACTAGGGAGACATTTATTTTTACACTGCTATTTTAATAAACCTATCTCAAGAATTATCTGAGGCTTTTAGTGGCTCAGTGGTATATTGGATCCTTTGTCTAGTTTGGTACAAAATTTTGTGAGCTTTGCATCATACAAACTATTGTTTTGAATGCACAAAATTTCAGTTGTTAACCTTTCATTAGAGAAAAGGAGAAAATCATAACTTTAAAAACTTTAGGGAAAGAAAGTCTATCTTTAGACTAAAAACAAATTGATGCAGTCGTCAAACCAAAACTTTTTAATTCTCTCGTGCCTGGCTGCATTTTACTCAGGCAGCAAGAAGTACAGTGCAAACTTCACCATCGTAAGGAACCATGGCTACAGCTTTTCAAAAGAATGGACTTTGTTTCACTGAGGAAAGTATTTTTGTTTGGCTGAAGGAAATCAACAATTGTGAGATGTTCTGGCTTTATGTTGATGTCTTGACTAGCCTGGAAGAGAGAGCATTTTCCTTCCAAACACAAATACCATAGAGAGAAAAATAAAATCCCCAGAACAGCACAAGTATCATGTGCCTTGTTGCATTGAGGCTGGAAGAGGCCACCTACAGGAAATTAAATTAAAATGTAAAGAATAAATGATTAAGTGCGTTTCAGAAACATTTGTTTTGCTTGTTTCCTCTCTGGTAATGCTACATATGATGTATGTTACCAGGACTATAAAGAAATGACAGCTGTATAAATTAGTTGCATAAAAAAACATGTTTTTCCTTCAAAACCTGCATTTATTTCTCTGTTTTCGATACTCATAATGTGGAGCTGAAAGGTAAGCTTATGTAACTCATGGTTTTGGGTTGATTCAAAGAAATATTTATGTTGTCTTTCTGGTAAAGAACATGGAAATCACAGAAGTACCAAATTATGCCTGTTTTGATAGTAGGTTGAAATGTGACAGGAAGTGCTCTGCTTGAGGATTTCATTCCATCAGTCTTGACTCACAAGGAGGAAGTCTCTGTTAATTACTTTTTGTTACATTCAGTGCTTTTATCCTTAAAGTCAGTGCACAGGTTATGACAATGTCTTTCCTCAGTATTGGGTTTTCTAACAAATTCAGTCATTCAAATAATTCTAAAAGATTCAGTAGAGAGAGGTTGAACACCACCTAGTTCATGCAATAGAATGAAAAGAGCATATTTATGTCTTGCTTTATAGAGCAAAAAGAAAACCTGTATAATTCAGTCATGGAACTGAATGGGTTGATAAATGGATAATTAATGGTCATTGACAATGTATGAAGTTTTAAATGGTTTCACACATTTTAAAGGTGTAAAAGTCCAGAGTAAATCCATTTTTTCTTCCTGTTGGTCTTCCTACACATGGCATTGTGCAGTTAGGCCGGTGTACTGTGAAGTATTTTGTCTTTCTCTGAAACAACAATTAACTGACTACTTGTAGAAAGGTAAATGTTGGGTTGTGAATATCCTGCAAAAGGCAAAACCAGTGATACCTGATAAACATTTTTCATGGTGTTACTTTGATATTTTTTTCATATATGCTGAAACGACTATAAAAGAGAAGCATAAACAGCAAAATAATTAAAGAACACTTAAACATAAGTCTGTAAAACGGGACTTTTTCTGCTTTTTTAAGAAGAACGGGGGTTAAAACAGATATAACCTTGGCGTAGAGTAATTAATGAGTGATAGAAGTCAATAGTACTTTGCTTCCCCTCCAGCCATCACCTTTCTCAAAAATAGTTTATCAAGTCTTCAAAGAAAGGATGGACATTCAGTCATTTTTACCCAGTTATTGTAAAACTGTTATCATTGTCAAAGCTATTGTTGACTCTCTTGAGGGACAAGAGGCCTTGCAGAGGGATCTGGATAGACTGGAGCATTGGGCTATGATTAATGGGATGAAATTTAACAAGTGCCAGATTCTGCACCTAGGAAAGAGTAATGCCAGGCACAGGTACAAACCGGGAGAGGAGTGGCTGGAGAGCAGCCCTGCAGAAAGGGATCTGGGGGTGCTGGTGGGCAGCAGGCTCCACAGGAGTCAGCAGTGTGCCCTGGCAGCCAAGAGGGCAAATGGCATCCTGGGGTGCATCAAACCCAGCATAAGCAGCCAGTCAAAAGAGGGCATTATCCCGCTTCATTCAGCATCGGTGTGGCCTCACCTGGAGGACCATGTGCAGTTCTGGGCCTCACGATTTAAGAAGGCTGTGAAGGTCCTTGAATGCATCCAGAGGAGGACAACAAAGGTGGTGAAAGGACTGGAAAGAATGTCCTGTGAGGATCGGATGAGGACTTTGGGCTTGTCTAGTTTGTAGAAAAGGAGGCTGAGGGCCACCTCCTCGCTCTCTGCAGCTTCCTGAGAAGGTGAAGTGGAGAGGGTGGTGCTGAGCTCTTCTCCCTGGAATCCAGTGACTGGACACGTGGGAGTGGTTCAAAGCTGCACCAGTCAGGGGAGGTTTAGACAGGACATGAGGAAGCATTTCTTTACTGAGAGGGTGTTCAAAAACTGGAACAGGCTTCCTAGGGAGGTGGTCAATGTCACAAGCCTGTCACTGTTTAACAGGCCAATGTCCAGTGTTTACCAGGACAATGCCCTTAATAAACTGCTTTAACTTGGTCAGCCCTGAATTGGTCAGGCAGTTGGACTAGGTGATCCTTGTAGGTCGTTTTCAACTGAAACGGTCTATTCTATTCTGTTTAATTATAATTTTCCTCGTTTTTCTTTCGCTTATGAACATATTTTTTATTTATAAAAAACAATATTTTGTTTTTCTTTTCTAAAATCTTGATATTACAGAGCATTAAAGATAGCCTGGGGAGACTGCTGGGTCATATAGACGACGTTCACAGCAAGAAGACACCGGCTTTGCAAAGTGCTACACCAAGAGAAGCCGCAAATATACAAGAAAAGCTGACTCAGCTTAATTTCCAATGGGAGAAAGTGAATAAGATGTACAGGGACCGACAGGCGTAAGTAACTTTTAAAAATTATTATTTCTGCTGGCATCCATTAATATTTGGCTTGCTGTTGGTGATTGTTTCCTAGTCTTTTTCTTGTGGAAATAGCTTTTAAAGTCACCAATGATACTTTCTTATAACTAAGTATAGAATGTTTATAGGAAAATGTAATTTAATTTATGAGCATTTTTGTCAAATTGAAAATATTTTGACCAACTATCACTTGCATTAGACCAAAACCTGGCATGATATTGCATGCATATTCCTATTATGTCAATATAAATGACACACGTTTACCCTTTATTAGGCATTTACGTTTTTGTACCTGTACTATTGATTTAAAAATCTGAATCTCTGATGGTTGCATCAGAATAAAATCCCTTTTAATTGCAGAGGATTTACTAGTTCAAGGAGTGCTTCTCACTTTGTTTCTAAGGAGCACAGCTAGAATTGTTAGCAGCTCTAAATCCAGTGTCATTTTTACAAGTCTGTATATTAGACGTTATACAGCAAGGCAGGATAATCAAGAGAAGTATAGAAAGGCATCAAAATGATAATAAATAAAACTGTGATCTCCTACAACATCATATAATACTTGTTATTATTTTTCTACTTGTATATTATTAGTGGTGTTTGTAATCCGAGAATCGTATTATGATGAAAAATGTAGCCAAACCTATTTTATTAATAGGTTTGTCCTACAATCCAAGCCTTGGTAACTTTTGTGTTTTCTTTGTTTAGAAATATCAGTCAACAACTGTAACTTTCCAGATTTCTACAGACTTATTATTTCCACTGTCAACCAGTCACTAGCTTTGATTTTATGTTGCCGGAGGGAGAGAGAGAGAAATTTTACAATAATAATAATAATCACAGAGAATCATAGTAAAAAATATAATTCAGTAATCTTCATGTCATCTCTGTTTTGTCTCAACATTTAAAGTGTAAGAAACTGAGAGAGATTTATAATCTGGTAAAGTTTCCAGATTCTCCCATGCACAGTACGTTTTTTAAAAAAGTACTGGCCCTGCAGTGGTAAGAAAGATTCTTCTGTTTCTCGTGATGCCACGTACAGAAATGAAGGCTGTTAGAAGCAGGTACTGGAGCCAAGCTGCTCATACAGATAATAAAAATTGGGGATATTTGGTTGCACTTTTCCCAGAGTCCAGCTTTGCCCAAACTCATACTGGTACAGTAGACCAAGCTCTGAGAAACCTTTAGAATCTCCCCATACGCATTTTTGACCACTGATGCATAGCAAGGAGAGCGATTTACTGTTAGCTGAAAGCCACTCAATTGTCCCTTATTTAGAATATAGTGATATTTAGCCAGCAGCAGAAAGCATTCTGAGGCAAAATGAATTAATGTTTGTCAAGTATTTTGAGGTCATCAGACAAAGGCACTAGAGAAGTGTAAAGTAAGATTGCGCTCCAGCTGGTGTTTGCCTGGGGGAGTCATCCATAAATCCACAAATCCATAGGGCCTGATGGGATGCACCCTCGAGTGCTGAGGGAGCTGGGGGAAGCCATTGCTGGGCCGCTCTCCATCATCTTTGAAAGGTCCTGGAGGACAGGTGAGGTGCCTGAGGACTGGAGGATAGCCAATGTCACTCCAGTCTTCAAAAAGGGTAAGAAGGATGACCCGGGAAACTACAGGCCGGTCAGCCTCACCTCCATCCCTGGAAAGATGATGGAGCAGCTTGTGCTGGGTATCATCTCAAAGCACCTGGATGAAAAGAAGGTTATCAGAAGTAGTCAACATGGACTCACTAAGGGGAAGTCGTGTCTGACTAATCTGATAGCATTCTACGATGAGATCACTAGATGGGTGGATGAGGGGAGGGCAGTGGATGTTGTCTACCTTGACTTTGGCAAGGCTTTCGACACTGTCTCCCACATCATCCTCACTGGCAAGCTTAGGAAGTGTGGGATAGATGGATGGACAGTGGGGTGGATTGAGAACTGGCTAGCAGATAGAGCTCAGAGGGTTGTGGTTAGTGGTGCAGAGTCTAGTTGGAGGTCAGTAACAAGTGGTGTCCCTCAAGGGTCAGTACTGGGTCCAGTCCTGTTCAATATATTCATCGATGATCTGGACGAAGGGATAGAGTGTACCATCAGCAAGTTTGCTGATGACACTAAACTGGGAGGAGTGGCTGATACGCCAGAAGGCTGTGCTGCCTTACAGCGTGACCTGGATAGGCTGGAGAGTTGGGCAGAGAGGAACTTAATGAAATTCAACAAGGGTAAATGTAGGGTACTGCATCTGGGGAGGAATAACCCCATGCATCAGTACAGGTTGGGGGCCGACCTCCTGGAGAGCAGCTCTGTGGAAAGGGACCTGGGAGTCCTGGTGGACAACAGGATGACCATGAGCCAGCAATGTGCCCTGGCGGCCAAGAGGGCCAATGGCATCCTGGGGTGCATCAAAAGGAGTGTGGCCAGCAGGTCGAGGGAGGTCATCCTCCCCCTCTACTCTGCCCTGGTGAGGCCGCATCTGGAATACTGCGTCCAGTTCTGGGCTCCCCAGTTCAAGAAGGACAGGGATCTGCTGGAGAGGGTCCAGCAAAGGGCTACAAAGATGATTAGGGGATTGGAACATCTTTCATATGAGGAGAGGCTGAGGGATTTGGGTCTCTTTAGTCTGGAGAAAAGAAGATTGAGGGGGGATCTTGTTAATGCTTTCAAATACTTGAAGGGAGGATGCCAGGGGGATGGGAGCAGTCTTTTTTCAGTGGTGCCCATTGATAGGACGAGGGGTAATGGGCACAAGCTTGAACATAGGAAGTTCCATCTTAACATGAGGAGGAACTTCTTTACTTTGAGGGTGGCGGAGCACTGGAACAGGCTGCCCAGAGAGGTTGTGGAGTCTCCCACTCTGGAGACATTCAAAACCCGCCTGGACGCTGTCCTGTGCAACCTGTTGTAGGTGACCCTGCTCTGGCAGGGGGGTTGGACTAGATGATCTCCAAAGGTCCCTTCCAACCCTGACTATTCTGTGATTCTGTGATCCTCTTTTGGTATGATGGACAGCAATTCAAGGCAATGATAAGCTTGACTGCTGTCCGGAATCGCGCACCTTTCTTTTAAATCTTTTGTTTGTGGTGTCCATCTTACTGTGTCACTGTTTCAGTGTTTTTATTAGAACTCTGAGATGATCCCTGTCGCTTCTGCAGTTTTATGAGGTGCATTTGGATTGCACATGAATGATAGGGAGGAGAGGAAGGAAGACAATATGGCCTTTAGCATTTTGCTTCTAGCAGTTTGTGTCTCTAAGAGGTGAAAGAATCTGTGTAAGTCTGGCCTTGAGATGTGGATGAAGCTGTGTTTATGAGATATGCTATTGATGATGACCTTTTAGGACAGTTTGGGAATTATTATTGGAGCCCTGTCTTGCTTTCAAGGGAGCATATTTAAGTGAATGTGAGTATTCCATGTTTGAACGGTTACAGAAACAAATATACTATACTACGTTCATTTCTGAATATTGGTTTTAGGAAATCAAAAGGTTGTAATAACATGGAAATTATTATTTAAGTAAATGCAAAGTCAGCTATCACCGTGATAGATGGAAGTACAAAACAACTTCCCTTGCCTCTGTAGTTACTAGCTGAGATCTTACTCTAAATCTCACAGAAGTCAAAAACATTCATGTTGAATTCTTTTGTGTGAAATAGATTTCCTGGAAGTCCTGATTCATATCTAGATACTTTGTAAGTAACTTTATAGGGAGTTCCTTTTAATTAGAAATCAAAATATATTTTCAGTTTGTTTTACAGCAGAGTACATGCTAGTTTGACAGAAATGCATTGTGATAATAAATACTCAAATAGCTTTATGAGTCCAGTTATTTTAGAGTATTTGAAAACCTTGTTTCACATTGTCACTTTAGCATGTTTCCTGTATTTGAATGTGTTCATACTGTACTTACTATAAGATAACAGGTAATATTTCACTGAAAAAGTGTAAACAAAAAATCTGTGGTCATCCTAGCGTAGTCTTTCAGTTGTATTAGAAACCTAGGATGAACGCAAATTTTTACTCGTTTCACAAACTCATTGAAACACTAGTCTTCAACTGACTAATTTTTTAAGTAAAGCCTAGACCTGGCATGGTTCTTAATAGGAGTGAGTTTCTTTTCTGTACAAATTAATTTTACAACATGGTAATTAGTTGTGTTTCCAACAGATATATAGGGATTACACTGTCTTATACCAAGTAAAATTTGTTTCTTTGGTTTTAGTTTTCTGAGCGCACAGCAAACTCCAGGAAACAGCAGCAGTGGCATGATTTTTCTTTTGTGAGCTAAGGAGTAATTTATGATTTCATTTATAACTTCAACCTTTGCTGTCATGATATTAAATTTCTATGTTGTCTATTCCAATAGTTACATTAAGATAATACAGTCTGAATTTTGTAAGGTAGAGTTATGTTACAGTGCCAGTAAGAATAACCATTCAGATGCCATAGTTTTTTCTGTCCTTGTATCAGAATTTAACAATAGTGTCCCATCTTTACACCAGCCTTAGAGACTGTTTTTTTTATATTACTCATGACTATTTAGGAAGTGAAAGTAACACCATGTCCCTGTATATCTTCAATGAGAACATATATAATATTTGGAAAAAAAATATTATTCAGGAGATAATAGAAAATAGGTTTTTAAATTATTGTCTTATATAAGTATTTATCTTATCAGCTTGCCACTTGTGGAAGACCGGGTTTCCCTTGTGAGGATATTGTCTTCTGAGGATATTTATGCTTCAGTCTTGTTTCTGTGAACAACACGGACTCCCTAAAAACATTCCTTTCTAACAGTGCCAGAAGTCATTGAATCAATAAAGTACAACAAACTCTTCCAAAATAGACCAACAATACATTAATTTTAAGTATTTCTATAGGAATTACAAATCACTCACAGAGAATGTAAAAAAAATAAAAAAGCGTAAGGCAGAAACATAGAAAATATACTCAAAAAAATCTAATTTAGAAGAAAAATACTTCAGTTTTACAGATATTGTAGACCTTGAATGTTTTTGAGCCGGTTTCTTGATGGTGAGTTAAAATTCTAATGGATCCCTCATAGTAATTTCAGATAGCTAATTTCTGTCTTTTTTATGTCTTATTGAAAAATTATCTTCCAGGGCATACATTATAGACAAGGTTAATGCTCTTCTAATTAATCTGAAATATACTAAAAATTAAATGTTATGAGAGAATGTAGGAAAGTTGATACCAGATATCCTTAGAAAGTGTATAGCATGTGCTACCCATGGGCATGAACCACAATGAATTTCATACCCTTTTTCCTCCCCTGAGAGTCTTCTACAATAGATGAAATTCTGCAGTCATGAACTAAATGGACTTAATGAACTTTTGTATATAAAGATAAATCATAAATGAGTGAGCGGTGTGCATCTATATATATATGTGCGTGTATAGATTTAATAGATAAAAAGTAATAGTGATCTGAGCAAGATGCAAATGGTATGGAATAAGGGGTGGAATGTCCTGGTTTGAGGTAAAACAGAACCAACTTTCTGTTCATTAATTTTACTTTGCAGCTAAGCCTCTTCTAACTACTGAAATTAACGGCATATTGTGCAGACACTATTCACACTCAGAGTGATAGGACCTACGTTTGTAGTTGATGCCCAGGCATGGCATGCAGAGAGGCTCTTGCTTATACTTCTCGCTGTAACGCCCAAGGGCAGATAATTTTGTTACTTGCCCCATTGGAGGGCCAGAAGCAGAATAGTATAGAAGGAGCAGACAGCACAGGTGACCCAAAACTGACCAGCAGGGTATTCCATCCTATCTGCCTTATGCTCAGTATAAAAGCTGAGGGACCAAAGGGTCAGTGCTCTTTCCTCAATGACTGGCATCCAAGGAGGACTCTGTCTGTTTGTCTGCCTTTGATCCCAATGCTGAATCCAGATCCGGAATCCAGTTCCCTTCCGTCACTGGGTCCAGTCTGGGACTTAGCCTATGCCAGCCAGTGACATGATTGTCATCCTGGGAGCTTGATACCGGTTTGTATATATTTCATTATTTTCTTTTTACTATTTTATTATTAATACTTCATCAAAGTAGTTTAATTCCTTCTAAATTCATAAGTCTCTCTCTCTCTCTCCCTCCTCTCCTTGGAGAGAGGTAGAGGAGACCATCTTTCGCTCATCTCAGTGGCCAGTCCGCCCCAAACCGTGACACTTGCTAGTTCTGAAAAGAGGAAAAAAATGATATGCCACTCTTGTATCAGAAAAGATCCCAAATCCATAATAACGGTGCCAAAACAGATTAATGGCTTTATAAAGGTCACAAACAACTAACAATTTTTATAATAACAAGAACAAACCATAAAGAACTAGTTAACAGTCTTATACTAAGAAAGATTTTCATTTTTGGACAGCAGTACGACTGCCAACTATTTCTGAGTAGGCTTAAATTAACTGTTGATTACCTTGATAAGGCCTAACGAAATACATGTATTATACAGAAAGAATCTATTCATTGGCAGAGAAATAACTTTTGTGGTTGTATTTCTAACAGCACATAGTAGCAGATGTTGTAATCCCTTCTGTCGATATATTCTGTCGAGTTGAGAACTAATCTGATGCATAGAGCAAGACATTAGGAAAAAGAAATGAAAGACATTTTTTCAAGTTTAAGTAACTTTTGTAGGTCCTGTATAGCTGCAGAACCAGCTGCCAGTAAGTCTTGATGACTTGCCTGTCTATGTATGGTATCTGAATCAGATCCAGCCTCTGTGCTCTGCTCGCTTAGATAAAAACTTATAGATACGATACTAAGACATCTGGATTCAGCCCAGGTGAGGCATTCACAGTATAGTTCTCTTTTCAGAATATGAGATATCACCTTAGATTAATATCTATAAGCAATTGACAAATGCAAAGCCAGGTAGTATTAAAATACTGAGGAAATCTACTTGCTTGAATACAGATTTCTAGAAACATTTAGATGCCTGAAGACATCTTGCATGGCCTCAACCTCTTACTTCAGAAGCGTACCACTCTCATTCATACTGTGTCAGTCTTGCATGGATTTCTCATTAACATTCCACCATAAAACTATCTTTAGGACTGAATCCCCCTGTGACTGTCCATTTTACAACTATTTAACCTTGCAACTCATCCAACCATCCATCAAATTTTTCGTCTAGATGATTTTGAAAAGGGCAGAATGGAGACAGCTTATAATACTTGACTTATAACCAATGTGAGTTGTTAATTTGTTTCCATACTGTACTTACTGTATAAAAATGATCTCCATGCCTGTTGTCTCACTATCTAATTCTTGCAACAGATTTGCCCCTTCATTTGCCCCCATAATATCACATCATCAAGTTAACATATTGGTAGGTTTCATTGGTTCATTAATTGCTTGAACACAGATATAAAATAATTTATAACAAATAGGCATAATATAATGTATAAATATTTTTATTATGGGCAACCTATATAAGGCTTTCTGTCAATATTTATAATCTAAAGAAACCCAAAATGTGTGGGAACATTTTTGTTCCCTAGTTTATAACTAGAAAAATTTAATTTCCAGCAAAAGCGGAAAATATTTTTGCATTATATATGGCCATTAAAGTGGCTCTTTTCATAGGGCAACATGTATTAGAACATCTGCTAAATGTAATAGCTACAAGTGAAATTTAAAATTATTTGTTAAAGCTTAAATAGCAAATTTCAGGCAGTATGAGAAATAATACTGTAGCTTTTGGGAAGAGTCATGTTTATTAAATCACTGTCATATAGCTGGTTTTAGAACTTAACAGACAATTCCTGATATGGGAATTGAAGGTGTCTGCATAGTAAAAATGAGGTGAAAAAAAACTAATTCAGAATTTCTTTTAATAAGTAGATCTGATTATATAGTCTGAAATAGCATGTGTTTGTGCTATGAAAGTGTTTCAGCTGAAAAAGAATCTTGAATGTTTCTAAATCACCAACCCTCAAGCCTGACAATTAGCATAACTTAGCATAACTTTACTGTAAAATGCTCAGTGACAAAAATGCATTACATTTATACAAGAATTATTGTAGTGACTTTTTCTGCTCTACAAACTAAAAGAATTTCACTGAAATGTCTGGGCAATGTTAAGGCTTAGTCATGAATATGTCGGCTGTAGAACTACAGGAATGCAAATTTGCATGAAGACACTGTGGTCAGAAGCAAATACGCTCTGAGGTGTCTGGTTAAGAACTGTCTTGGACCTTCATATCAGAATAAAAAATAATATGATATTGTGGTCAGTGTCATAAGCTATGAAACCCAGCTGAAATGCAGGGTATACTTGCTTTAGGGACAATCCCTGGGGCCTGACAGGATGCACCCGCAAGTGTTGAGGGAGCTGGCAGAAGTCATTGCTGGGCCGCTCTCCATCATCTTTGAAAGGTCCTGGAGAACAGGTGAGGTGCCTGAGGACTGGANAGTCAACATGGATTCACCAAGGGGAAGTCATGTCTGACTAATGTGATAGCCTTCTATGATGGCGTGACTGGATGGGTGGGGGAGGGGAGGGCAGTGGATGTTGTCTACCTTGACTTCAGCAAGTCTTTCAATACCGTCTCCCACATCATCCTCACAGGCAAGATTGGGAAATGTGTGTTAGATGAATGGACAGTGGGGTGGATTTAACAGTGGCTGACAGGTAGATCTCAGAAGGTTGTGGTTAGTGGTGCAGAGTTGAGCTGGAAGACAGTAACGAGTGGTGCTCCTCAGGGGTCAGTACTGGGTCCAGTCCTGTTCCATATATTCATCAATGACCTGGATGAAGGGATAGAGTGTACCATCAGCAAGTTTGCTGATGACAC
>VZSZ01002948.1:0-35517 GCA_013398815.1 Ibidorhyncha struthersii | reverse complement strand
CCCCCCCCCCCCCCCCCCGCTTTCTGCATGGGGTATCTGAGAAGTGGCAGGCTCTAAGGCAGGATTAGGCACAGCAGAGGACTGCACTGCAGGAAAGTTGCCTGGTCCCCTGTCAAACGCTGAAGGACCGTTACGGGAACCCCACTAGGGGGCAGTTTTGCAGTGAAAGTGCTCTCAGTTGTGCACGAAACAAACTAACACGAAAATTGCTTTTTCCATCTTTCCAGTGTATTTTCTCTTTCTGTCAGAATGCAAGATACCCTCTGACTAGCTGGAAACTGAGATAAAACGTAAATCTGGAGGATCACCGAGTTGTTCTTTTTCTCTCAGATTCACGGGCCTTCATGTACAACAAAAATGTAGCACAGACACCTGCTGTTACAGGAATCTTTTTCTCTGGACTCTTTAAGGCTTTTCTGTCCTTCCCGACTTATTTCTATTTTCTCTTTGATTTCAGTGTAGAGATGGTGGGATTAAGAATTTACACTGAGGTTTTTATATTGTGGAACAAAGTATTTTTGGTTTTCCTAAACAGTTGAAAGACTGGCTATCATCTTACAACGAATACTATTTTTGTAAGTCATTATTCTAATATAATCAAGCAAGAAATTGAAGTTATAAAACGTAAATCTCCAATACAGGTACCCCAGGCTCAAACATATTTTAATTATGATTCATTTAAGCATTTTTCTTTTTTTCCTTTTGCACTACACACAACTGTGTACTTTGTCTGTGTTTATAGCATTTGACAATATGCTAGATCAGTGAAAAAAACAGAAGGCATAGGAATACTTAACAGAATAAAGTTGCATTTTCATATTGTCAGGGTGATTAATGACAAGCACTGTAGTTTGCCAGTAACGGAAAGGAGCAAATGTTGCTGCATTTCTGAATTTATAGTCTTTAGTAGACACTGTGGGAGTCTGCAAGACTAGAAATAAATGCCTCAAATAACCATGAGAGTGTCTTTGTCCCTGCAGTGCGCTAAACAGACCAACAATTCTCCTTACTATCTTTAAATCCTCTCACACAATAGTAATGCCAGTTAAACTGCATTTCTTCTTCTTTCCGATTTTGATGCATTTGGTCAGTTCCCTGAGTCTTTATGCATCCTATGAACTGACGTCATCTTCCACATCCAGTAGCAGGGAAGAGCTTATTTCCAAGATGCCTGTCTGGGAATTACCTCAGAAGCGCAGTGATGCTAAATATAACTTTAGAATACAGACTGCAGGAATCTGACAAGCTGGAATTCCCTCAAGTCTCCAATCACAAGGGGCCACTCAGCTCCTTTGATATATCTTGACACAGGACTTTCCAAACAGACTTGAATTCTCTCTCCTAGGAATATGTAAATATATAAGATTGTCTCTTCTTCCAGACAATAACTTTTCAAATTCCAGAATATCCTGTCAAACGTGAAATTTCCCTTTCAGGAACACAATAATTTTGCTGTCATTTCTTCCCAGGTTTTCCTGCCTAAAAACCTCTCTCTATTAAGAGACTGGGAAACAAAACCCTCCCCTTCCCTCACTGAAGGTGAGGAAAATCTTAATGGCAGAGGATGAAGTTGTAGAGGGGAGTGTAGACTTGGAATGGAGCAATTTTCTACTTTCTTTTCTAGAAGCCTGACAACCCATCTTGTATGTTCTCTCCCAAGTGAGTTGCTAAAAAGCCAAGCAAGAATATTAATTGATAAGTGGTCAAGCAAGATCCCTTGATTGCAAAGGAGCTTTCAAAATTCTACCACATGTAAGAGCGACTTCCAGAAAGATAAGGTTAGAAGGAGCTAGAATGAAAAATGTAGAAGTACTTTGAGCAAAAGTGTTTAGATACCACTAAGATGGGAACATGTGTAGACGTGCATTTATTAGCAAATTTGTTTCTATTATCCATCCCATAAATCCACTAATGATGTGTAAAATGCACTACTGTAGTTACCATTTCCAGCCTCTGATGCTGTCTTGTTCCTTACTCAAACTTTTAATTCAGAATAAAAAAAAAAGTCAGTATTTTTGAATTATATGAAAGGTGAGTAATTGACATGCAAAGAATGGCACGTGGCATTTCTCCTTTCTCCTTTTTTGCTCTTTATTTAACTTGCAAACAAAAAATGAGGGAGAAGATAATTGATGCAATTCTTGAGCATCTCCTTTTCAAAACTATAAAACTTTCAGGAAATGCACGGACATTGTGTACACTTCTGCCCTTGTGTAATCACATACTGTAATAACATTAGTATGGAGTCTCAACAGCACATATGGAGCAGTTCATGATGCTGTTTTGGCATCAGTTCTCCAACCAATTCTGGAAATGAAGTTAAATTTGTAAACAATACCTGTGTGGTTGGGTATTTTGTCTTCCCTTTGTAAAAATGGGAGGGCAGTTGTCTATACTAGGCTAAGAGGAAGAGATCTATATTTCCATGACAGGAAAATACAAGGACTCTGTAACCACTTGCATTCTGTGCTTCTAATGCTGATTCTTCTCTTTCTTATGGCACTGTAAGTCAGAGTGCTATAAAACCAGTAGGAAAAGAGAATTAGAACTCATGACTCCTGAAAGCGATAGAAATCATTCTGCAACAAGCTTTTATTTCAGTTTATGGTCTGTAGAGTAATAGTGTACAATCTTATAAGAAAATATTTATACAGAGAGACTTATCAGTCAGCCTGAGTCTCCAAGTCAGTTCCCACCTGGATTTACCCTTTTTATTAGGCCTTTTATTCAGAGTTGTCCTCTACTGCTATAGTAGAAATCAGCAAATGTTACAGATGCTTAGTTTTTGAAAATAAGTCCATGATATTCACTGCAGACAGGAATCTGACAAAGACATAGTTTCCTCTCTCGTGAAAGACAGGTAGGACCTAATCACAGTCATCATATCCTTTTGCTTCTCCAACTCAGGTTATTTCAGTAACTGGTTACTGTTAACTCTCTAGTCTAGTCATCCTCCTCCAACATGGCTAAAGCAAGGAAGAGACTGGCACAATAACATAGAAAAGTGGAATAGATAACATTGAAAGTAGCTGCTAGGAATGGTCAAACAGTAATGCAGAACTTTCTTGCCTTCATCTGAGCATTGTATAACATGCTAAGTCAGAGCATAAGTGATATATCGAGATCTATAGTCATTTGGGACACCTCAGTGAACTGTCTTTGATCTCTCCCTGTGCTGGAGAGACAGGTGACACTGAAGCTGAGAATGGGATTCTTGATTCAGCTTGTCCTTTGTGCTAGCATAACTGGTGACTCTGGGAGCATGCTAAGTTTAGCCTCTCCACTCTCTCCAAGATTCTGCTGGAAACAGGGGAGGTGCACATTTTTTGTGAAGATTACCACACGGCTGACTTCTGAGGTGTGTGTGCTTCTGCAATCACGAGTATGTTTTGTCCATGAATAGAGTAGAAGATCACATTGGAAAAAAATAAAAAGATCTATGAACACCTGGTAGCTTTCTAGGACTTATCATTATCCAAGATTTTTGTATTGTATAAACTTGCAACTTTGATCAAAGTTCATGCAATGATTATTGTCTACCTTAACTTTGAATTGTCTAATCATTGAACAATGAATTATATAACAGAAGTTTTTTTTTAAAAAAGCCATTTTAACTCTCTAAAATTTTCTCTCTCTTTTATTTGTGACTTCAAAACAATGCTACTGTCTTGCACAAGACAGCCAGGCAGCTCAGCTCATTCTGTTCTTCTTCTTTTTTTTTTTTTTTTTTTTTTATTTTTTTTTTTTTTTTTTTCTTTTTTTTTTTTTTTTTTTTTTGATACTATTATTTCATTATTATCACCTATGTAAATCCTGGGATGCAATCAGGGTTCCTCGCCAGTTAGGCTAAATGACAGCAGGTCGTTTGCTTAGCACTTTTGAAGAGTGCCAAGCTGATAAGATACCCCAGGTTCCTTACCTGTTTACAGAGAAGGAACAGCAATAGCTAACAGGATAGCTTTGTTATACTCTGCTTTGGTCTTAAGTAATGAGAAGGATGAGTAAACAGTGCACCACTGTCACTAATGTGTAGTTATTTTGGACATCTGGTATCTCTAAAACTGCCCAACAGTATTCTTTCAGCTGTTGTCAGCAATATTTATAAAGGAGACTGGGTATACGAATTCAACTAATCATCTAGTGAGCTAAACTTGACCTCAAGGCTGATGATTCCTTAGCCTATTCCTACATTTGCTAAAGGAGAGAAGGACAAAGTGCAGCTTCATATTCCAATACCAGATAGATGAGAACAAGGATCTACTGACAGTTTTCATACTCCTGAAATCAGAAGCCAAAATAAGGAGCGGAGTGGCCTATCCCAACTTACCTTTGATACTGAGGACCTCTTCATCCTCTACAACAGAAATCTTTTGTCCTCTCATTTCTTATTTGTGAAATTATTAGTGCCGCATGTTGTTAATGACATCCTTTTAGGTTTAAAGACTTGCAACAAGGGGGTTGACTGACATCATATTTTCCTGTGGACCACATCATGATCAGTGGAGTTTACAACTACAGTAGTAGGTGGTCATAACAGACCTGTTCTTACTTTTGTGGGATTGAACTAGCTTCATAGGTGTAGATTTATGGTATATTTGTACACATAGCATACCATATTTATTATATTAACAGAAATTGCAACAGCCATGCTAAACCAGGGTATGGTCATGAAATTTTTTGCACTGCACAGTTGGTCAGTATTTATACAATATTAGCATGGGTTAGGAGCTGTGTGTCAAGTAGCAGGAGGAGCAGGACTCTTCCGTGAAAGAGGACAAGCCAGGAGCCAAAGGTGACCCCAGTACCTGCAGCACCTTTACTGGGACACAGTCCCATAGCATCTGACCCGAGCAGGTAGAGATGGGTGCAGGTAAGAGGGTCCATGGATACTCCCAGCCAAGGCAAAAAGTGATGAACCAGGGCCAAGGGCCAACTTGGGTGCCTAGTTGGGAGCCAAAGGAGACAAAGCCAGAGACAACACTGGAAACAAGGCTACAGAAATGGGTCAAAAGTTCACCCAGGAGATGAGGCCAATAACAGGAGTGCAGGCAAAGGGTCCCTCCAGGAGACAAGCTACCTACAGCACAGGTTCAAGGTCCATATGCTGTAGCTCAGGCCTAGGCCTCGGCTGGAATGGGGCTCCTGGGCCGATGGATGGGGGTGTGGGTCACAGTGAAGCTGGTCAGGGCCAGTAAGGCCATGATACGCACAGTGCCCTGGCACTCTGCTGCTTTCGGTGGTTCCAGCTCAGGTGTCACCTTGGGAACTTTGTTTTACTATTTTTTACTCTGTAAGTGTTTGAAAGAGGAGGCCTGTGAATGATGGTGCTGCTTCTTTCTAAGCCTGGTGACTAATGGAGAAGGAAGAAGCTTGACTGCAGCCTAAAGCATTAAAGCCATGAAGACCATCACTAGCCAAGTGGATTTGGAAAGCTTTACTAGGTTTGGTTTAATTTTTCAGCTTTCCCAAATCTTCATACGTTACCCAGTTACATATGCCCTGATCTAGCCGACCGCCTGAAGAATTGCAGAGCTATTGCAGATGGGCTGTTTTTGTGTGACTAGCCAAGGTCTAGACTGCACAGCATATGTCCACCCTGGACAGGACCCAGCACCCAACCTCCTCAGCCTTGACAGTGGTAAACAGATTTAATCTTGCACTCCATCTTCGCAAATCTTTTGCAGTTAGGTTTTATTACCATTTGAGTCAAAATAAGGTGGGTTACTAAACCAGAGTGACACATAGGTTCTGAATGAGTCTGAATTTTAGTCCTGGGCTCTTACTGCATCGCTGGTTTTGCCACTTAGTGGTAAAAAGCACAAGAAATCCTGGCTACAGTGGTGTGATAATCCTTGAATTCAAACATTTTCTCTAGTCAGCGTTTTTGAACTTGAAGTATGTTTTGAAATGTAAATTATGGACTGAAGTCATCAGTATATACCAGGCAAAGACTGAAAAATTGAAATAAAGCCTTTATATATATACAGACAACTGTACATGTGTATATTGCACATGCACAGCTAAACTATTATATGGAGATAGCTGTTGAAATAAATTGTTATTAGAAAAAAAACCCAAAGATACCAAAAAAATATTCAAAGTTACATAGAAGATGTCAAGAAGGTTTTACTTGAGACAATGAAGAATCTAAAAATAAGGATTAAATATGATTTTAGGGATTCTCATTTTAATACTCTCGATATTGTAAGTAATATAAATGGTGTGTTGTATGTGATTTCTACTAATATGCAGTTCCTTCTGCCATCCAGTTTTCTACTGAGACATATTTATAGTAAGTAGAATAAATTAATTACAGAACCTTGTAATACAAGGATGTAATTCCATCTAGTAAAATCCCCTGAAGTGGAGCCTTGAGATGTTTGCCATGTAAGGGAAGCAAAGCATAGGTAAGTCGTCTTTGCTGCTATGTCAAAGCTTTTCCCTGGGGGTAATGTCCAAAAATAAGAAAGATTGTTTTATTCTTCTACAGCTTGTTTTATTGAGCCTTTTCCTGGCTAGCACAGAAAGCAATAGGATTCCTTCTACCTTTCATCTCTCTCCCTTTCTTTTGCCTGTATGTGTCTACAAATGGGCAGCATGTTTTCTTCCTGCCTAATTTCAAGCAAGTTAAACACCTGCTCTACTTTTTTAAAGTAGGTATAGCCATAGGTTTTGAATTTTAAACGTTTGCTTAAAATCTCAATCTACTTGTTTGACTTTCTCTTGTTAAAGAAACAATGAAAGTAAGATACCTCTAAGAAATATAAGGCAGATCTTGGGGTGACTGCAGTATTTTTAGTCTGTGTTTACGTAGCATGATGTGCATAGTCAGCTAGTTCTTTCTTCTGTGGTTATGCACCACTTTCATAATAACTTCACTCCATTCTGTACAGATGTTTTACTGCAGAAGCCCCATTAGGATCAGTATGGTTCTTTGCTGATGCTGGAAAGTACCTATGACAATCACTAGATTTACCTGGGACTGAACCAGAAATAATCAGAGCCCAGAGAACTAAAAATATAGCTTACCACAGCTTGATGAAAAAGAACTGTTCTTCCCTAGTTAAACAGCTTAGCGTGTCTTTTCCAATAGTGTTTTGGGAGAGATTAGTTGAATGGGAGAATGCTGTATTGATCCCTAGGAATTGGCAGAAGAGTGGGAGACTTTTTTAAACTACTTTAAGGGTTTCTTTTTGGAAAAATCAACCTGACTGTCATCTTGTAAATTGAACTGTACAGCCCTCCCCCCTCCCTGAAAAGGGAAGTTGCTGTAGCTTAAAGAGCTATTTTGCTGCCACTACTTTATCCTCAGGGGACTATAGCTTTGTGTTTCCTAGTTACAGAAGGACAGGGAATAAAGTATCTGTGGAGAGCCAATTGCAGGAGCTTCCACTGCAGTTAGCTGGTTACTCTGGCGAGCAAGAAAGGATTTTCAAGACTTCTGTTAGTGCTGCAGACAAAGTGGGGGGAATCTCAAGATCCTTTTGTGAAAATCTATTTCAATGCTGTTTTCTACTGATAAGTAAGTTTGTACCATAGAATTGCAGTTCAGCAAACTCTAAGCAAAATTTAACGATATTTTGAAATCATTGGTTATTTGTCCGAGCAGTGTTAGAAACACTAATGATTCTGGTAGGTCACGTACCATGAATGGGATGGGGATGTCAGGTTGTCTTTCAGGAAGACACTGCCATTTCTTTCTGGCTGTTGCCTGGACTGCCATTTCTTTCCAAATCATGTATCTGGCAAGTGGATCTGAAGAGCTGGAGAAAAATTGTGTTGCTAGGCTGGATATCCCTGAGATGCCAGCCACAACGTAATGTGGGAAATATGATTAATAAGGGCAGGGGAATTAAAGCCTCTTCAGTCCCTGTCGTAAACCCACACTTTTTAGTTCTACCTTATTGCTCTTAAGAGTATCTCATTTTTTCCTGTGAAAGTTGTTCGCTGTGCTAAATACTAATAATCATAGAAGACATACTTCCTTCTAACAAAGAGGATCAGTATTGAAATAGAAAAATTTATATTATTCCAGCAGAAACATTACCACTTCTTCCCCTATGTATTGCTCACAGCCTTCCTTAGTATTCTTTCCTGCTTAGATTTTCTTTTCTGTAAATTTAATGAAACAGAGCAGTGAACGTTGCCACAGTCCAAGGTATCTAATTATTGTGTTTTGCGAAAAAGTGCAGACTTTCTTGAAAGATTTATTTCCAAATTCCAAACACCTTGATTTTATGGGCAAATTAAAAGATTTACATTAAATTCAACATAAGCCTGTATTCCACAACATTTAAAATTCTTGTCATGGATCCTGGACAATTTTCCTCGAAAGAGTTCTTGGGATTTTTTTATGACACAAAAAAAGCTATAGCCCCCAGGGGCTGCAGCTGCACAAAGAAATAGGCCAAATGTACATCATTCAAAAAATGTTCCTAGTCTTAATCTCTCATAGTGACTCATTAATCATTTTGTATGCCACAGAGGGGCAATAAAGACTCTAATACTCTTAGTGCTGTAGACACACCTCCAAACTCAGTATGTGCCACCTAACATGACCATGTTTGCATGTCTAAAAGATGGGCAGCTCCGTCATGCTGCCCAACTCTTTATACTAGTGAAACACCCAAAGCTTTCTGTTATGGTATAATAAGAAAAAGATTTATAGTTGTGAGTTTTCATACCAAAGTGGGTCTCTCTAAAACATCAAAATATGAGTTATGAAAACTTCACTTAGTGAAATACACACTACAAATATTCTATATAGCTTCATGCACCACTTTTCTTTGGTTAGTTTATCTACAAAGAAGTGAAATAAACTTTATTAAATAGTTAGGTCACAGTAGCAGTGGCAAAGTATGGACATATTTATCAAGTCTGTTTTAATATACCTGACAGTTCAATGAACAACTATTAACTAAACATATCTCCATCTGGGACACTTAATAACTATAAATTAATTGTAACTGCTTAGAAATCTCATCTTTTCCTCCTCTTCATACTTTCTTAAGCCTGGAATCTTGCTATAGTTCTTTAGGGTCATAATTTCATGTTGTTGTACAAGAACATAAAAGTTATTGTGCTCAAAGCAGAGGAAAGAAGACCATATTCGTTATATTATTAAACAGAGTTCTAATATCTCAATGCAAACTTTAAATGAACCAGTAAACAAACTTATATTGTTATGACCAATTTAAACACTGCTAATCTAAATACACATATATTCTACTAATTTCTTTACTGTGAGTGAATAAATATTTTTAAACTGAACCAGTCTTTTTTAAATGAAGCTTATTTTTAATTATGTTACAGTCTCAATCTGCATAACCGTATAATCTCTTTCAAGAGAAGAATAGGATGTGCAACAGAGACTCTCTACTGCTCAAAAAGATTTATGAAGGCCTTTGCAACAGCAGCTGACCATCTTACATTGTACAGAGCTGGCCTCTAATGTCGCTGCAGCAACAATTTTTTAAATGAAAACTTGCTTGCATAATTTGAGCTAGTTTCACACCTATTTTATTCTTTGAGATCAGTGATGAACAGATAGAAGGATGATGTGAATGGGATTCTTTACTAGACCTGTACTGAATAGCCACACTTCATGCTTCTGAGAGCTACCCCAGAACTGATAGTGGTTTTCTGGAAGCTATGCCATCCAGTCATTATAAATTATATAATTTTATAATTATAAATAACTGAGCTGGATCAAGCGGTAGCATATACTTACATTGCTGACTCCGCCCTTATCTGCACCATGCCATGGCTTCAGACAGCCCAATCATGGTCTAAGTGTATAAAAAACAATTCCACTGTCAATCATTATATCTATTCAATGATAACAAGTTAAGCCTTCTGGCTGCCCATTTGTCTTCACCAACCAACTAGATCCAGACGCCTCTTTCCTTGCCTGGAAACGTGCTCAGCTAGTCTGTGGGCAAATAGTCTTCGGTCTCTAAATTTTGCATCAGCATATTGGATTTTCAGATCATGTGATGCATTCCTCTTCAACTTCCAAAGGCAGCATGTTACAATACACCTAAATTGCGCTGTACAAGCAAGTATGGTGACTGGAGTCCTTTCATCTGTACTGAAAGACAACTGATTTCTGAAATTAGTACATTCAGTGTCAGAGTCACTTCTTAGAAGTCTATTAATCAAGAGTGCTAGAGGATCTGAATGATGTTGTCATAAGTGGAAGGTTGAAAACTATATGCCCCAAAGCACTCTGGAGCTGTCAGTTTCGTGAGTGGTCTTACTTTAAGTCATGCATGAGGTGACTGTACACACATGGGCAAGCAGTTGAAGCAGAAACAAGTTACTTATCAATATTTATCAAATCCCTTTTGTATCTGCTGAACATGTTAAAGTTCACAACTCCCTGCTGTTATATGGCTTTGGACTCCTTTTGATCAAAAAACTGTTGGGGTAAACAAAATACTGGATGCACAGATTTCACTTCGTCTTTTCTATATCATGTTCAGATAAGAGGAAGAAATGTGAGAGTTTGCTTTAGGTGTTGCTAAGATTGAAAACGTTTTCAGTATCAAGGGAATCAGTGAATACGCATCCCCCTGCGGTTTCAGTATATGTGTACATAGCACTATATCTATACTGTCTATATTGGAATTTAGATTTTTCTATTACCTGTTGTCTATGTTGACTATAAAGGAAGATTAAAATAACCAGATGGCTTTCTGAGATACGCTGAGGTTCATTTGATCAGATGAAACTCGATCCCAGTTGCTGTAGAGGTAATCTTTTTGTGCAGTTTGTGAGTTAAAAGTTTTTGCAAGTTCATGGTCTGAAAAAGTCTCAGCAAATTTATTTTCCTCATCGAGGTTATCTGTCACTTATGCCTTATTGCTGCAAAGCTTTCTAATCTGATGGATGGAAGTTAGAAATATAGTATATATAGTATAGTATCTATGTGTGTGTCTATGTATTTGTATGTATGATAGAGTGTATATATGTGTAATGCTGGATAACATAAACCCTATTTCTGGATCATTTAATGTCAAACATGGGATTTTGTGCTTCTCTTTTAAGTACTTTTTTCTGATTGCAGATACCATAAACCCTTAATGGTATGGGTTTTCAGGGAAAAAATGCTGCTTGCACCTCTGTCCGTATACCCCTACTTCATGTCCCACCTTTCAACAGTCTGACAATTCTCCTGTTCTTTTTCACAGCAGACAAGCAGGAAGAAAAGGGTAGGGATGGAACTAAGCTTGAATTAATTTGTTTCCCAAATCATAATTTAACAAAATTAATAAATTATAAACTGACAGATTATAGTCTTACAATTCATATAGTCAGGCTGGCTGAACTAATAAGCGCAGCTTTTTATTACCTCTCGGTTTGACCCCTGTGTGTCTACACACTTGTTTTTCAGTTAGATCCAAAACCTAGAGTCAAGGAGCCACTGCAACATATGCTGTCCATATCATAGAATCATAGAATGGGTAGAGTTGGAAGAGACCTTAAAGATCATGTAGTTCCAACACCCATACCATGGGCAGGAACACCTTCCACTAGACCAGGTTGCTCAAAGCCCTATCCAACCTGGCCTTGAATGCTTCCAGGGAGAGTGCATCCACAACTTCTCTGGGGAGCCTGTTCCAATGTCTCACCACCCTCACAGTAAAGAATTTCTTCCCAATATCTAATCTAAATCTATGCTTTTTCAGTTTAAAACTGTTACCCCTCATCCTATTCACTACACTCGCTGATAAAGAGTCCCTCCCAATCTTTCCTGTAGGCCCCCTTTAGGTACTGGAAGGCTGCTATAAGTTGAGTTGAACAGCCCCAACTCTCTTAGCCTGTCTTTATAGCAGAGGTGCTTCAGCCCTCTGATCATTTTTGTGGCCCTCCTCTGGACCCACTCCAACAGAACCACGTCTTTCCTGTGCTGAGGGCTCCAGAGCTGGACACAGTACTCCATGTGGGGTCTCATGAGAGCAAAGTAAAGAGGGGGGTAATATGCAGTAAATCTGGTCCACGTAGACACTGTAGCCATTCATCAGGGATTGCTGGATATCCTGGCTATGCCAGTTGCCAGAGTGTGAAAACCTGGTAAATGGCCACTCAAAAGAGATGGCGGGCTGCTCTGAAAATACATTTGAGAGTCTTTACTGCGTCGCATGTACCACAAGCATTGAGACTCTGGTTTTCAAACAGATGCATACAGTCAATCATGGAAAAACTGAAGGGAGGAGTTTTGCTTTTAAATCATTATAGAAATTAAAATCTTTTTACTGCCTTGTTACTTTGAGTTACAAAATTACGTAATCCAGAAAATGTGTAAGTGTGCACATGCCCCAAATCAACAACATAAAGAGATTATCATAAGTAAATGTATTTCCAGGTCACCAAAGAATACATGGGTTTTGTCATTAGAAGGTCTTATTTTTCTAGCCATATTACATTAACTTGAAGATAAATGACAATGCAAACGTTCATTAGGCTTGTAATAACATGTACACACTTTGCTTGGTTTTTTTTTCTCTAACTTTGTGATTTTACAGCGTGAAAGCAATTATTCTTCTATTTTTCTCTGAGTTATCAAGTTGCTGAGCAGCCTGTTCTCTAATTCACATTGTTTATTCTTCCTGACATTGACCCCTTTATGCAGCTTCACATGTTCGAATTCTCCGTATTACCAGTAGTACAATAATATGTGTTAAACAAAATGGCTTTTGCTATTTATTCATTAAATAAGAACTTCTAGCTTGATAAGTTACAGTTGACAGTGTCTAAGGTCTTTCACTAATCGCAAGACTAATATGCACAATACTCTGAGCATTTATTTTTTAAGTTAATACATAGAATATAGTCTATATATTTATAGAGAATATATACTGGTATATATACACACATATATATATAAAATCCCTCATAAGCACCCCATTTAATTTTTTGAACGTTTAGATGGTAATAGCTGCCAATGTTATGGTAATCTTTACTGTTCAGCTACTTTTCCACAAAATCTACTGTATTTTCCTGTTTATCCCAAATATTGCGAATACTTTTTTTAACTATAGTAGATGATCATTCACAGTAGTCAAAGGTAAAAAGCAAGTTTTTGAATGGCACCAGTCTAAAAATACTTATCAAGGTTTAATGGTACTGAAAAATATGGTTTTTGTGTATAGTAGGGGGTTTTGTTTGTTTTTCTGTTGTACTAACTGATAGCAGAATTATTTAAGATATTTTTGTTAAACATGGCAAAGCTACTGTAAATTATTTTATCCAAACAGGCTATTTATGACTCAGAAATATTTTCTCCTGATTAGCAGTATGATGCATGCTCTCTTGTACTATTAAAATTTTCTCTGCTTTTCCAGTTCCTATTATTTCTGTAAGATTCATAAACATTTTAGTTTCAGAAAAATAGAACTGTTTACTATATGCTACTCTCACAATAAGGCCTAGTAACAGTTACTTCGACTTCAGTTTCTCATCACAAATTAATTCTCCAAATGAAAGGGAAAAGCTGTTTTAAATGAAATTTTGTTATAAACTTTAAAAAAAAAGCAATCACTTATCAAAAACTTTTTTAACTGACTGAAAAATTCTAAAAGATAAAAAATGCCTAGTGCTAAAATAGGCATCAGTATTTTAAGAAGATAATGCTAAGTACTCTGTTATTACTATGATTTTCAGTGATACAAGGAAGTCTGATTTTCTTATGCCAGTATACATATTTCTGTACAAATCTGCCACACCTTAAATGGGATAAATAACATTTTACAGACTCAGGGAGTCAATAGCCGGCACTAACTGGTGTCATCAGTTTTCTGTTACTCCTCCTGCTCTAAAGCCACAATTGTTGGGGGATTTTCAGGTAGGCAGTGGATATAGAGAATTGAACAGGACAATTTTGGAGGATAAATCGTGCGTTCTTACAGGTTGAACTAAGAATTCTGTCACTGGAAATCTTAGTATTTAAGCACTTTGTAGTAATTACAGGGGAGTGCTGAGGGAACATCGTATAATATATACCTCCAATATTCCATTACACAACATGCTCTGGGCCACAAATTCACTAACATTAATTTTTTAGTTATGAATTATGACAGTAATTTGGGGAGTTTGTGGGAGCTGGTTTCCCCCAATGGTCATGACTTGTCAGTTCTCTATAATTCCAGGTCTTGTACCTGTTTCTGCGTCCAGGCTGTAGAAACTATAGTTTCTTTTTATTAATTTAGTCTTATAATTTCAAACACATTCAATTTTTATGAGATTACTCCAAGTTAAAAGTTATGTATCTATCTCATCACACCCAACCCCAAAATGGAAAGAAAGCACTTGCAAGTACAGTAGAGCAGACACCACACTTGTGACCTGCCAGGCAGATGCACCATGTTGGAATACACCGTGTGCTCAGCAGCAAAACCTGGGAGCCAGAAGGTGCTGCTGGGTTTCACGGTATTGACTTAGAACATGTCCACAAGTATTTTAATCTGGGTCAAGATCTCCTGCTTGCTGTGCTCTGCCTGACACTGAGAAGTGCACAAGCTGGCCTCAGTTCATATGAAACCAAGCTGGAAGAGGCTCTCTCCAGGAACCTGTCAAACACACTCCAGCAGTTAATGGGCGCTTGGTCTGTGGGACAGGGGTGTAGCTGGGCAGGCTAGGCAGATTAACGCCCCTTGCCAGAACATGGAATGTTTGAGAGTGTCAGACCACAGTGAGGCTCGGGTAGGGGACTGCAGGCAGGGACCTCCCCCAGTGGTCCCACCATGCCTGGAGGTGTGGAGCAGAGCCAGACTGGGTGCAGTGAGCAAGGTGTGCTGTGGGCATACCTACAGAGTAGCCCAGGTCAAGGCCTGAGCTTAAATATGTCTCTGAAGTTCTGAGCAGAAACTCCAGATGAGGTTTCTCGCCATGTAGCTGGGCTCACCAGAGCTCAATGACAGATCATGCTGCTGTGTGACATCAGAGCTGGCCTTAAGCAAGCCAGACCCCCTGGTGTGGGGGAAGGAGTCTGGAGAGCCTGGAGGGAGACCCACAGCGCTCTGACAGTTAGTCAGAAATGAATGCGATTTTTCACCCATATTTCATTTTACCCGATGGATGCTACCTTAGGGTGGGTAATAATAACATGCTTGGAGCATCTGGGTCACAAATGCAGTATATGCTGTCAGCCATCGTGAGGATGAAATGTGTGCATACCCTTTACACGCAGGCAAAAATACTAGTTTGGATTTCCGTAAAATTGAGTCACTGTTCTTTTTACATAAAATATTAGATTTGGGGATTTCTTATCATGGCAATTTTTGATAGTTTCACTCTGGCAAGCTATGAAATTTGTACTTTTATTACAGATTCCATTAATAATTTATTTTGTATAGGGGAGTTGCAATATGTTACTCTCTCACCTAGGTCACAATTAATCAAGTACTTCTTTATTTTCTCTAGGGAAAAGTTGTTACCTGATTTAATTCAGGTGTCTAGGCAAAGTTCTCTAAAATACATCATTTCATGTCTGTTCTGATGAAGGAAAACTTTTCAGGAAAAAAAAAAGGTGGAATTTTGAAGTTCAAATTCATATGCATAGTAAAAAACCTTATTTAGTGTTAGAAGAAGAATGTGTGTTTTACAAATTATATGTAGTGTTTCTTTTTACACTATTGACATATAGCATCATTTAGAACCCAATGGAGTTTTTGTAGAATTATTAATTGTAAATGGTCATTAAGTTTATTGGTCTCTCATGCTTCGTTAAAATGAATTTGCATGTCTAAAACCAACAATGAATGACATGATCTTGCTTTTTGATAACCAATTTAATTGTCATTGTCTTTGGTACAGTGATTGACACTGAATGGTGTGGTATCAGTAACTATGATAAGAAACTGAGTTGCAGACTACTGGGGCAAGAACAATCCATACAATTCAAGATATAAAAATGTTTATAATGTAATTTTAATTTAAAATGGTTTTAATATATATGGAATGCTGCAGAACCTACTTTCCGGGAAGAGGAGAGAATTTACATTTTGTGGTGATGGATGGCATTGTTATGGTTATTTTTGTTGCAGTTTATTTTTTATTTCTCATCACTTGCTATTTTGTGGGTGAAAGGCAGGGTGCAGGAGTGTGAATAGAATATGTGCAGCTGAGTCTTGTCCTAGAATGGACCTACAGCAAAACCTGGGAGCAAGATCTAGATGTAGCAGTGTCTAAACGAGATCATCAAAATAAATGTAAATTAAGCACTCAAAAAACATGAATTCTGTGAAATAAAATGAAAACATAAAAACCTCTGAAAATGGGTTATCTGTTTCTTTAAGCAATTTAATTGTAAAAGTTGCTTGACAAAAACAAGTTTTCTCGTTTTATTATCTCTAAGAATAGCCTTAAGTATTAAAGTTAATGCTCTCACATACTAATACATAATTATTTACACTACTTTGATGTTTTGTGTATTTTTATAAGGTGCTAATTGTGCTGAATCAAGTTGACAAAATCGCATAATTTGTAGGTTAATATTAGCATAATCCTACAGTACATTGTTTAGCAACAGTATAGAAATGAATTTTACTGAATGTTTTTTCCAATATGATGAATAAGAGTGTATGTCTCTAACAATAATAATTTCTATGATATAAATCATAACTTTTAGGAAAGTTTATAACTAATAATGTTCTTTCTCATGTGGGCCAACTGGCTGTGAAGTTTTGCGAAAGCAGAACGTATCATAGAATTGGATTTTATAGTTTATCACGGAATGGTATCAAAATATTCAAAGGTCTTTCCCTCCACCTTTGCATGGCTTCTTAAAAATGGCAGCCTTGGGCACGGAACACCAAGTTCAACCCCATTGTATAGAGTTCCACTGACAGCATATCTGAATTGGCAACTGTAAATCTTTGTGTAATATCACGTATAATACTACCAAGGAATATTAAATTTTGCTTCTAGCAAGTCAAGTCCAAAGGGTTAGTAGAGTGATAATCTTTGAAGGAAAGAAAGCTCCCATATTTTACTGGCGTAATGTAAATTGTGCTGCATATTACCTCAGCAGCAGTCTTTGGTTATTTTTTTGCTTTCTTGCTTTCCAGAAGTAAAATAAATCCATTATGTGCTAATGAGAAAAAAGGACATTGCTCCCTCAAGCCATTACTTAACACCTTCCCCGCTGGAGTGTCAGTGCATATAGAAAAAAATTAGGCTGGTGTACCTGTTGTTTTTCACTTGCCAAGTCTAACATATTCAAGTTAGAGGAATAAGGCTACCGTACTAAGTGTCAGAGCTCATGTACAATGCTTATGCCCTTTGCAATGTATATGGGTCACACATTCTAGCCTGGAGTCCGTACAGAATCAAATGCTTGGCTTCAAGGTGCCCACTTGTATCTTCTATGGAGCACATGCTAAGAAAAACAGGAAAAGAGGACACATCAGAGAGGAAATACTGCCCAAATATCAGTCGCCTACTATCCACACTGTTTTCACTTACGCCCATCAAAGGCTTAAGTAGGTGAAGACACAGCTGAATGGATACACTGTTTTTTTTAGTTCAATGACTGGTCTCTGACAGCCAACAAGGGTGGATCCCTAGGTAAGAGTATATGTATCGCAGGGCCTGCAATGACGCCTTCCTAACCTCCAAGTAGTGTGCCTGGGGACTCCTGAGGCAGCCGTAGTCCTTCTGAATTTTCATAGTCCTCGGAGCATTGTTCTTTTATGAATTCACTTACGAATTTTTACCATCCACGTTCTGCTGTGCCAAGACTTCAGCAACTTAGCTGCTCAACGTATGGAGTTAATTAACCTTCTTCTTTTGTGGATTTTGAACTTGCCACCTGGTAGCAGGATTGCAAATAGTAAAACGAACAAAGAAACAAAAGCCTCTTTGTTTTTACTTTTTAAAAAGCTATTTAAAATAGTACTGTGTGTAAAAGGATGTAATACACAGATTTAGCAGGGGAAACTCTCACTCAGCTATACGAGGAGGGGTGTCCCATAACACACAGTGTGAGCCCTTTCACCCCGCATTTCAAATGGACCTGCAGCTGCTCCTGCAGCAACAACTGCATTTTCTCTTATCATTTTAACAGTATTGTAACAGTTAATCACTGAAAGAACATTGAATTTTAGTGGATTGGCCTGTCCATAAATTTGCTCTGATTTTTACTGATGCTTAATATTGTTTTATACTTATTATACTGACAATAACATTTTTTTTTAAGACACGAGCAATAAGCACTAGTATTTAGACTTGTAAGTTTTAAATAAACATATCTTCTTACTGCAACTTTTCTCTTTTCTTCCCTCTGCAACTCTTGTTAGCCAAAGCAAAGGGAGGAAGAATGGAGAGTAATGGGAGATTCAAGTTGCAAGTGCTGGAATGCAAATTCAGTGATACTAATATCAAACCCTACTGAATTTTTGCATTTAAGCTGCTGACAAACTTCCTCATGCTGGGAAGAGTCATTTCATTTTGTGAGAAACAGGAGGAAATCTGTTTTAATATAGTGTCCAAAATAAGAAAGCATACTGGACCAAAATAAATGGATTTTAACTTATTTTCTAGGTGATTTTTTAAAATGTAAAATAAGATTTTTCCTTGTAATTCAGACTAAGGTAGTTAAAATGTATTATAATATGCCTTTCAGTTATGGTTCGACTCATTTTGAAAAAAAAAAAGTATGATAAGCCTGATAAATGATCACAATCATTTTAATAAATACGTTAGGTGAATGACAACAATTTTTAACCAGATCATTAGTCTGTTTGCTTACAATATTGCTAAGAAATGCAACACACGACAGATCTTGAACTTCTCCTGTGTTCATCTGTAGCTAAGCAGAGTGGTCACAAACATTAACTAGGAATCTAAATGTATTTCTCTGAACATAATTTAAACACATATAAGATTTCAACTGTGACTGTGGTTAGGTTTCCTAACAGCAAAGCAAAGTAGACCACATTCAAGTCAGTGATTTGAAAACTGTGATATCTCCAGTTTGCATTGCTTGATAAAGAGAGAAAAATGCAAAGGACACAATTAATACGGCAAAGGTGGAAACAAATCCCTAGCCAGCTCAGGAGGGCTATACTATAAGAAGGGAAGAGAACACAGGAGAAAGTTACAGTGATGTAAAATGTTACAGCAGTGTAGGAGATGTTTGACTACCATAACACTTTTTTTTTGTAAACTATGTTTTCAAATGATACTTTTCCCTAATGTATTCAACAGAAATATTTTGAGTGCATGAGCTATGCTTATTCTTGAAAGATGTTTTGTAGTACTCATTTTGATGCCTCAACAGTGATATTCCACCAGCTGCTACTGTGTAGAAATTACTATAAATCTCTGTATCTGTTTTTCATTCTTACACAGACCCAGGTTTTGTGCACTGATTCTTTTGTATTTGGTCTTTTCTAACAATTTATTAGGTGGTCGATAGTGGTTCCAAAATAAAATCTGTGAGAATGCTATTTAAATAACAGTTTCACAGTATACTAACAACGTACTACAGCTTGAATTTACAGGGAGCAGAGACTTATGTCAGCTTCTGTGGGAAGCTGTCATCCCATAAAGGCTTAGAGGAGTCCTTCCATAAATTACTTTTTGATCTTTAAGTCTTTTTTTCTTAAATATTTGTTAGTTTTAACTGGGTAGATTCTGCATTCTGATTATTATGATGTATTGCCCCAGGCTGCATCTTTATCCATCTTTATCTGTCATCACTATCAATGGCATGACTGATATTTGGTCAATCAGTGCTGAGCTCTGACACTTTCTTTGCTGTGGCTTTATCAGATGTGCAGCCATATTAAAATCTATATAATAAAGATTGCCTGATCTATTCTGATAGTTTGTCTGTGTCCATTTCCAATGAAATTTACTGAACATGTTGTCATTTATTAGAGTGATTTGGAATGCATGTTTGGACTGCGTAGGACTAAGCAGTAAGTATTCTCTTTTAAATCAAATAAAGATTCTGTTGTTTAGCAGCTATTAACCTCAGGGCCCGTGAATCAAGTACTGCCTGAGGAACAAAAAGAGTTGATTCACATATAGTTAGAGGACTACTCTTCTATGCAGAATTTAGACTCTGAAAAGTCTTCTCTGCTCTTTTAAAATGTGTTTTTTAAAAATTTTAATTAAATAATTATTATTTTTCCTTCAGCATCTTATGACCAAACTAGTAGAACGGTACAAGGAATACTTTTATCTCAACTACTTCTGTGATCAAACGCTTTTTTTAAAAAAAAATCATTCCTCTAGATTGCTAATTGTCAGCTTTTTCTATTCCTTATATTTTCCCTATCTTATAATAAAGTAACAAAATAAGTATGAAGTCTCTGTTTCACTGCTTGCTGGTCCAACTCTATTTTTGTATTATTCATCAAAAGCGATTACCATATGCAGTATGTTAGAAGCAAGAAAACTGCATCTTTGTATGGGTGTGTTCAGCAAAATAAATCTCTGTCTACCAGAAAAGGAGGTCTAGGGAAAAATATATATCCTTCTGTAGATGGTTATGAAAGGATATAGTGATATTCATACTGTATGGTATTAAAAGGTTTTAAAATGTAAAACCGAGGTCGGAATACATAACCAAAAGAAGAGAAGAAAAACTTATTTTTTTTTCTGAAAAATAAAAAATCACCAGTACAATGGAAGAGATGGTCTGTATTCCCTGATAATAATGTTATTTTATTTGGTGAATTAAATTCTTTAACATTCAAACAATTGAATAGTTTGTCCGTATAGAACCAGATTACTTCCTAGAAAAATAATTGAGCATATTTGTTTTTATCCTTTAAGTACACCCTAAAACCTATTATGATCCCATAAAGGAGGATTATTAAACTAAACAACAGTAGCATGTTTAATGATGATCTACTAACAAAACATTCTAGCTAATCTCTGATTAGTGATCAACACCAATCCAAAACACAGGATAACTGAATTCGTTAAGACATAGGCCATCTGAAAAACAAATCAAAACAAAAAAACAAAACAAAAAAAAAACAAAACCAAAACAACAACTTCTGTCTTCATTTCATTTCTTTAGTACTTAGCCGTGGCTAAGTCAAACTGATCTTGAACCAAAAGCTCAATCAGTCACTCTGGACAAAACCAACTTAGATCTTCCCAAAGTGCCAGAAGTACTTACAAGTTCTTTTGTGTAGTGGATTGTAGACTTGCAGACGTGTTAGTGATATTTTTCATCCTTGCTTATTGTACAAAACCGTATTTTCTTAATATTTTAATTCTGTTTCAATCATCCTTGTATTTCAGGCATTTTTATTTTTGCATAACTATCTCTATCAAATGCTTAAATTGAAGTGAAACATATATAGAAAAAAGAGTTTAATAAAAAGTCCCTTTACAGAATACAAGTAGAAATTTCTTTGAAGAGAGTTGCATTTTCTTTGCAATAATGATAAATTGACATTTGTATCCATTGGAGAGGCAGACAGAATGAGTTTCTTTTAGTAAAACTGGAGTAGAATTGTAGTATATGCCTGGGATCCTTTGGGGTAGTCTCTCACCACAACAATTTCCAGTAAAAAAAACAGCCTTTTGCATCTGTATTACACATAATATTACAATTCATATTTAAAAAAAAATCCTTTAATAATAGTATGATCATGGGACTAAAGTTGGGAAGTAAGGATTTAAGAATCTGTCTATAGATTTTTTTTCCTCCTTTGCTTTATGATATTGTAGGTCAGAGGGATCACAGATCTTTTAAGCTATTTTCCCTTCTGAAAAGGGACGTAAAAACCATTGTACAGTCACAACACACAGCCAGTATGTTAGCCAACAGTGACTGCAGCATTGGTAGCTACAGCAAATAACTAAGGTGTGTTAGCCCTTTATCAACACTGGTATTTTCTTCCTGCTAGAATCTAAGTGCATTGATGGAGAGGTGTACCCAGTTACACTGGGGCCTGTGGGTGTTGTACCTATGACGTGAGTTAGTGTGGGTCAATAAAGCTGTGAATTGAAAACGTTTTGACCATGGAATTAATCTGAAACATTGAAAAGGGTTAAAAAATTGATAAGACACTGATTTGTGACCCATTTGCTTAATGATAATTTTGCTGTTCAGAAGTACTACCATGTTTCCATTGATATAACTGTTATAAATGCTAATACATGACACCATCAACATCACATCAAATTTAACCTGAGGCATCCAACATTATTCTTTTTCTTTTTTTTTCTCTGTAGTCAATAAATAAAGTTTTAATAGATAGTTATTTTGTCTCTTTTTATACTTGCAGACGGTTTGACAAATCTCTGGAAAAGTGGAGGCTTTTTCATTGTGACATGAAGAGCTTTAGTCGTTGGCTAACCGAAACTGAAGAGAAGCTGTCAAGAGCACAGATAGAGGCTGGAGATGTGGGTCATGCGAAAACCAACCAATTTCTCCAGGTATGATTCAATTAACCCATTTCCTGTTTTTTTTGCAGTGATTAGAAATTTGCAGGTCTGAGCACTCTGTATAGTACTGCAGTTCATTTAAGGAGGATTTCTAGTGCTGAGTGGCCAGGAGTAATTTTGGTTAGATATTTCTGTTGTCCTTGTTAACTAAGAATTTTCACTATTTTTTTTTAATACATTTTTAAAAGAAGTAAATTATAGGATAACAGGGTATATTGTGGTACTTCCACTGTTACACATTTTTTGGCCTTATTTAAAGTGCTCATTAATTTCCATTTAATACTTATGACTAGCAGAAGTATCTTAATTTTAAAATCTTGTGGAAGAAATGTGATTAAACATTGAGGTCTACAAGAGATATTCCATGAACTATGTCTTGCAAGTATTGTTTATTTTGCCTGCTTCGTATTTTAATCAAAGAACCTTGAGGATGCTTTTTGTGGAATGCAGTGTGACAGAATAGCCACTTAGTTCCTATATGTCCAGTTCCAATTTAAATGCTTTTCATCCTGCAAGCTCTTTGAGCATGATAAAGACAATAATAACTCTAGTTTCTTGGCAGTTTATTTCATTTCCCTCTTGTATGATTGAAATGGTAATGGGTATGAAGAATTAATTCTAAACTGATGTTTTGCAAGTTGATAGGTTCAGCTGAATAGCATGGCTTGACTAAACTCTGGTTATATGAATATAACTATTCATGTTATAAATTACTACCTGTGCATAAGAAAAAAATTATGTTAAACTGATCGGCATTTGTACATTTGAATTGCTGGACTGAATTACTCAATTTCACGTTGAAAGAAGTTATGTCTATCTAACATTAAAGGTACAGTTTTGTTTTGAATGCAACACTAATCTGCTTGTTGGGCTACAGTTAAAAAAATAAATCATGTCTTTTGAATTTTAATATATAAAGTCACCCTTTTAATATTTAGGCTGCTATTTCTTGACTGTAAAACTGCTGAACTGGAAAGGAAACCAAATCATGCAGTGCAAGTATAGAAAAAGATATAACTGTTGAGTAATTCATTAAGCTGAAGTAGTTAAAATAGCAGATAAATATTTTTCTGCAAATGCCTATCAACACTTTGAACACTGAAGAAGTCTAAGATCTGGCTGACAAATCAGAATGTCATCAAGGAATTAAAGATGCTCCTTACTGTGTACGCAAAAGGTAGAGCTCGTGTATTTCCACTGAAATTTTGTCTCCCTTTCTCTGTCCCACAGTTTTAAGCATTTCTTTGAAAAACATATAAAATGCTAAAGAAAGACATGAGTATCTATGTGATGAATAGTAACACAGTGTCACAAAGCCTTACCCTTTCTTCTTTGCTTTGCCTCTGCTCCATCACCCTTCTCGGCACTATTGTGGTATCTTTGAGCAGCTTCAAACGAACACTTAGGGGGAAAAAATGGATCCATTGAAAAAGTGTTTGTCTCTTTTTTTTTCTAACCTTTTTCTAAAACAATATTTTCTGTCTGAGAAGAGGTTGATTTTTCAGAGTGCCCTGACCAAGGTAAGATGTATCATAGATGTTATAAGTGCACTGTGTCTGTAGCACATTTTACAGTCCCAACAGATTAGAAATGTTATTTTCTTGTCATCGTTGAGAAAGAAGTTCATACTGAATTGAACATCACACTGAAAGACTCTGAGATAATGCCTTGTTATGCAGAAGCTTGGATTTCAGTATAGAACAAGTCTGCTTCAGTTTTATATTTCCCTTTGACCTAGCCTCCTTCTCAGCTGTTACCCATTTGTTATTTTCTTATGCAATATATGAGAACATTTTGAACATATGTTTGCAGAATGGATTTCTACCAAGATTTTCTTTTTGCAGTCTATCAAGCTTTTCTTTTCCTCTTTTTTCCCTTGTGCTGGAAATACCCAGAACTTAAAAATTTGTCTCTCAAACATTTAATTTAGTTCAGTGCAACAGACAAAGCTACCTTTCTAATGAAAATTCACATGGTGTGTAAATATTTCAACTAACCTCCAGAATGCAGACCCCATGTTAGTTAACATTTATTTGTGAAAGAATGTTTAGTCTGAAGCTACATTGTTCCCATTCTCTTTATTGTTACGTACTTTATTTTGATGGGTCTTGTTTGAAAAGTATTAGGCTTCTGTGACGTTGACAGAAGAGATCATTAGAATTTCCATTAAGTAAACAGTTAAAACAGCTGAGGATTTTGATTTACTAGATTAGCAACTTGTTTTATTAATGAGATCATGCTGCTTAGTGAACCACATTCAGAATTAACAGGATTTGTTTGAAAATGCTTTCAGAAGCAACTGAATGGTCTTGTATTCAGCAAAGAACTGTTTTAGAAAAAAAAATGTGAAACATTCAGATGCGTAATGCTATTTCTAGGTAGGAGTACTCTGCAAAAGCAAGGATTAATGTGTTCATTAACATTCAGTAAATACATAGAGTCAAATGTTAATGTAAAACGAAATAGTCAACAGTATGATTAGGTGATTATGTTAATATAGGTTAAGAGGTAATTATATTCTTTTAGGTGTGTTTGGGGAGGGGAGGTGTGTTCCTTTCCGCTGCACAATGGCATGATATTAAACAACATTTATGCATTATATATAACATGAACAAAACCTAATGATAGAATTGTTTCATTTCAGGTCGTGAATACTTAAATACTTTTATTGTGAATTTTTCACTAAGGCTTTTTGAGAGCAGAACTTGTGGTGTTGAAAAGAAATACCACATTTCAATTTTTAAGAAATTGTAATTGACTTCTGTGATTAGGAGACACGGGATTTAAAAGGATGTTTTACAGATAGCACATCATATAATCCCTTTGAAACATATTGAACTCTGTCTTGGAAGTAGTTAAGATTGGTTTTGCTCTCATTATTCTGACTGAAAGGTTTTTCTGTCTCTTCACTTCTTAACGCTTGGTGACTTTAACTTCTTCAATTTCCTGCATTTTCACTCAGTTTGTTTATTTTTGTGCCAGGACTGGGTTGTAGTTTGGTTTTATCTACTCCCTGATGTTTATCCCCTTCTGTTCTTATAGGCTGCAGTCATTTTCCCTATTGGATCTCATTTGGTAAACTAAAGCTGCAGTTTTCTAATCTGCTTTCATATGATAGCTAGATGACTTGACTCGTATTTCCTGTGCTTATTCCTCTTTCCGGAACATGAGTTCTCAAAATAGCACACTATTATCCAAACTGAAATACCATCCATACCATCATAAAGATAGTTTAGGTGCTGTATTTTGTTGTTGGATCTTACCATAGCTGAGTGTTAGAATATCATTTGCAATCATCTATCTAAGATTTGTTATTTCATTATTTTTCTTGTGGTCTGCCTTGCAGCCCCAATGTACGTTCCATTTCATATGGGGAAAAAAAAAGTACAGGTTGTACTGGAAATTAATGCCAGGTTAATATACAGCAAAGAAGCAAACAAGAATGAGTGAGGGGGGTGGGAGGGGTGGGATGGCTCAGGAGGGAGAGTGTTCATGTGCCATAGATAAATGCTAAAAAGACAGCTACAAGATTAATTCTTCAACAGTTTCAGAACTAGGATGTCAAGTTACATTCCTGAATCATTACCTGAGAATTTAAAAATATTATTCTAATTTAAAAAATATAGAACATCCAGAATATTTGTTCTTTACACTAGTATTAAGAGTTGGTCAGCTGTCTGTATTTAGTATCCACTTTTGGGTTCAAAGTTTAACTTTATTTTATTATTTTAGGTGGTGCATTTTTTTTTAATAGTAAAATAATTAGGTTCTGTGTCTGAATTTTGAAACAATTTCTTTGTGTTCATGGTGTTCATCTATTGTGACTGGTCAGTGAAGTGTACTTCCCACTAAACAGGCAAGGGCTGAACTTTTTTTCTATAATTTCATTGGTTTAAAAAAATTGTTATTATATAATTATTAATTTCTCAAGTATTTACTTTCATTTACAGGCATAATTATCAAGGGTATTGTGTTTATTTTTTAAGGTCACAGAGGCCCTTAAATAATCAGTAAGATTTTTAAATTATTGGGTGGTCGCCTTATTAATTATACTCAGCCTTCTGAGGCAACTGTGGATATAAAAATTGCTTGTAAGTTACAGACCTCTCTTAAATTGTTCATACATTGAATTGTCCAGCATTTACGTTTTAGAGTACTTATTCAAGCCTACAAAAGGCTTGTGAATGTCTCATGCCTTCTCTAAACCTTCCTTCCACTGCACTATAATGTCAGGAACGTCACATTTTTGTCTTGTAGATGTTTAAAGTAAAAAGATACAGAGAACTGAGGCTTCACTGTTGAAAATGATGGTCATGCTCATAATTTCTCTCTTTTATATCTAAATTGGATTATATGGATATTGATGATTTAATAAGCACTAAATTTAAACAGTTCTTTCTGGAATACAGCAGAAATGGAATCAGAGGATATGAGAGAAAAAAAGGGTTTCAGTGCTTCAGGCCATATAGTCTCATACCATGAAAACATAGTGGTAAGTGTGTGGATAGTTCACTCTGTTTTCCCCCAAATATAATACTTCTAAAACCACATTTTTTAATATAATAATTGTGGGTTTCATATTTTAGATCTTGCATTTTTGACGTATTTCCTGCTTTACTGAGTGATAAAGGTTATGCCAATAATCTCTGGTTCTTCTTGTTCCAGTTTGGATTCCATTTGGATTCAAATGGTTTCATTGTGTTCCATTTCGATCAATTTTGTTCCACTTAGTTTAATTTTGACTAGTGTTTTTTGGTAAAATGAAATATTTTCAGAGAAATAGTAGAAATGTAACAAAATATTCTTTCTGGTCAAAGAGATGTCTATGAATGCTTAATGATTCTACTGGAGAGAAAATATAGAATGTGGAATCAATGAGAAAACAATCTAGCATTGGTTTAGGGGAATCTTTAATAGGAATGATTACGGTACACACCACAGTGTCCTTCATTTTGCAAGGGCATATCTGGAAGGATATATATCTGGCTGGAATGTATTAGTGGCTAATATTTTATCAATACCAAAATGACACAATCCCTTGCTATTATGTAGAAAAAAGATTCTATAGTCTCTATTTTATTTTATTTTTTGAATTAAGATTCTCCTTTCAATTTTACAGATCCTTAGTACTTTGGCTAACTGTTCTGAACTAAGCACTAAAATGTTCTAAACGTGATAGCTAGCCTATATGAATGACATCAGCTCTTACTTATATATTGACTGGTTCTGCCTGCTCTTGCACCATTAGATGACAATGCATACCTATATTTAGGTTTTATCGTAAATGGTGGCATTGTTTATTCAAATAACTGAATTAAATCTTGTAAGTAATTAATTAGGATGTATCTTTCAAACATTTCATTATGAAAATTTTGAAATAACCATTAGCACACGTACATGCATAGTGATGTAATCTTTATACATGGCAAGAATGAATAAACACAGGTTATTTTCTCTGTCTTGGAGAAAACATTGTTCTCAGACTGGATCAGTCAGACTTCCTGGTACTGAACTGGAACTGCCTCACTGTTTGGGGGATTCATCCTCACCAGTTCAAGACATGGGGATCTGGGAAAGAGGCTGAGGTTTATACCCAATTCACAAGCATTTCTTTTTGTGCGTCTATAGAACAGAAATGAAATGGAGGATGGAAATGTTTAATACTAATGAATTTGTCTTACTTTCAGGGCTAATCTGGACATTTATAATCAGTGACCTGTACAAATACACTTCAGATTCAGCAAACTTACTAATGCTATTGCCAAGGTATAAATAGGGTAGTTCATCTGACTATGCATGTCTTGGAAGTTTTGGGAAATGAGTGACCAAATGAATGACTGCTTTGAAGGAGGATGATACTAGTTCTTTTGCCTATCAAAACATTTACCTGGTTTACTTCCATAAGTCTTTCAAAAGTACATCCTGTATTGCATCAGAGATTGCTATTGCATATGATTAAATCTGTGGTTGTTGATGCATAGATGTGAAGATAAGACAAACTTATGAGATTTGAACTGTGTCACTTAATGACTGGTCAGCCTCGGAGTCTTTCTAGGTCTTCTGATGCGAATAATTAGCCATTAAAAATGCTTACATAAAACAATCAGGGAAAGGTAAGACTCTTGGGGAATAACTTTCTATACATACTAGTTATATAAATTAGTACAAATAGGTCTTGCTGTGGCCCTTTTCAGGGACAGCTTTATTAATCTTATTTAGAACCTTTCATCCCAACAGGTTTTGCAAATTCTATCCATCACACACAGCTTTTCATTACTATCTTATTATAGACTAAAGCCATAAAATAAAGCCATATAGTGAGCACATTGGACAAGATAGCAGGTTAATGTTATGTTGCTTTAAGAAAGTGAACTGTTAAAAAAAAAAAAAAAGCCTGCCTTATAAAAAACTGCGTTATCAAAACCTTAATGTTTATTCAGAGCAGACAGCAAAGGATCAGCATCTGCCCTTAAACTGTCTAAAAAATACTTCAGCTAAATCTATTTATCCTAATTTTGGAAGTTAATTTTTGTCAGGTTGTGATGAACTGTCTTTTGTCTTTTACGCTTAGGTGTTTTACAATGAGTTCCTTTTTACTGACAACCATTATAGGCACCTTTGTGGAGGTGTTTGTTAACATAAGGAGAGGAGTCAAGGGAGATGGGTATGAGTTCGACCAGTGATGGGTGGATATTGAAAAATGGAGTTTTTGGCTAGACTATTTTACTATTTTTTGTTCATTTCAGATAAACTCGTCAGTTCATTTATTTCTTCAAGGTCTTATGTTATATAGAGAGATAGAATGTAGCAGGTGTGGAAATAGTAGTAACATGCTTGAGTTGTTTAAATAAAATATTTACTTCTGCCCTACAGCAAACTTCCAACACACTTCTTTCCTACCTAATATTTGGATGTGAGATTCATCCAACCAAAACAGGTCCAGAGTAGGCATCTGTATTTGAGCTTGTAATTCTGATCTTCCTTTGTAGACGAAGAAGAAAAGTAAGCACTTCTAGGTTGAAGTTCGTCTGATCTTTCTGAGTTATCCAGAATATTTGAAAGTGAACTCTGACAGCATTGGATGTGTTTATTTATCCAGAAAAAAATGAACTAATATTTTATTGGAAAATTTTATTTAGTTGTTTGGGTTTTTTTTAAAAAAATGAAAAGATGAGCAGTCACGAAAATGTAAAAACCTGAAAATATTTAAGAATTTATTTATTTCAGGTGTTCTCCTTCCTCCCTCCCTTGAATGCGTATTTCATCAGGTTTTGAATATTCAGGGATTACTAGTACTAGTAAATGAGCACTGATGCCAGCCAGAATGGATTACCAAATTATGTATTCATGCTGAAATAAATATATTTTCATAATTGAATTAAACATTTTGCCACAGTACAAAGATAAAATTCACTGAATGAGTCATTGCATGTCGTAGAAAAGAACAAAAAATATTTACATTAATTCTATTTCCAGTGTGTTCTGTGAACACCATAAGTATTAAAGCTAGGGGTTTGTGGTTTGTAGTTATCTGTAAGTTCCAGTTGAAATGTTTTCTACTATGGGGGGCTTTATAAGGTGTTCCTTTTTTGTGTGAATTCTCAGCTGTTTACTAACACTACACGTATTTCTCCATTAGTAACCAATAGTATACGGTTTTCTTTATCTGGTTACTTTTTAAAAAAATATTATAAAATGACATTATTTTTTATAATTCTAAACTTCTGTCAAATATTTTTAAAATTAGTCTGAATATTTAAAACTAGGGGGGAAGGTTAGGGTGGAAGACAGACCAACAGATAATCAGAGAGCGCAATCTTATAAACTTAAAAAAATCAGACTGAAAAATGGATTAATTATTTTCCAAAAAGTAGTTCCTTTAAAACTCTTAGACTTGTTTTGTTAAAGAGTTATCAAATACTTCATTGCCAACAATCACTTGTCAGAAAACATTTTAGATGGAGGCTACTTCTCTTTTTTGTCCTGTTTAGAGCTCCCTGAAGAAATTTGTTCTCACTTTTGTTGCTTGCATCATGCTGGCTTGCAGTGATGTATGCGATTAATTTTCTTTCTAAAACTAAAAAAGAAAAAAACAAGCCATATTATTTCAGTAAAGCTTATGGCAGATTTTCAGGACAACATTAGACATTTATAGCAGATGCTGTTTGATCTCAAACTTTTTTTTTTTCTGTTATCCTTCTACAGGCAGAAAATATAAATATTACCTAGTTACTCTTCTAAAAAATGAACACAATACAGATATGCTGTAGCTTCTCACTCAAAATCTGAGCTGGCAATGGATTAAAAAAAAAAAAACTATAAAAACTACAAATTTTTTTTTAATCTGTTTGACTTTTGACATTGGAAGTGAGACCACCATAGAAAAAAAATCTTTTATTTTATAGGTCTAAATATTTTGCATTTGCTGAATATCTTCTAAATTCAAACAATTATTCTGCCTTGATTCTGCTTAAAAGGAGAAATAAACATGTTCTTTTGCCACATATACTCAGATTGTTTAAAAGCTTCAATTTTTGTTGAATGATTTAAGGATGTATAATGAATTGTAGACTGTGGCAAATTCCAGTTTATGCATCAGCTGGAACAAGAATGTAATAGACTTGTACTCATCATCTGACTATATTAAATTTGAAATATATGTAGAATGTATAGAATTTTGCTCATTTCAGAATGGTTTCTTGAGTTTTGTTTTGTTTTGTTTTTTGATGAAGGCAGCAAACCCTTACAATATGTTAATATATACAGAACACTCCTGTCCAAAAATGCTAGGAGAAGGAAAACAAGAAATGAAAGAGAATGTATTTTGAGCAGCTTTTCCAATATACAATTACGATATTAGGATGGCAAATACCTGCCAATTTCACAATATTATGAGGTATCTCACACATTCTCTCAAAAGTGGACAGTCAAAATTCATTATTATTTGCCATTTTTGTGGAAATGTAACATGAGAGAACATTTACAGAGGAGATGTACTGAAACTGGGCAATGTTCTGCTATTGAGGTAGTATTGGAAGTGAAATTAAAATATTCAAAAAACAATTTGGTTATGTAATAAAAACGTTTCTGAATTGCAGGGTCCTAAGATGCGCAGAGGGCTCTCTGAATGTTAATTTGCCGTTAGTGTGCTGGAAATGGGAACTACTATTCACCTGTGTTATGTAAGACAGTTCATACAAGATTTATTTTACCAAAAGCTGGAAATAGATGCTGATTCTTTAATGTAAGTTAGGTGATCAGTTTTAGTTATGTATTTTTCATGATTTGTTGGCAAAGTACAACTATATTCTATTGCCTTCCATAGCAAGACAAAGTGGTTTTCTGTTTCCTCTTAGTGGCTAGGCTCTAAGAACATATTAATGCCAGCTACTGCTTTTTTGCTAAAATATCTGGCTATTTATCTCTCGTTGTGCAGCTCATATTCTGTCCCATGGTTCAGTCCTTACAAACGTCTCAAATGAAAACCAAATATTGTTCCATTAGTGGAGCCATTAGGTCACAGTTTATTACTGGAAACTGTAAGATAAACTAAAAATTCCAATCACAAAAATTTTCTTCCTCCACTTTTGCAATAAGCATCGCACCTATCTGAAATAGTTTGCACAAGACGTTTTTCTTCAAACAGTTGTTTTTAATAGCTGAAATGGAAAAAATCTGTTCTGTACATTGTATGTAAATGATTAGTTTTAATGGGACGGTTTGCTAATAAGGGTTTATGTGATGTTTTTAGTACTGGTATTTTAATAAATTGATGCCTTTAAGAAAAAAAACACAACTAGGGGTATTTTGTTATAAATGTGTCTGAGGCTGAAAATAGCATGAGAGACTTTTGCTTGTGCCTTCAAAGGCAAAACCATTTTTGGAGTAAATTTTAAAAAAATAACCCAAACAAAACCAACACTCTGATTTAGTAGACCTAACTTTCCAGAGAGCAAGATTCTCTCTAAATTAAGCTAAACCATTCAAGAGCATTTTGTCTTTGAGTAATCTACCAGAATCCTTAGGACACATTAAAATCTGTTCTGGATGAATGAGTAGCTCTTTTATAAGAGTAGAGTAGATCTCAGGAACCACTCTGGTAACACAAAGTACTCTTGTGTTTTCTATTAGATTATAAAGGCTTCAGGACAAGGAGTGTTTGTCTGTTACTGCACATTGTCTGGTGCAGTGGGACCTTAGTTTTAGCTGGGCTTTCTCTCAAGAGCTCAGAGCTAGAATCATACTGGTTGCAAACATTGCAGGATTTGTGATCCATGCAGAACCAAGAGTTTAGGAATAGACTGAAAATAGTGATTGTGATTAGTTTTAATGATTTTGTGATTTATCTTGAAGATTTTGAATATTGTCAAAACTATGTACTTCAACTAAAGGGGGTACCCGAGCATACTGGACCCATAGGGTATATTATTTGTGTATTTGTGTTTTGATTTTTGGCGGACACACCAATCTTATTTATGATGACTGACAACATCTTTTCTTTTGAGTCTTTGTTAGCCCTTACAATACTACTGAGTGTTACAGGATTTAGAGACAGAGCAACTCATGCACCTAGAAAGGTAACTTGTGATATTGTTGCAACCCTTAGCTGTCTCAAATAAAGCCTGCTCTGGTTCTTTCTAAATTTACTATCACTACCCTATTTCATTACCTCTTTTGTAACTGTAATGCCTTCAGCCATGGCTCCTGTTACACAAAACTGATGATTCTCAAAACCCTTCTCCAACCCTGCCATAAGCAAGGGAAGTCATGTGAGTGCTTCAGTGTCTGAATGCTCTGCAAGATGACAACAGGAGTCATTTCATAAGATTGAATAATACAAAGACTTTGCTAAAATATCAAGTCAATGAAATTAGGCTGATAAACTTATCATCTTTGTGTTCATTTGTTTGTTTATTTTAAAAAGGAAAGAAATGTAATGACCCAAACAGTACATATCTTGTTTTAAAAATGACAATAGAAAAGCAATTTAACAGTTAAGGTTAGTGACTTGATGTTTCTGCTAGAGGAACTCGTGCTTTTGGAGCATAGCAATTTTGACAGTTTGAAAATCCTAAATTATTTATCAGCATATATCAAATAGACAGTGTTTAGTGTATAGCCAAGAGCTTGTTGTGTTATTGAGGTTTTTTATGTCAAAACTCGGTGGATCTATTAAAATTACTACTGTAGTTTCTCTTATGATGGCGGAGACTAATAGAAAAAGGACTTTATGGTGGTCTACTGTAAGCTTTAAGAAAGTTAAAGGAATAAATGTATCACCCTGGCAATCATTTTAGTATAAAAGCGAACCATATAAAAAGGAGTACATTTATTGTATCTTTTTTGTTTCTCTAGAATCCGCAAAACCTATGAAAGAGGCAGTTCCATGGAATATGTTAAACATTTCATATTAATAAATAAATATTTGTTATTAAACTGAAAGTTAATGGTTTTTAATGGATATTTGTACTTCATTTATATTTGAAATGCTGCTGACACCGTGTCTAGGTTACCATGGAGCACCTCTCCTATGGAGACAGGCTAAGAGTTGGGGTTGTTCAGCCTGGAGAACAGAAGGCTCCAGGGAGACCTAATAGCGGCCTTCCTGTACTGAAAGGGTGCCCACAGGAAAGACAGGGAGGGACTCTTTTATCAGGGACCATAGTGATACAATGAAAGGTAACGGTTTTAAACTGAAAAAGCATACATTTAGATTAGATATTAGGAAGATTAGGGTATTAAACAGTTCACTTTTTTAAAGCAACATAACATTAACCTGCTGTCTTGTCCAATGTGCTTAGTATATGGCTTTACTGTGAGGGTGGTGAGACACTGGAACAGGTTGCCCAGAGAACTTGCGGATGCCTCACCCCTGGAAGTGTTCAAGACCAGGTTGGACAGGGCTTTGAACAAGCTGCTCTAGTGGAAAGTGTCCCTGCCCATGGCAGGGGAGTTGGAACTACATGATCTTTAAGGTCCCTTCTAACTCTAACCATTCTATGGTTCTATGTTTTCTCATGACAGAATTCCAGTCTATTTTTAAAAGCTACAGGAAACACTAGAATTAAAGTTTTCAGTTGTTTTTTTTTCACATATTCATAGTCACTGTTTAATTAATTTCATAAAGACATGAACAGATTTTTCAATACTGTTTAAGTGTATGACTAAACCTTATGATTTCACAGATGACTTGGTGTTCCTGACTTTGTCCATCTTTTACAGCATATTTCTTGTAATGTAGGTGCAGAATTTCAGTGACAGCTATATTTGAGCAAAACACAGAGGAAGCATAACCTCTCTGTTTCTTTATATGCATTTTTTTATATGCCTTCAAAGGATTTTGTTAACTCCTTTGTCTGTGTCACAACGAAAACTCCAGGCGTAACTGATTCTTTACCACTTTCCTCTGTCCACTATTCTCTTGCTTTCAGATCTTTTTCAGAATTGTTGTTTTCCATTATAAGAGTTCTCAAGGCTATGAGCAAGGTTTCAATTCTTTGTTCCTAGAGGTAGACTGTACTTTCAATTGTACTGATATATGTGCTGCTTCATTTTCTCTTTGGTTACTAACGGATCCATATTTCTCTACCAGTCATGGGTCCTCTGCATTAGTCATCTATCCCCTTATCTTCAAATTCTATAAAAGCTTTATTCTGCATTCAGGGCTGATTTACTCTTTTTTTTTTTTTTTTCCTAAATGCAATTTGAAATAAGAATAGCTTGTATACAGATTCTGAGTTCTCTCAGGCTCCAACAGATTTCCTGAAATCCTTGGAGACCAGTCAACGTAAACGTAATGTTTAGTTAAAGAAAACATTTCTGTCAACATAAGTTTTGGAAAAAAAAAAAAAAAAGAACATTAAGAATTTAAAATTAGCAAAGTTAGGATTACTTAATAAACACTAACATTATTTTGATGCTGGAACATCAGTCTGGACTGAGATTAAATTGTAATCATGCTGCAGTGAAAAGGAGCAAGTAGGGCCATTGCTGTACCCTCATTTCCCCAGATAAGTTATTTTTAAGAGCAAATAACCTCCTTGTCACTTTTTCATTTGATAATAAAATAATAAATAATAAAAAATAATAATACAATAATAA
>VZSZ01002947.1:167421-181509 GCA_013398815.1 Ibidorhyncha struthersii | reverse complement strand
TTTCCTTTCCTTTCCTTTCCTTTCCTTTCCTTTCCTTTCCTTTCCTTTCCTTTCCTTTCCTTTTTGCCTTTTTCAAAACGCTTCAGCAGCTGGAACCAAGGAAAACCTGCGAGGGGGAATTCACGCCATATTTTGTAATAAATTTATGTAATGATCGAAAGTGTCTCATTGTGGGCATGTAAATCTTTATAGGCTCCCAACATATGGTACTGACAAAAATAAATAACCTCATCCCGTAGCTTTATTAGACTTAATGCATCAGTGCTTCCCAACCCGCTCTTGCGGAAGGACCCCGATCTGTCTGAGCAGTGGGCAGGAGCGAAAGCCTCGGCAGCTTGACCTTAGCGCTGTGTTCCTTTAGCTACAAACTACTCCAAAACCAGCCATTGATTTCAGGGATGTCGATTTTTTTTATTATTATTTATTTATTTATTTGGCACGCTGTTGGAGAAAGGGTGGAGCTGAGTAGCATCTCCCTTTGGCTTGAGGGCTTCCTGGAACCATCTCCATGCGCTGTCGGTCTGCTCGGGGCTGTGTTTGATTTTTGTGGTCTCTCAGAGGACTTGGTGCTTGGGGCTGTGCACCCTAAGCTGTGTTTCTTGTGGGAGGATGCTTCGGGGTTCGTCTAAAATCCTGTAGAGTTGGTGCATGAGGTCCTTTGGGCTCGGACCCGGGCTTGCGCTCCTTCTAATTCCTTCTAATCCCAACCAGGAGTCTTTGGCTTTTCTCCATCCAGGTGGCAACGTCATTGGGAGATGTTTTGTGTAGAACCTAGCTGGTTTGCGCCTCTTGTTTTTGAATGGGATGTTTGAAAACTTCCTTCTGGACGTGCTTGTGAGAGAGAGGAAAAGCTCTCTCTTTCCTTTAAGGTCCTTTAACCAGGCGGTGGGAAGAGACGGAGTTATCTCCAGCTCTGCCCGAGGGCAAACACAGTGGCCAAAATACCCGGGAAAACAGGTCTGAAATCAATTGCAAAACTACAAGTGAGACTTCAGCGGACTTTCTCACCAGCCCTTTCTCGAGATGCTGGGAGGGGAGTACCCACTTACGCAGGGATTTAACGGGCTGTGTAACGGCGGTGCCTGGTGAGAAGCTCTCATGGTCCTTTCCCGTTGCAGTCTAGAAAGTGTTGTGGCTTGTGAGTGTGTCTTCACTGTTGTATTTTATTTTTTTTGAAGCTGGGGCCTTGCTGAGCGTTAGAAGGAATGCCTTCTCCTCCCTGCTGGCTCTCCTGCCCTGTGCCTGTCTCGGTCTCCACCTTGTCTTGGGAATTGCCCCTCCATCACCTTCAAGAGCTAGGGAGAGGGTTGAGGAGAGGGACGGAGATGCTGAGGGTGGTGCTCGGTCCCAAGGCAAGCGGCGGATGCGCTCGCACATCTCCGTAGCACCACGGGGAGGGGGCACGAGCCCTTGAGGCTGCTCCTCCCTGCACGACCCCGGGGCAGAGAGCAGGGACACCCGCTGCCTCCTCACCAGCCTGCTCCGCCGGGGCTCGTGTTTTGGGGCTTCGTCTCGCTCAGACCTTCCTTCCCCGCTAAATTTAGTAGAAACTACCAAATGCCTCCGAAAGGGAGTTTTTTGCTGTACAACTGAAAGGTTCCTTAAAACACACCAGTATGTATCATACGGTTCCCCCCAGGTGCGTATAACTTTAAAACAAGTATTTTTTCAATCGCAATAGCTTCTCTAAGGGATTAATAGTCCTTACCCTCTGTTTTCTTCCCCTCTGTGCTCCTTTCTCCTGGCGTAACGCGTGGCAATGCGTGTGCTGCTCATGGAGGGGTGCGGGAGCGTTGAGGTTGGGGCTCTTTGCGGCTGCAGCAGCAGCGGCTGGCAGTGTGCCAGCCGCGATAACCAGCTAATTCTCTGCATCGGATGATAATTAAGCGTCTCCTGGTCTCTAAACCAGTTTGTGCTCAGCTGAATGCAAAGATGCATTCCTCCCAGAGAGTGTATTTTCAACATAAGGTATCTCCCAGCCTGGAGTTATTCACTGTGAAACAATACTTAAAATATTTACTGCATAAGGTGACAAATCCAGACGTTGCATGCACACGATCCCAGCTACCTAAAACCGTCATAAAATCAACATGCTCCGCAATATCAAACACATCAATCACTCTGTTCCTAATAATGTCTGCATCCATATAGTCTCTCTGTCGCAACCTCCTACAAGTCTGGGATGACTTATTGCACCTGGGGCTGCGGCTGGATTCTGCGCCGTGCGTTTTATTAGCGGTTATCGACACGCGCTCTCGGGCATCCACCAACATATTTCAAGCGAGCAACCAGCCACGGATGCGTGCAAAGCTGGCTGATGGTTTCCTTCCGAAAGTGCATTTGTTTTTTTTTATCTTTACCGACTTTGCCTCCTCTTCTCTGTCCCTGCGTTGGACGTCGCTCTGATTTCCCTCATCGCTTCCCTCCGTCCGGTTTATCAGTCTCCCAATGTGGTTGGAAGCATCAATCCTCCACCCTTCCTCCCCTCGCTGCTCTCACCCTCCCTCCTTCCCCGCTCCGTACTGGGGTCGGGGGACACACAAGTCCCCAACCTTTTGACAAGATAATGGCCCCTTGCTTCACCGGGCTGGGTTTGCGGTTGTAGGAGGCTATTTCGGTGTCACGGTTTTTGCTCGCTGCTCTCTCATTAAATAATTAAAATGCAGTTTCCAGGCGTTAAAAGTACGAGCTTCCTGACTTGAAGATCGTATGCTTTCGTGACGCTGGAGGGCAGAGGCTTTGTCGTGGCTTTTTTGCCAGGCAAGCGGAGCGAGGAGCGAGACAGGACAGATGGATGCTCCTCTCTTGGCTGTTTTTTTTCCCTCCCGCTCTGGAAGCTCCCGAGCCCCGTGTGTGCCCGGGAGGTGGCACTGCCTTTGGGGAAGTCTTCCCCTTGCTGCTCTACATCACGCCGGGTGACTTTCCCAGGTCCTCCCTCTGCTTTCCGTCACCTCCCTGCCGCTCTCGCTGCCTTTCCCATTGCCCTGTTCTCGTTGCCATCCCCAGTTTTTGGCTGCCGGTGGGCTCTCGAGCACGGGCTGTGCTGCTGCGTGGTTCCCCGAGCGCAGCCCGCGCTGCCGCGACGGTTGAGCAGGATTTGCCTCATAAGAGTGAACACAGACCTTTTGACCGAGCGCTACCACGCTCTAGACAGTCCTCTGCCTTCGATGTTTTCCAAGCGATGGACAATTCACCGTTGCTTTACTGCTTGCGTCGGTGGACCTGGCTTAACTTTTTTTTGTGCTAAATGAATTAATTGCATGTGCCGGTGTGTCCAAGGCACTTGTGTAGCAAAGCCATTGGAGGCGGTAGGTATAAATAATGTTCTTGGCTGGGTAGGGAAGGGCAATAAATTCGTTAGTGTCCTGCGACAGTGTGACTTGCTGCTTGGACAAGCTTCATCCCAACTCCCGGTGCCTCTCGATGTTGGCTGCTGGCGATTTAAGGCTGTGGGATGTGCAAGTGGTTTGTAACCCCCGTGTTCTTGTATTCGCATAAATACCTCCTCCTTTTCAAAAGACCTTTCGCTCGCAAAGTCAAACAGTGCGACTCTGCACAAGAGGGTATTTCTTTTCAACAGGATTTGGTCTGGTGCCCTGCTACTCCCACCGAATTAAACCATCATTATCAAGTAATTGGCTGTAGCGCTGGCGATAGGGTGAAATTACAGTTCCTTTTTCCCTACCACGTCTCATCCTTCCCAAGGTTGGGGAGGTTATGTATTAGAGGGACTTCTGGATTTGAGATCTGCCACCTCTTGGGAAAGATAATATGTACGTGGAAATGAGATCTAACAGAAATTGCAGGTTTTGTAGCTTTACGCAGGCTGGTACGCTGGCTAGGAGCAACTCGGTTGCAGTTTGTTTATATCAGCACAGGAGAGGGTGTTGTTACATGGGAAGATTCACCAAGTGGTTTAGCAGGAGTGAATCCTGATAGTTGGCTGAAGGTTAATAAAAAATATAGTTTCAAGAGAGTTAAAGCTTTTTCTTAGGTATTTGTGTTTTGCCTTCTGGCTTGGGCATTGCTAGAGATGAGATTTCCGAGCTTTCCTTTACAATCGTAAGGATTAGGCACTTAGCTTTGGAAAAAAACATCCACCCCACAGCAGAGGTTTTCATGGGCGTCCTTAGTGCTGGCCTTTAAACACCGAGTACTGTGGAATTACGTGGTCCGGGGTTTGGCCGGGTGCAACGAAAGCCCGGGGTAACTTTGTGATGTTTGTACGTGGTGTTAATGATATGGTCACCTAAGAAAAGTTATCAGCTTCAGGGCTAGAGATGAGAAATGTGGGAGTTAGTAGGAAATATTCGATTCTTTTTAATATCCCAATAGGATGTGCCGAGGTGACTTCTTTTCCTTTTTTGCCTCGCACAGAGAGAGGCGGTGTGGGTTTGATGAGCTGCTCTGATCTTTTAGGACAACTTTCCTGGTGCTGGAAGCATCTGGAGAGGTTTGCAGACGGTCAGGCGTAACGGGCAGAGAGGTGCCAAGTGCTGGGGAAGAGCGTTGAGTTTGTGGTAGGTGGGTGGTGGAATCTGTGCTATCCAAACATTAAAAATAGCACACGATGCACTCCTCTCTGCGTTTCATAGCCTGGCTGAGTCATCGCTCTACCTTTTTATTAGCATTGTGGGCGCCGCTGTTTTGGGGATCTTCCTTGTTGGCTTGTCAGCCTGTCTTGGGCGGTGATTGCCTCTTGGGGAAGGTGGTGGTGGGATGCGCCCAGGTCCCCGCGCTTCCCGGAGTGAGGGGTGGAGAGGAGGTTCGGAGAAGGGGGAGGATTCTCCTGTACAGCACCCAACACAAACATAACTGTTCATATATATGAGGGAAATGGAAAACAACCCTCTGCTTCAAAGAGAAAATTAAATTTTGTGTGATAAGGAAAAAATAAAAGAGAGAGGTGTCCCTACAGGAAGTCTTTCGTCTCGTCCTAAAATTGATGCTAGGATAAGGGGGTTGAGGGACCTCTCTACCTCCGACAGGGACCTGGGGCTCCTCCTTGCCTGCATCTCTGTGGTGGCTGTTACATTTTGGCTGAGCTCTCGTGAGCCATGTCCTTTCCCACTTGTCTCCTTTTGTCTCTTTTTCCCCTTCCCTCCCTGTTTCAGCTCAGTGCTTAAAACCACAGGTTGACACAGAGGGTTCCTGCCGCAATCTGGAATACATGGTGTGGGGAGGTGGGTATCTGTATGGGCTTCTGGAGCTGGCGGTTGCGTAGGGTTAATGGAAATGTTTGATTCAGTAATTATCCAGCTTGGTAGGAAGAAGGTCAGAATTGAGGGCACCGTTGGCTGCTTTGAGATGTTAGAATAGAATAGTTCAGTTGGGAGGGACCTACAACGATCGTCTTGTCCAATGTTCACCTCACCTGGTCCATGTTCACCTCCTGCAGCAGACAGAGATCTCGGTCCCAAGCTGTCTGTCCCAGGACGACGTGAAAGGGGGATGGATCGGGGAAAAGGAGTATATAAAGGGAAGAAAGAGAGAAATAAAGCATGGGAGCAATTTTGAAATGTGCAGGTGCCCCTGAGTGGCTCTGGGCGGCTCAGAGCAGAGAGGGAAAGGAGCTCGAAAGCATTTTCATCTGTATGATTGTCACAACGCTCAGAGGTTTTTGTGGCCTACTAACCCAAAATGTTGAAATGTCTCGTTTCTGAGAGGAGAATTTTAAGAAGGTGAAATAAAAGTGCTAGAATGACTGTTCTTTCTTCTAAATATGTTATTAAGGGCAGCGAGCCTGGCTGCAGCGCTGTCGTGAGGGATGCTCCCCAGGGAGGGCTGAATGGGGATGCTCTCCAGGAGGGCGGCTGGAGCTACCAGGTGGGTTAAATGAATAAATGGAAAAGAAATAAGAAATAGATATCCTCGCTGTGGGTAACTCTGGAGAAGCCAGCCTTCTCGAGCAGCACCAAGGCGGTGCGATCTCCTCCTGTACAGCCGGGCACATGAGCCCAAGCAACTTTCCATGGAAAATACTGCATTTTGTTTTGGTTCCCCTCCGCTTTTTTGAAGTGGTTTTGCCTCTTTGGCCTCTGTTTCCTGCCTGTCTTGTTAAAGATGAGCTCCAGTGGAGATGAAGGGAAGACCAAACCATCGGTGCCAACTGTGTGAGCCCTTCTGCTGTGTTAAGACAGGTTATTAGTGGGACTGCTGACTTTTTTGGTCTTAAAAAGCCCAGCGCCGAGAGGGGCGGCAGTGCCGTGGTTGGGTCTTCACCTCTAATTTTCCCATCTGAAGGATCACAGTCCCTTCTCACCTCCCCGCTGGCAATGGATGGACTCACGCCGAGAGTTTTGACTTCTGTTGGGGAACAAGGAATAAGTGCAAAAGGGTCTGAGATGCCTCAGAAGAGGTGGTTTCCCAGCAACTAAACAGGAGCGAGAAAAACCCAGACAAAATACTTGATATCTGGCAACCTGTTTGTTTTAGAAGCCGTTCCTGAGACATCAGTGCTTGTTAGCATTAGTCTGACACTTGCTCGGTTTTCATCTTGCTCTCCTCTGGGTTCGGAAAGGCAATGCCCTTTTGATGTTAAAACATCAAGAAAACTGGCTCCTGCCTGCCGATTTGGGGCTCCCAGCCGGAGCCGGGGGGATACACTGCGCCTGCAGCAAAGCTGATTGCATTATGCACAGAGCTCGTTTGCTAATTCATACCTCCTTATCTTTTAAATATAAAACGCAACTAAATAATGGGTGGAAGAAGAGCTGGTGTATAACAAGGCTAAAGCTCATCGTGATGAAGACGTGTTGGTGCTTTGGAAGACTATCAGCGCTCGTCATGATGAAGACGTGTTGGTGCTTTGGAAGACTATCAGCGCTCATCGTGATGAAGACGTGTTGGTGCTTTGGAAGACTATCAGCACTCATCGTGATAAAGACGTGTTGGTGCTTTGGAAGACTTATCAGCGTCGGGCCGGGATATGCCATGAGTTAGTTTATGCTCTACCTCTAGAGCGAGTTGTTTGGAAGCTCTGGGTGTCCACGGTGCAGGAATTAGTGCATCTTTAGTGCTTTAAAAATTGCTTTATTTAGTGTTGTACTAATACTAGGGTGGAAAGCCGTGAAGGAGGATGTTTCGCTGTCCTCATTGCGTGGGCTGGCAGGGCGGGGAGGCGCCAATGGTTGGAGGATTTGGTTCAAAAGCTGAGCAAACCCCAGCTCAGACCACGCAGGCCTGCAAAATCCTGGTTAAACAAATGCTGTGATACGCGGGCCCTTGAGGGAAGACTCATAAACTTTGCAAAACAAATTGCTCGTGATGTGATGAAGCAGGAGAATATTTAGCTGCTCGTGAACTTTAATGAGGGATCAGCGAGAGCGTCAGCGTCTCTCCCATGGTGGAGCAGGTGATGGGACTGCAGGCGTCGGCACAAGCTTGGCGTGATGGCATTGTAGATTTGCTCCTAATTTTCTTTCGTTATCTCTGTCCCGATTTTCTGTTACGCCTTAAGATGGAGGAGCTGGTCTTGGGCACCACCTCGCTCTACGTCCATCCTGCGTGGGAGCGTGGGCTCGGAGTCAAAGCCCCCGGGGACCATGTTGCAGCAGAGTGACGAGCTGCAGGGACGGTGGGTGCAAAACTGCTCCAACATCCTTACCCTGCGCCGGAGGACACGCTTCCCCCAAACGGGGACGGACCAGGCCGTGCTTGGGTGGGCACAGCCCTACGTCCCTCCTGCTTCTCTGCTGTTGTCTGTGGCCGAGGGTGTTTGGGGTTGGTAGAACCCCTCATGTCCAGCATGACACCGAGCAAAACCAAACAGCAATGACCGAGTAAGAGAACTTGCAAAAAGAAATACCGGTGTGCCAGGCACCAGATCAGATCATGCAGTTTCTCAATTTTCTGGCAAACTTGTGTAGCTCTGGAGTGAGCCTCGCTTGGTCACCGTGGCTCCAAAGCAGCAGCCTTCCACCAGCCCCCCCGTGACTCCTTCTTCTTAGAGCAAGGTTACCTTGCCAACATCTGCTTTGCCTCCTCACAGTATTTTTTTGAGCCCAGCTGGGCTCAGATCGCGAATCTTCCATCTCCCTGCGAGTGCCAAAGTCGGAAACGGTCTCAGAATTGGCAAATTTCTGATGAACTTTGAGGAGGGAACATTTATGCCTGAGTGAAAGGGTTTTTTTTTGCCATTGATGTAGGTATTTTTGTTACTGTTTAATTAGATTAGTCCTCTAGGTTTGGTGGCCAGCTGTTCGCTTTGCAGACAGGCAAAAAAAAAATATTCCAGCATTACGCTCCTGCTGCTTTCGTCCTGTAATGAGCTTGTTAGCAATTAGTTGCTATTGGAACAGGCTGCCGTGGTGCGGAGCGGTAGCGCAATGAGCTCGGCGCCTGAAAAGTTGCTTTTTTAATGGGAACTGGGTGGAGAAGGGTTGGAATAAATGGTTTCAAGACTGGTGGGCAGGACGCGTTGGTGCAAGTGGGTCTATTTCCTTGTCCTTTTGTGGATAGTTTGGCTGAGGTTGGGATTATAATGAATAGATATAATTTGGGGGGTTTTATATAGGTGTATATATATAATTTGGGGATTTTTCTTTAACACTTCTAGCCTTGAAATTTTCCTTTCTCTCCTACTGGGAAGGTTGGGGAATTCACTGGAGAGCTTCATTCTCTCTAAAGTCTTTTTCGAACCCAGCCCCAGATCTGGGAGGAGACGTGGATGGCCCAGCACATCTTGGGGAGGACGGGATGTGCAGGACTTCAAGTGCCAGTTTGGACTGGCGGAGGTGAGGATGCTTTCTGGGGGAAAAGGGGGGTTTTTACAGCATGGGGCTTGTCCCGGTTCTTCACAGCCTGGATTTTTGCCAGCCTCGCCGGGTGGAAATGTATCCGGGACAGGGTCTAAGCCCCTGAATGGCAGATGCAATGAAGGGCTGATCTTGGGAGTTCTTGCGTCTGATGTTCACACTTGCAGAATACTTGTCCTGGGTTTTTATTTATATCGTCGAAGGTGTTGCGCAGGGGAGGTGGCTGAGCTTCTCCTTTCACTTGGGTGCTGGCCCCAGGTGACACCCCAGAGCTGTGGGTTCCTGACCTGTTTGTTTTCTTGCTGGATTAATAAACCCGAGCTGCGGGGCCAGGACTGGGACAAACCTTGGACTCGGGCGTTTGGAGGGTGTCTTGAAGGCTATCTGTCTGTGAGGCTTGGTTATGGAAGTGTTAAAACAGATGCTGTTGTGTGAGTTGCTCATAGTCCCACGGACTGTTCCTGGTGGGATTTGCTCCCCTGCCTGTGACTGGGCAGGACTGGCTGTTATGAAGCACAAATGCTGTCCTTGCTCGGGGCTGGCAGGGGAAAGCAAGCCCACGCGGAGCAGCTCTGATGGCTGCAAGCCCCTGTGTTGGTTGACAGTCGGCTGAGCATGAGCCAGCAGTGTGCCTGGGTGGCCAAAAAGGCCAATAGCATCATGGCATGTACCAGCAATAGTGTGGCCAGCAGGACCGGGGCAGTGATGGTCCCCCTGTCCTCGGCACTGGTGAGGCCCCACCTCGAGTACTGTGTTCAGTTTTGGGCCCTTCATGACAAGAAAGACGTTGAGGGTCTGGAGCGTGTCCAGAGAAGGGCAACGGAGCTGTGAGGGGTCTGGAGCACAAGTCTGATGAGGAGCGGCTGAGGGAACTGGGGGTGTTGAGGCTGGAGAAAAGGAGGCTGAGGGGAGGCTTTCTTGCTCTCTACAGCTCCCTGAAAGGAGGGTGTAGCGAGGGGGGGGCGGTCCCTTCTCCCAAGGAACAGGTGGTAGGACAAGGGGAAACGGCCTCAAGTTGTGCCAGCGGAGGTTTAGATTGGATATTGGGAAAAAGTTCTTCTCAGAAAGGGTTGTGAAGCATTGGCAGAGGCTGCCCAGGGCAGTGGTGGAGTCGCCATCCCTGGAGGGATTTAACAGAGGGGCAGACGTGGTGCTGAGGGACGTGGGTTAGTGGTGGTTTGGGCAGTGTTGGGTTGATGGTTGGACTGGATGATCTTAAAGGTCCCTTCCAACCTAGACGATTCTATGATTCTGTGATTCAACGTGTGCCCTCCCTTGGCGTTGGGGTGGGAGGGAGCAGAGGGGGAAATCACCGCACCGGAGTCGACACGCTTGGGCAGCCCCAGGGCTGGTTCAGGGCTGGGTTGGTTTAGCTCTTCCCCAGGTGGATGGGGGACCCGGCTGTGGTTCTGCTCCTCGTAGGGACCCTGAGCGGTGAGCTCTGCTCTGCTGCAGGTCACCGCAAGGTTTGAACCCCCACGGCCTGCCGAAAGCAGACCCAGCTGCTTCCCGAGCGAAGCCGGGTGTCTGGGTTTAAATAACCTCTTGCTGGACTGAATGGCACATTTCAAAGCTGAGCCGTTCTGCCCCGGGAGCCCTTCTGAAAAGGGTCCTTTTATTAAAAAAAAAAAAAAAGGAAAATGGAGATGGGACTGTTGCTTTTGCACAGAGTTTCTGTTGCTCTCTCCTCCTCTTGTGTTTCATTCATCTTCCTTTCCGAAAATCACCAAACTGCAGTGACACACATACTCCAGGCAAATTAATCCTTGGAAAGGCTCACAAGTTAGGGGGGGGGGTGGAGAATAAAAAAAAAAAAGGCTTTTGGGAATGTCCCGAGGAAAGAACAAATCAAGAAATAAATGACGCTTATTTTTGCGAGCTGCTTTAATTTAACCTTAAGGACTGTGGCCCTCCCGCCCCGCGGATGCGTTGCGAGGGGACTGGCAGGGCTCGCCCAGGCTTTGCAGATGCCAGGCACGTGCGTGGCCGGCTTCTTCGCCATCGTCGCCGTTCGCAGCAAGGAATTGCTCTTTTCTTTCTGGGCTCGCGTGGCTCTCAGACATAGGAAGTTAATAAGCAGTAAATGAAGCTGAAGGCTTGTATTGACAGCCAAGTTTGCATGCGAAGGACTTATTCTATTTATTCAGCAATAAATAAAGGACCCCACTGAGATTTGCTCGTGACACACATAACCGAAGTTGTGCCTTCGGACCAGAGCAGTGTTCTCCCCGGGGCTCTGCTCTCTGCGAGCTGCGGCTGGGGGTTAATGAGGGTTAAAGTTTGCCTGCAGCCGTGTGCTGGGGAGCGCCGGGGCTGTGCGGGCGTTCACGTGTGCGTGGACACGTGCGGAGGAGCTGCTGATGGAAACTTGTGGGCTTTTGCCTAAAAGCTGTTTGTTAAGGAAAAGCAAAGCCACGGGCTTCTCTGTTTACGGCCACAGAGGTGTTCTTAGTACAGAAGTGTGTATGCTTACCCCAAACAAGATGTGAGTGATTTCTCTGGGCTGCTACCATCAAAGCAAAGCCTTGCAGCAGAAAAACCCATCGCTGGCTGCTGCCCCTTCTGCACCCGGTGACTAACGGGAGCAGAAAATACCATCTCTGAGAAAACAGCTTCAGGCTCTTAAATTTGTCATTTTATCTGCTTATTCATCTACTTTACACATTCGCTCCCCTCAATGCCTTATACCGTCCCTCTTGTCTGCACATTTACTCTCCTGCTCTGTTGGAAGGGTGTTATAACCTGGTCTGGCATCCGACTGCCTCGTACCGACGTGATGTGGGATTTTGTTGAGAAGCAATCAAACAACCTGTCACACTTTTTCTGTCTGTTCCCCAACTGCAATAAGGTCGGTCGCTATTTCCCTGTTAACACAAAGCTTACGTGACTTTTTGTGTTTCAAAACACACCCCTACGCGCGTCGTCTCGCACGCTGCTGATTAGTGATGCCAAGTGCCAAAGCCCCTAATTAGCTGCTCAAGGCTCTTCTTGCCTGGCTTTTGGTAAACCCTTAACATGGTCAAACGGAGGGTGGAAGTGGCAGCGATGGCAGGGGTTAGACACGGTACTGCTCAGCCTGCGGGGGTGACGATGTGCTGCTATAGGCAGCTCTGCCGGGGTTTTATACTACCTGATGTGGAGTCATAGAATCACAGAATGGTTTGGGTTGGAAGGGACCTTAAACACCATCTGGTTCCAACCTGCCTCATGGAAGGGACACCTCCCCCCAGCCCAGGTTGCTCCAAGCCCCGTCCAACCTGGCCTTGAACACCTCCAGGGATGGGGCAGCCACAGCTTCTTGGGGCAACCTGTCCCAGGGGCTCACCACCCGCACAGGGAAAAGTTTCTTCCTAATATCTCATCTAAATCTCCCCTCTTTCAGTTTAAAACCATTCCCCCTCGTCCCTTCCCTCCCCTCCCCTCCCCAGAGTCCCTCCCCAGCTCTCCTGGAGCCCCTTTAGGGACTGGAAGGGGCTCTAAGGTCTCCCCGGAGCCTTCTCTTCTCCAGGCTGAACCCCCCCAACTCTCCCAGCCTGTCCTCCCAGCAGAGGGGCTCCAGCCCTCGCAGCATCTCCGGGGCCTCCTCTGGCCCCGCTCCAACAGCTCCGTGTCCTTCTGCTGTTGGGCCCCCCCGAGCTGGAGGCAGCGCTGCAGGGGGGTCTCCCCAGAGCGCAGCAGAGGGGCAGAATCCCCCCCCTCGCCCTGCTGGCCACGCTGCTGGGGGTGCAGCCCGGGATGCCGGGGGCTCTCTGGGCCATGAGCGCACATTGCTGGCTAATGTTGAGCTTCTCACCCACCAACACCCCCAAGTCCTTCTCCTCAGGGCTGCTCTCCATCCATTCCCTGCCCAACCTGGATTTGTGCTTGGAATCATCCCCACCCAAGCGCAGGACCTTGCACTTGGCCCTCTTGAACTTCATGAGGTTGGCACAAGCCCACCTCTCCTGCCTGTCCAGACCCCTCTGGATGGCATCCCTTCCCTCCAGCGTGTCGACCACTCCACACAGCTTGGTCGTTGGCAAACTTGCTGAGAGTGCTCTTGATCCCACTGTCTGTGTCACCAGCAAAGATGTTAAATAGTACCGGTTCCAGTGCCGACCCCTGAGGAACACCACTCGTGGCTGGAAGTGGAGGGGAAGGTGGTGGCAGCCCCACTGCTCGGGGGCTGCTCGGCTGTGCTGGGTACGGATCATCCCCAGCTTTGGGTCCGGCAGCTATAAACCAGCCCTCTGCTGCAAGGGAAGGCAGAGACCGGAGGCATAAGGACGTAAAGACATTGTGGAAACTTGGCAGCGAGTGCCTGTGTGGAGTTGGTGATGTGTAAGTCGCTGCTGTGACAGCGGTAGAGCGGCGGTGATTGACGATGAGGGCTGATGTCTCTCCATGTCATGCACAGGGGCTGCGGTGCGGCAGAGGGACCCCGAGCTGTGGGGTTTGGGGGAGGCTCTCGCTCCAGAGATGTTGCACCGTTCCTTTGTCACTCTGCAGTGATGCGGCGATGATGTAGCTGCAAGAAGTCTAATAGAAACTGAATCTTGCTGTGTATAATGCATAACTTTATTTTTCCCCTTGCCTCTCACCTGTATTCAAGGAAAAAAATCAGGCAATTTCCTAGCAAGGAAGAGTGACATTTCTATTTTTAAAGGGCCATTTATAAATAGTGGCATTATTTCAGTCTTTTGCAGAGCGAGAGTGCCAGGCATCGACCTATAACGGACCACATTTTGCTGCAGCCCTTCCGACTTCCACTCCCTGTTTGTGCTGTTCAGGCACGTTTTCTCTTGACCTATTTTCTTGGTGTGTGTTTGTGATAAGCCCCAGATGTAATGGCACTTTTTTTTCCCCCCCCCCGAGTTCCCAGAGTAATAGATTTGGAAGGAAGGTTTTGACGCGTTTGCTAATAGCTCACCTGCGCAGTTATTTTATGCCGTGGTGAGTTCAGGCTGTGGTGTGGGCAGCAGGAGGAGGGAGGCTGGGGAGCCGTACCTATTTAATGTCACGCGGCGAGTCAAAACGCTGCTTCAAGTCTCTTAACGAAAGCCTTTCCTTGCCTTTGCTGGTGGGATGGAGGTGCCTGGCTTTCACGTACCTCCCGTGTTCCCCAGGGGTCAGTACTGGGTCCGGTCCTGTTCGATACATTCATCAGTGACCTGGATGAAGGGATGGAGCAAGTTTGCTGATGACACAAAACGGGGAGCAGTGCCTGACACACCAGAAGGCTGTGCCGCCATACAGCATGACCTGGACAGGCTGGAGAATTGGGCAGAGAGGAACCGTATGAAGTCCAACAAGGGCAAGTGTGGGGTCCTGCACCTGGGGAGGAATAACCCCA
>VZSZ01002947.1:155024-165297 GCA_013398815.1 Ibidorhyncha struthersii | reverse complement strand
CCCGGTTTCATCTCCTCCGCCTGCCGTTGCGCTTTGGTTCCGAAGGCCTTAGCTGCCTTTTGGAAAGGTTGAACGTTTTTTGTTGCGTTTCTTTTCCGCCTGTTTAGCGAGTTAATTTAAACCCAGCAGGTGGGTGCCTGAGGAGACTGTAAATCGGCATCGCCATACGAAATGAAAAGCATGCTGAAAGACTAGAGGCAAATTAATTCCTGTCATTTCTGGCTCTTCTGGAAAGTCATTTCCATTTTTGGGTATTGTTGTCGGGACGCTGAGATGCTCTCAGTGCCTGGAACAAGAGCGACGGAGCGCTCGGCTTTTGGGCTGGTGCATTAAGCCCTGGAGAAAAGGGCTGCGAATCTCCCGGGGTGAGCACGGAGGGGATTTTGCATTTGTGAAAAATAAATAAATAAATAAAAACGGGGGGGCGGGGGGAAAGAGTGAAGCAGAGAAAAATTGCAGTGTGAGCGTAGGCAGGAGTTTTTTAGTTGTAGACCGTTAAAGGCATCGGTGGGGCACGGAGGCGGGAAATTTGGGGCTCTTGGGAGGCTCTGGGCACGGCAGGGGAGGGATTGTGGCGCAGGGGTTGTCGTGTCGGGGTTACGGGTGCAGAGGGGAACGCAGGAGCCTTTTCGTTTCCATAGCAGAGCCGAGGTGCTGCTGGGGCTGTAGCAGTGGGGGTGTCGTGGGCTCGTCCTCACGCAGCCCAGAAGCCGGATGGCAAAACCTGGGGCTCCATCGGAGCAGGGAAGGCAAAGCTCCCTGCTGGGCTGGGCTGCCCCAGGGCGTTATCCCAAATGGCAGGCGGTTTTGGGAATCCCGCGGTGCCGCAGGTTTCCAGCCCTGCTCAGCTGCAATAACCTCCCGAACGAACCAATTTCCTTCTCGGGAGCGGGGAGCGATGGCCGGCGGGAGCAGGCGCCGGCTCGGGGGACAGCGAGCACCACGTTGAGCCGAGTTGGCTTTGAGAGTGTGATTTCCTACTTAATCATGTTGAACAACATTAAAAAAACACCTCTGCATTATATATTTAAGGAACTTTGTTACGGCAGGCAGGCTGTGCTGCAGCACATCTTTTTTTCCAGAGCGTTTGTGTGGGTTAGGAGATACTTATTAATTTTCATTTCCTTGTGTATCATATAATCATGAGCACTTAGAAGAGAAACCGAAAGCACGGACATGGCTAAGCGATTCAATTAATCATGTGTTCTCCATCCGGCCTCTCTAGCGGTGGTTTACCAACAAGGCTTTCTTCACCTTCCTACGTTAAATAATATAGATATTCAGAGGCAATTTTCAGGTGGAGGATTTTTGAATAAGGTGATTGGGCTGGATCGCATAACCCTATGACTTGTTAGCCTTCATAATATCAGCTTCGTATTACTACCAGTGATAATTAAGTTAAAGCTGTTAAGTGCTGTTCAGAAGATATAGCCTTAAAGCACTCCCTAAACAAAAATAACACTGTCAAGCGTGTTCGGCAATGGAGATCCCAACCGAGGCTTCATTAACCATCCCAGCGCCAACCTTCGTTCTGTCCCCTATGCATCCTTTAGCATCTTCGCGCTTTGGAAATACTAGACTGTTCTTTCGCTGTAGAGGACAGCTCTATGGTGTGGTGCAGGTAGCTTCACACCTTGGGTTTTTGGTACTTGGCGGGCTGTGTGTTATTACAAAGAGTTGATTTCCAACACAGATCTGGTCCAGCATCAGCTCTTGATGCGTTTCACTGGGCTCCTCTTGGGTGAGGAGGTGACTGGTACCTCGTATCGCCCATGCTCAGGGATGCTCCTGGCTTGGGAGAGAGGGAAGGGGGTTGCGGATCCGTGCCTTGCTTGGATACTGCCCCGGAGTCAGCTTTTGAACCCCTGGGGCTCTTTTCCTTCTACATGTGCAGAGCTGGTGTCACCTACTGACCCAGAGGTGGGAGACGCTCAAACTCAGCGGGCTGGGAACGACATCTCCTTCGCCGAACGTCTCCGTGGGGTCCCAGCCAGCACGGGAGACCCGCAGCATTCGTGAGAGAGGTGTTTGCTTCCCATCACAGCGCTCAAAAAAGGTTATGCTCGTTTTATGGAGTTTTTCAGAGCAGTGCGGAGAGGTTTTGAGTTAAAACTCAAGCTATTCGGGGGTGGAGGACTGCTCGCGTTTTGAGCCGCAGACATCAAGACCAGGTGTCAAGAGCTGTTGAAGTTTGTTCATCCTTTGCATTTAGGTTGAACAAAAACAAAAAGCAAAACTTTCTTCAGCGTGAAAACCTTCATGGCAAACTTGAGTGTTGCATTTTGAGGTCACTGGGTGGTTTGGGATTAACCAGTAAGTATTTTCTCATGGAAGGAAAGGAAACACCAGCTTGTATCCCCAGCCTGAGCCCCAGCCCAGGGGAGATGCTGTGCACGGACAACCAGAAGTTAAAATGAATACCTTCTTTCTAAAGAGTTGCTGGGGTTTTTTTTTGAACACTTTCAGGTTTTTATCCCGAAGTTACATTTTGAACAGCGTAGGGACGTCTCCGGGCAACCTCGCGAGGTGTTTCTGCCGCAGGACGTGTCTCCTCTCCCTTCGCAGCCACACGCTTTAATTTGAGCTGATCCCAGTGGCTGATCTGGAATGTACGGGCTTGATGTTTTGCGCCTGTTGAACGCTGGACTTAAATTTTTGGGATGGTGTTCTGTCCTTTAGAAAGCTGCAGTTTGTGTCTTTTCTCCTAAAATACCCAACCTGAAACCGCTCCGGCTGTACGATGAGTTTTGTGCGTTTCCTCCTTCCTTGCCGCAGCTCTCGGTATTTGAGCCTGATGGTTTTAGGAGCAGAGAATCGGGAAATTAGCATCGTGACTGTGTCTTTTAAAATTCCTTTGTGAAAAGAGAAAGAAAAATCTCGGCCTTCCCCCTCCCAAAACCCTCATGGTGCCGAAACATTTTGGTTTTATTCTCCAAGCTGGAGAGAAGGAGCTTCCCTTCACTGCCAGCTTTAATTATTTTATTTTATTATTTGATGGGGAGACCAATCAGATTAAATACCCGGCACGGACTTGCACGGACCAGAGGTGAAACGGAGAATATTAAGCGTTTTGCTGAAAGCTGTCAGCATCTTAGAGGGCTTTGTGCTGTAATAACATTTCAAACCTTGAGAGCAACAATCAGTGTTGCCAGCTCCGAGGATGTTTTAATTAAAGACGCTGCCATTAGAGACAAGTGATGTGCAAATTGTCATTTTCTTCCTTTTTTCCCTTAATAAAGAAATATTTTTCCGAGCAAACGCAGGCTCTGATACACCCCAAAGACTGTACAAGGGTTTCACACTGATGCTTGGGCTCTAACCCGAACTTCTTAATGCTTTTTAATTAATTACCCTTGGTGACATGTCTGGGTATGACTGTGTCCTGGTTTCAGCTGGGATAGAGTTAATTTTCTTTCTAGTAGCTGCTGTGTTTTGGGTTTAATATGAGAATAATGCTCATAACATATCGTTGTAGATGTAGCTAAGTAATGCTTATGTTAATTCAAGGACATTTTCAGCTTCCCGTGGAAGCTGAGAGGGAGCACAGACAGGCCAAGGCAGCCAAAGGGATATTCCATACCATAGATGTCGTGCTCAGTATATAAACGGGCTTTGGCCGGGGGACAGGAATCTGCAATCACTGCCCGGGACGGGCTGGGCAACCGATCATCGGGTGCTGAGAGCGACTTGTGTTCTATGCGTATTCTTTTCCCATTATTAGTAGCATTATTCTTATTTTCCTTTTCCGTTATCGTTCTATTAAACTGTCTTTATCTCAACCCAGGAGGGTTTCCCCCTTTCCTCTCCTTTTCTCCCTCTTCTCCCTGCCCCTTTGGGGGATGATGAGCGAGCAGCTGCGTGGTCCTACTTACTGGCGGGGGCTAAACCGGGACAGTCTGCATGCCTGGGCTGTTCTTAAATGTCTACAGCAGCAAGTTTGGGGAAGGAGGGCGAACTCCATGCTCAATTGCTCTTTCTCCCTCTTCTGCAGTTCACTTAAATTTTTGTTCCCATTTTTCAGAAGAAAAAAAAAAAGGGGGTGTTGTGGCAGAAAAACGGGACTCTGCTTCAAAGTACGGGAGACTCGTCGAAAACAGAGACGTTCTTACAATGAAAAGGCGGGAATCGGGGCTGCTTGGGCAGAGGCGTTGCTTGTGCTTGCGTGAGTTATACGAGGTTTTGCTGCAGAAATTACCATAATGCTCCACAATAGGCGATGCTGTCCTGTGTGGCACGGGGGCAGACCTGGCTCCCTCCGAAACACCACCGGCATTTAAAGCCAGCGCACGTGGAGTGATCTGCCTGCCTGGAATGGCTTTGCAGATCCGTGAAGGGTCTGTAAAACCAATCCCCTGGGACATCGGCAGCACCAGGGACTCAAAGGGGCTCTGTGTCGGCACGTATATGCTCAGCCCAAGGCAGTAAATATAGGACTTTATGGAGCTGCAGGAAAACTTTTCGTCTATATGCCTTTTGTTGTGTGGCCTCAAAATATTGCAGATACCTACAGGAGAGCTGGGGAGGGACTGTTGATCAGGGAGGGGAGCCATGAGATGAGGGGGAACGGTTTTAAACTGGAAGAGGGGAGATTTAGATGAGTTATTGTGAAGAAATTCTTGGCTGTGCGGGCGGTGAGCCCCTGGCGCAGGTTGCCCCGAGAAGCTGTGGCTGCCCCATCCCTGGAGGTGTTCAAGGCCAGGTTGGACGGGGCTGGGAGCAACCTGGGCTGGGGGGAGGTGTCCCTGCCCAGGGCAGGGGGGTTGGAACTGGATGACCTTTAAGGTCCCTTCCAACCTAAACCATTCGATAATTCTGTGATTTAAGGTTATCTGCCTGGCTTGCCGCCTTTGGTCGCTCCGTGATGTGTAAGATGCCTTCTTGTGAGTAGGGATGGTCACCAAAGCCCAAAGTATTAATGCAAAGAAGGAGAATCCTTTGAGATGCAAAAACCCCGAGGGCATCTGCGCTGAACTCCGCACCGATGGCAGCAGCAGAGTGGATCCATAATACTGAGCTGATAGGGCATTCCGGTTACTTCTCAAGATGAAATCCACTCTTCCTATTCCCAAGGGATAATGGGAAGCGTGCATCCCTGCCAGGCTCCCTCGCCTCCTCATTAGGTGCGAGGGGTTTTTTGCTTTCAAGTAGAAGTTGATTAATGAGAGCGCTGGTGATGCTCTCCTCTCGGAGCCTGCAAGGAGCAAAACGGTTCCCCAGGACTGGAGCCCAGAAATAGAAGCGATGTTTCATCAGATGATTTGTTTGTTTGCCCACAAAACCCGTCAAAGCGTGTTATTTACCTTTAGCTGTACCAGCATTTCTAGCTTAGCTTGGAAGGCAAAGAGAAGTGCATCGGTCTCAGGGATTTTACTGTGCTCTCGTGTTATAGGAGCTGTAGTTTATCCATAAATGTCACCGCCATGATATATGTATTTCGAACAAAATGCAAAACGTACAAGGCAGATACGGTCTCCGAAATGAGAGAGACCCTTGCAGAGCCATGCGAACAGCCTGCCAGCACAAAGCACCAGCATATAGTCATTAAAAGAGGCACTGAATAAGCTGTTTCAGATAGCAAATTTTACTGCCAGGAAGCTCCGGAGGGGAGATCTGTCCCGCCAGTCTCGGTGTGTGTAGGTGTGTGTCCCAGCAGCTCCTCAGACATGGTAATGACAAGATTTTCGTATTTAAAACTCATTATTTGAGATGCTGCTGGGTGGGTACCTGGGGTTTCCACGGGGAAGGCAGAGAAAGCCTTGGGGAGGTGGATGCCTCTGTGCCTGTGCTAAGGCAAGGTGCAAGCCCCGTTGGGGTTCAGTTTTAATTTCAAATGTGATGTGACAGCTCGTTCTTTGGCCTCAAATATTGTAGTCCAGCTGCCATAGACCCTCCTGCAGCCCTAAACCACCTCCAGGTAGTTTAATGCTGCATCTGGAGAGCATCAGTCTGGGGAACGTCTGGATTTACACTTACCCATGCGAGAATCCCGCGCGGTCAGGACGCGATGCTTTGCTCAAGGCTCTAAAATGCGCTCAGCATCCAATTTATCTCACCGGGAGTCTAAAGAACTCGTGATGGGTGGCTGTTCTGCTCCCAAAGCTCCTGGTTTCCAGCCTCTTACCCCCATGGGCTGCTCCACCTTGCGCTTCGCCTCGGCAGAGCGAAGGTCCCCCCATCACTGGCGGTGTGTCCCGCTTGCCCGTCCTCAGCCCTTGTGCACAGTGATGGTCCCCACCCGAGCGGCGCTTGCTGAGCTCTTTGCCTGCCCCAGTGGTCTGGTTGGGTTTTCACCTTGGCCACCGCCATTGCCCAAGGGAGTTCTTGCTTACGTGGAGTGGTACCATGAAAAAACACCCGCTCCTTGCTTCTTGAGTCACTACCTCTTTGAATTTTGTCCAAACGATTGGAAAAAAAAGTGCGGAATTTGAGAAAAACCCTATGTGGAGAATGTAATTTCAAATCAAGGATTCGTAGGATGCTCCCCAGGTGTCCGTACGATGCAATGTTGCCTGTAGAGCTGGAGATGCTGTTGTACACGGGAAGCCCAAGCCATCTGCCTGGGCTTGTGGAGGCCAGAAATGGTTTCTCCTCTGCTTTTCCATCGTTGCCGAAGCGCATTGCCAGGCAGGACGGCTCTCCCGAGGCTTGTACGGAGTTGGAGCCAGAGCGTGGATCCGATAAACACGACTCTAGTGTGAGTGAGGGAGAAGTTCACCTTCATTTGGATTTTCTTCTGCTCTTTACAAAACTTTATTTCAGTGGCAGGTTGCACAGTTCTTGGTGCTTTATAGCAATCATGAGGCAAAGCAAAATAAGTCTTGTACATCTTTTTTTTTTTTTTCTTTTCTCGTATAAAACCCTTATTGGAGTCTTAGAGTTGCTTTTCTTTTAAGGCATCCTTATCTTTGCTTCTGAGTGGCAGTGGCCTGTCCCTGGCTTCTGCTTGCTTTGGGTCTTCTGTTCAAAGGAGCTGGAAATGTGCCGTCTCTAAATTAACATTTTTAGGTAGCTCCTTCCACTGTTCTTTAAAACCAAGGTTGCAGAAAGTAGATTAAATTGCAGAGGAACTAGGAAAGGGAGCTGGAGTCCAAGACCCGTGGATCAAATGCAGCGTGTGCTTGTTGTGGTGACTGTCTAGGCACATTAGTGACAAGAAGGGGACGGCCGCTGCTCCAGGCTCTGTGTAGACCGCAGCGTTGCAGCTGGAGAGGTGCCGCCCCTGCCCATGGTCTGGGCTGACTTTACCAGTGTCAGTGGAAGCGGTCTGAATTTGGGAGGTCCTCTGCTCCTTAAATAAAGGTGCATCCTCTACTGGCCGGGCGCAGGTGGTTTGTCTCCATCCATGGATGGGAGCAGGAGGCTTTGGGTTGCTGTGATGTTCCTTGGCCCATCCTTGCCTTGGGAGGTGGCTTTGGCTTCCAGAAGGAATTGGGGAGCTCTTTGCCTCCTGGGGATTGAGTGGGGAGTGACCTCCACAGCCCGATGCGAACGGCGGTGCTAGCTGCTGGGGGGATGATGGATGTGTTACGGTGGAGGGTGGCGGGGACCACTTTGAAAGTCCCTCCCTGTTCCTCTGCTCACAGGAGAGCAAACCACCATGGGAAATCACTGATGTTCAGTACTGCTTCTCAGCCTTGTTGCCAGAGACAGCTCTGAAACGGGGACCTGAGCAACCTCCCTGTCCTGTAAGGGCTATAGGGTCCAGGTTTTTTTTTGTAGAATAAGAAAATAGGAGAAAAACTAGTCCTTTCCTTTAGCCAGAGGTGTCACGACGTGTCCAGCAGTTTTCTCCTCCAGCTCGCCGTAACAGCTGCAGTCCCCAGGAGAAAAATCACTTGTCCCCAGGCGCTCCCAGTCCTCTCTCCTCCCCGCGCTACCCGCTCGTGGGGGAGGCTGTTCCTTGCTTGGTGTGTTTTGATGTTGTTTTTATTTTTCCCCCCTCAAATGCATCTTCTTGACTTACTCATGCAAAAATCTGTCGCCTTTTTATTTTTTTCCCCATGCCTGCTCATCATGTGGCTTTCAATCATCCCAAAGACAATCTGTGGCACCGGCGGTATTAATATTTCCACTCGACAGACTTAGCTCGGTCATTAATAAGCAAAGCCAACAGCTAACGGGGCCTCGCTGACCCACGTCTGCTCGGGGTGACCTCCCACCTCCATCCCCTTAGCCAATTTGTTACCCAATTTATAGCCTGTGTCCTTGGTTCGGGGTGACTAAGAGCAAAGCACGTGTGCCTGTCACACCGTCGTCCTCCTTGTTAATACATCGCCTTCCAGCTCCGCTGACGGCCTCTCCTGCCGCGAGCGGGTAATGAAAAGCCCTCTGCCCCCTGGTAAACAGCCCTCTGCCTGCAATTTGTTTCTGCGAGCTCGTTTTGAGCTGTGTTTAATTGGCATCGCGTTCGGCCGGATTTACCTGCGGGTGGCTCGGCTTGCAACGTGACTCTGTCCCTATGGTGAGCGAAGAAGGGCGTATAGAAAGCCTCACACTGCAACCTATGTCATAGTTGGGCTTGATTAAACATGATATCTGCCTTTATAGCCCTGGATGCTTTGCCCAGCTTGTTTTCCTGCTGGAAAAGCCGTTAGAGCATCGTCTTTCCCCAGTGGTGGTTTCCCCGTCCGTCCCCCAAGCAGAGCGGAGCAGCTCTGCGGCGAGGCTGGGGGATGCTGCTCCAGGACGTTTCTCCTCGCTGCTTTCATGGGTACACGTCTCTTGGCTGAGTAACTACGTTTCTCTGCGCTTTCCCTATTTGTGCTTTTAAACCAGAGATTAAATACAGAGCTGTTGCAGAGCCCGTGCGTGGCACTGACCTGGTTAGAGGAGGAGACCTGGGACACATACCCAGAGTTGTGCACGGGCATCGGCCGCTTGTAGTGGGTATTTTGCAGGGACTGTTGACAACTCAAGATAATAATAAGCAGCTTCATATTTTGTACCATATTCTCTCCCCATCCGCAGGCCAATTTCGTGCTTTATTATGATTTCAGCGTTTTAGTTTACGCTGCAAGTGGAAAATTATGTTAGGATTCAGGGAAGCTCATTAGAGCACATTAAAGCTCTCTGTGAGATGGTTCTCTGGAATTAGAGGCTTTAACCTTGTTTAGTTAAAATTCAGAGCCAAGTCTGGCCGTGGCAGGACTGGAAGGGGTGGTTCAACCCGAGGTTAATGCACTTGCCGTAGCCACTTTAAATTCCCTCCGCTGTTTTGCCGGCTGATGCAGTGTGCTCATCCGGGCAAGTCTGTGCCGAGTCCCGGGATTAAACAAGTGCAGTGCTTCGGAAAGCCGCCATGGGCCGGGGTGGTTAATGCAGATTTTGGTAGGTTTTGGCAAAGAGTTGGGCGTAAAAAGTGTTTTATCCCAGATCTGGTGCTGTCACCGGCTGCTAATCCTGGGGAAGGTTGAAAAGTGGGTTGGGAGAGCTGAGCCACCCGAGTCCATCCTTCAGGTTCTGTGAAGCCTAACTCCCCTGCCCCAGGTAACGTCCTGGTCTCTGTCACGTCTAATTTTCTGGTTATTTCCAGCTCAATTTTGGCTTTAGGGTGTTGGAGCTTTTCCTTATTGTTCATGTACGAGTGTCTTGAACGAAGACACCGTTTCCTTTAAAGCACCTGCAGAAGGACCTTGCTGGAGTGCAGCGATGATCCCTGCATCCTTGCAAGCTGCTTTCAGTCCTGTCCAATTTTTTTCACCCACTGCCGCAGAGTCCCTTTCCTTTGTCGAGGAGGGGGATGGATTGGAAAGACGTGGATTTGGTGGATGGACCGCTCGATGGATAAGGAACTGGCTGGATGATCACACTCAAAGAGTTGCAGTCAACAGCTCGATGACCACATGGCGCCAGTGATGAGTGGTGTTCCTCAGGGGTCGGTACTGGGACCGATACTATTTAACATCTTTGTTGGTGACATGGACAGTGGGGTTGAGGGTACCATCAGCAAGTTTGCCAACGACCAAGCTGTGTGGAGCGGTCGACACGCTGGAGGGAAGGGATGCCATCCAGAGGGGTCTGGACAGGCTGGAGAGGTGGGCTTGTGCCAACCTCATGAAGTTCAGCAGGTCCTGCACGTGGGTGGGGATGATTCCAAGCACAAATCCAGGTTGGGTGGGGAATGGCTGGAGAGCAGCCCTGAGGAGAAGGACTTGGGGATTTTGGAGGATGAGAAGCTCAACATGAGCCGGCAATGTGTGATCGCAGCCCAGAAAACCCCGGCATCCCGGGCTGCACCCCCAGCAGTGTGGCCAGCAGGGCGAGGGGGGGGATT